>CAWUFW010000015.1:7967500-8534577 GCA_963921515.1 Calotriton arnoldi
CGCAGCTCATCTGCGCCGGGCAGGGGTTTCAGTCTTCCCCTACCTCGACGACTGGCTGCTGAAGGCGGGCTCGTCCCAGGCAGTCGTCTCCCACCTCCAGACTACGGCCGAACTCCTGCACTCGCTGGGGTTCTCCATCAATGTGCCGAAGTCGCATCTAATTCCTTCTCCACAGCTCCTTTTCATCGGAGCAGTTCTGGACACGACGCAGTTTCGGGCCTATCCTCCCGAACGGCGAGTCCGGGATATTCAGGCTATGATTCCGATCTTTCGGCCTTTATCCTGGGTTTCGGTCACGGATGACCCTGAGGCTGCTGGGCCTCATGGCCTCCTGCATCCTGCTGGTCAATCATGCCAGATGGCATATGCGGGCTCTGCAGTGGGACCTGAAGTTCCAGTGGGCGCAGCACCAGGGCAACCTGTCCGATCACGTCCAGATCTCGGAGGGGACTGCAAAACAGTTGCAGTGGTGGCTCTCGAACCGGCAATGGGTCATGGGCAGATCCCTCTCCCTTCCCCAGCCAGAGCATACAGTTGTGACGGACGCGTCCCTTCTGGGATGGGGCGGTCACATGGGAGAGGCGGAGATCAGAGGCCTCTGGTCTCCGGCGGAGTCCCGGCTCCATATCAACATTCTGGAGCTCCGGGCGATCCGACTTGCACTTCAAGGCATTCCTTCCCTCTGTCAAAGGGAAGGTAGTGCAGGTGTTCACAGACAACACCACCGCCATGTGGTACTGCAACAAACAAGGCGGGGTGGGGTCGTGGACCCTTTGTCAGGAGGCTCTGCGCCTCTGGACATGGCTGGAACATCAGGGCATGTTCCTGGTGGTTCAACACCTGGCAGGTTCCCTGAACGCCAGGGCGGACGAACTCAGCCGCAGGTGCATGATGGATCACGAATGGCGTCTTCACTCGGAAGTGGCGCAAGGACTCTTTCTACAGTGGGGAGAGCCTTGGTTAGATCTATTCGCCACCGAAGAGAACGCGCAATGTCATCAGTTCTGCGCGTTGGAATTTCCAAGGCGGCACTCGCTCGGCGACGCTTTTCGTCACGAGTGGAGTTGCGGTCTATTGTACGCCTTTCCGCCTATACCACTTCTACCCAGAGTGTTGAAGAAGATTCGGCACGACCGGGCCCAAGTCATTCTTGTGGCTCCGGACTGGGCTCGAAGAGTTTGGTATCCCGAGCTACTCAATATGAGCATAGATCCCCCGATCCGTCTGCCTCTTCGGGAGGATCTTCTGTCGCAGCAGCAGGGGACGGTCCTCCACCCGAACCTGTCCAGTCTACACCTGCTTGCGTGGAGATTGAGCGGCGGCAGTTGATTCCTTTCGACTTGCCTCCCGAAGTTTGTGATGTGATTCTGGCAGCCAGGCGTCCCTCCACTAAGGTGGTATACGCCTGCAGGTGGAACAAATTTGTGGCATGGTGCACAGCAAAGGCTGTGAATCCCCTTTCTGCCCCTCTTTCTGAGGTCCTTCTGTTCCTTCTCTCTTTGGCCCAACAGGGTTCTGCCCTGGGTACCATCAAGGGTTATCTTTGTGCTATCTCGGCCTTCCTCAGGCTCCCTGATCAGCCCTCCCTTTTCAAGTCCCCTGTTGTTAACAGGTTCTTAAAAGGCATTACTCACCTCTTCCCTCCTGTTCCGTTTGTGATGCCTCAGTGGGACTTGAACTTGGTTCTTACCTTTTAATGTGCGCTCCCTTTGAGCCTCTACATAACTGTCCTCTTCGTCTTCTGACTCTGAAGACAGCCTTTCTGGTGGCCATCACCTCCGCTCGGCGGGTGAGTGAGCTCCAGGCTCTATCTTGCAAACCTCCCTTTCTGTCTGTTCATCCAGACAAGGTTGTTCTTCGGACGCGTCCGTCCTTCTTGCCAAAGGTGGTTACTGCTTTCCACATTGGGCAGACCATCACTTTGCCCACCTTCTTTCCGCCTCCGCATCCTTCCAGAGAGGAAGAGAGGCTCCACCGTCTGGACCCAAAACGTGCGCTCTCTTTTTATATTGACCGCACAAAACACTTCCGGGTGGATGACCAGCTCTTTGTTGGCTACGTGGGCGCCAAAAGGTCGGGCGGTGCACAAGAGGACCATCTCCCGCTGGGTTACCTTGTGCATCAAGGCCTGCTATTCTTTGGCTAAAAGGAACCTCCTGTTGGGCTGCGTGCCCATTCCACCAGGGCAACGGCTGCTACCACGGCCTTGGGCCGCGGTGTTCCGCTGCCGGTTATCTGTCAGGCGGCTACGTGGGCCTCGCTGCACACGTTTACTAAGCATTACTGCCTTGACAGTCAGGTCCGGAGGGACGGCTTCTTTGGCCGTTCTGTCCTCCAGGACTTCCTTGTCTGATCTTTGTTCGCAGACCCACCACCGGGGTTGGTATTGCTGGGGTATCTATTCTAAGGTAAGGAATCTATCACTAACGTGTCTCTTTCAGATGCACAAGTTACTAACTTGTGTAACGATATATCTGTAAGAGACAGTAGTTAGTGATAGATTCCTACCGCCCACCCATCCTCCCCGTTCTGCGAACTGATTTCTAGGGTTAAGGACATCCCTTTCAGGGCCCTAGTATTTTTCAGACACCTGTGTCAGCTTCTTGCATGGCTCTGCGTTCCTGGCGCGGAAAGTCGTGTACAGAACTGACGTCAGCGCGCAGGGGCGGCGCCTAAGTACTGCCCGCGACGTCATCCCGGCGATCACGACGCCGACGACGGACGCGGAGCCGCACGACGCCGCCTACCGACGCGCAAGGGTACTGCTACGCAAAACTTTCCGGATCCAGCCTGACGCCTGGGGATATTCTAAGGTAAGGAATCTATCACTAACTACTGTCTCTTACAGATATATCGTTACACAAGTTAGTAACTTGTGCTTTAAGGCCACAGGAATGAATGCGACCAAATGTACTATAAACATCAAAGATGTTGCGACAGAAGTTATTTTGATCAATACTTGCATTCACCCTAAAAACAAACTTAATGGTAGTAAAAAGTTAGTGCACGAACTAACGAGATTGTTGGAGACGGAGAGTACGACCCACTTTATAATATCCGGGGATTTCAATCTATACTTAATGGGCTCTTTGGAGAGTATTCCATTAATCTCCCAATCTGCACTTTGGGAAATACCAGACCAGGGCAGCAACTCACTAGGGAAATGGACAAAAACTGGTCGCCAACTTCTGGATGATCTTGAGCATCTATCTCTTGGGGCCCTAAATGGTAGGTTTCAAACAGATAGCCCGCCTAATACTACATTTCATTCTAATAATACTAGTTCCTGTTTGGACTATACTCTTGTCTCCCTGACTATATTTCAACACATTTGCTCATTCCAAATTAAGGATAGATCCGGCAGTGACCTTCTTCCACAAGAAGTTAAATTTTCCCATATATTACCTGTTCAATTCACATAAGGGAGATAACAGACAAAACATATCTAATAAATTGTAGATGTATTAAGAGCACTATGGTCGGGCTTGCCAAATTGCACGAAACTGTAATGGATATGCTCCAGGAAATCTCAAGCAACGAAAGTACAGCGGTAAACATGTAGGAAAGGCTCACTGGAATACTTCATGAAAAGCATTCTAAACCAATAAAATCCAAAGGTGACAACAAAATATATAAAGAAGCCTCCACTGTAAAACATGATATCAGATTTCGGGAATATAAATCTCGAATTAACAAAGCACTTAGGACACTAAGGAGAAAGCCGGGAGACTTAACAGCCTTTGCAGCACTGAAGTCAAACAAAAAACTTATCAAAAAGCTAAAATGGAGAATCCAAAGAGACAAAGACAACGATCTATGGGCCAAACTACACTCCGATATAAAATGTAAAAACGGCACTAGATTCTGGACCACAGTAAACCAACTCCTGAACCCAGACAATAGAGGAGTAAATTCACATATCACAGAGGCTTCGTGGGTCCGCTACTTAACCTACTTTAATGAACCATCAGAAGAATATTAACAGATGAATCTTCAGGTAATTCCATCAAAAAACAGGCTTGTCTGAGTCCAATACAGAAACCAGAAAAAAACAGATAATGAAAGGACGGAAGGAGGGAGTCCCGGGCCCAAACTGCGTACCCCCTGCGTTCTTCAAATATAAGCCAGACTTTTGGGCCGAAACTCTGGCACCAGTATTCACTGAAGTTAGGAGCACACAAATCATTCCTGCGTCCTGGAAGGGGCCGATCATATCTCCCATATTTAAGGGAGGGAATAGATCCCTTCCGGCAAACTATCGGCTTTTAACATTAATGGATGTCGATGCCAAATACTTCGCCGGAACTGTCCTGGAATGGTTGACATCATGGTCTTCTAATAATAACATAATTCCATACAACCAGACTGGGTTCATAAAATCCACCGGCACGATCACGAACATCTTGGCAATTTCTTTACTTATGGACGCTGCCCTTGCATCCAAATCTCATTATACTACTGCTATATTAACTTTAAATCAGCCTTCGACTGTGTAGACCGAGGGAAACTGTGGCGGAACTTAGCAAGTTGGGGTATATCACAGAATCTTTTACACATGTTGATAATGCTACATAGTGACACGGGTTCAAATCAAAATAGGAGCAGGCACACATCTTTCTCGGAAAATTCAAACCACCCGAGGCTTAAAACATGGTTGTGTTCTGGCACCAACCCTATTTAATCATTTCTTGGTGGACCTGACGGAAGCATTACAATCATGTAACCCTCATGTCCCGAAATTAGGGGCAAAACCGATATCAAGCTTCTTATATGCCAATGACGTAGTACTGGTGAGCCGCACTCGGGTGGGTCTCCAACGACTCCTCGACACAGTGACAACTTATTTGCAAACCAACGTCCTGCAGATCAACTAAGACAAAACGAAAACTATGTGTTATAACGTCAAGAAAACACAAACACATGCTTGGTTCATGGGTAAAGAGCAGCTGAAAAATGCAGTTGAATACAAATACCTCGGAGTAATTATTGACAATAAAGGGAACTTTCTTGCGCAGAAGGAGGCAATCAAAAAGAAAGGCTAGGTTCTAGCTGCAGCATTTAAAAACTTGAAGAAAAAGGTAGCTGGACCTGTTTTGACCCCACTACTGGAAGTTGTAAGAGCAAAACTCCTTCCAACAATCTCATATGGAAGTGAGGCTTTAAGAGGGCAGGATGCAATCACTCTGGATAATGCTGTCTCCCAAGCTTATAGAATTATATTCTACTTGCCAAGTTGCACCTCCCTGGCTCAGATAAGGCTAGAATTTGGGCTGGTCAAGCAATCACTAGCCAGACGCTGCACATGCATAATATGCTGGAACAAAATCAGGAAAGCTGAATCGAACACATTGAATCATATGTTGTGGGACGAACTACAGCATCGTCATATATCACCGGGTAGAGAGCATCTGCAAGAGTCACTTGCTCTTACAGGTCTTGACCAGCTTTGGGGAAATGTCAATTGACCTACAGGCCTTTAAGCGTTTGGTAAAGAAGTCTCTTAAAATACAATCAGCTACAGAAGATAAAGCCACATTAGCACAAAAGGCACATGGGTGGATGACATTAAACAATTACAAGTCTATCGCACCACAAGATTATTTTGCCACTGGTTACCCAGTTTTTATTAAGCAGCAGGCTTTAAGATACCGACTGGGGTTATTACCAGTCAACGAACACATGGCACCTTGGCTACGCGGTAATCTACCTGTCACTTGTCGCCTTTGTGGGAGTTGCAAGGAGGACATGTTGCATTTGGTTTGCTCCTGTAATACTGTAACGGCAAAAAGGAAACAACTGTTAATGAAGGCTTTTAATCAAAGAGGAATACAAACAAAGAGACAGGCAATCTTAGCCTGTTTTGACCCAGGGAACCCTCCATTAAATTGCTGTTTTGTCAAATTTCTGCTAAAAGTGGAGCAAAGACTAAAGAACACGTAAATCGTCCAGTACAGTTGATATAAGAAACAATTCAACGGTCATATTATCCTCTAGGAACAATATAGAGTTCCCCAAAACACTATTGGGGGCAGACCCATTGACTTTTACCGAATCCCCCTAAGGGTGATTAATGAACTGAAATACTTCTCTTGAGTGTTCTTTTAGCCTTAAAATTGCGACCTCCACTTGCCTCTTACTATTAGAAATATTTTATATTGACACTAAAGATTTTACCATTTGAATTTAACTGTGTTTCACCATGAATTTGTTTTATCATGTAAATGTATAAGTTACTATCGAATGGTTATATTAACTTTTATGCCGTCAAGGGCGAATTGGTCGTTCGTTGGCAGATATACGAATTGAAATGTTCTTGTGCAAAAGCATCCCTAACTTTAAAGTTGCGACTATCTGATTTCTTTTTATCTGTCATATTTAAAAGAATTGAATTGAAAGATTTTATCAATACATTTTTAACTTACTATGTAAACATGTATTATCTTGTATATTTATTGCAATGGTTTTAAGTAACCACGCAATTGTCTAAATAAAATAAAATTTAGACTTAAACACTAAACAACATACTCCAGAGAGGTTTGTGGTGAAAGCATCTGCCACTTAGGTTAACCCTAATTCTTTCCCTATGGCTCCTCTAGATAGGGAGTCAAAGCGGATTGAGGCTCTTGGGTAGCAAAATGTTCTCTTAGGCCATCATGGTGATGAGATCAGCCAACACAGTTTGTTTACTGTGCTGCTATATGCATGCGCTTTGGGACATACCCAGCAAGATCTTGCTGGTAGTCCTTGAAGACCTTAGGGCCTCTCTGGTCCAAACAATACATGATGGATAAGACGCAGCCAAGTTCATGATTCGTGCTAGCCTAGACGTCACTGACTGTTTGGGAAAAACTGTTGGCACCAGCGTAATGCTACATCACCATGCACGGATGCGTTCCTCAGGAGTTTCAGGAAACGTGCAGGCTTCTGTCAAGGATGTACTCTTTGATAGCCCATGTCTTTTTGGCAAAGAGCTTATTTTACCCTTGCATTTTTTAAGGACAGCAGAGGTATGGTATGCTCTCTGGGACTTTATTCCCATGACCATCAGTTCCCTCATCAATTACAAAAATGTTGGGGCTACTCCAGATGGTTGGGGTACAGACAGTGCCAGTTGCCCCAACCACTACAGCAGCTGCCTCAGTCCTTTCGTGGCTGCGGATGGGGTGTGGCAGACACTGCACAGGCTAGCAGGGGGACCAGTCCTGCCAGTCCCCCTCACCTGCAGCAACCATCTCTAAGTCACTTAGTTTGCCCTTAGGGGCACACAACCATGCTATGAGGGGCAGGATTAATTTTTTTCTCCCAGGATGGCAATCCATCACAACCGACAGATGGTTTTTTCACATTTTTCAACATAGCTAAGCCCTACCCTTTCTCTCTGCTATACCACATCTTCCTCCCACAACTGATCAACTTTCAGATGAGGATATCTCCATTCTGCTGCAGGAGGTGCAAATGTGGCTTTCCAGGGGTGCCTTAGAGTAGGTTCCATACTTGGAAAGAGGAGAGGGTTGTTACTCTTGTTATTTCCTTGTGTTGAAAATGGATGGAGGCTTGTGGCCTATATTGATCCTTTGACCTCTGAATGCCTTCCTATGGAAGAATCAATTCAAAATGCTGACATTGGCTCAGATCAAGCCTGCACTGGACCTGGAGACTGGATGATGTTCTTTATTGTCATATAAACATCCTGCGTACCCACAGGGATTACCGGCATTTCAAGGTTAGCCAGGAGCATTTCCAGCTCCCAGTGCTCTCCTTTGGCCTCACCAATCCCCCTCAGTAGTTCACAAAAGTAATGGCGGTGGTCGCTGCATGCCTTTGCATGTTGGGGATACCAGTCTTCTACTACCTCGACGATTGGTTGGGAAAGTCTGTGATCTGCTGTGCTGGCTGCTCAAGTGCAGTTGGTCCAGCTGCAGCCCCCTCTCCCATCTTCACCTACGGTTGACTGTGGTGACACTACTGGGCTGGGGAGGTCATCTGGGGGAGGTGGACATCAGAGGACTCTGGTCTCCAGCCGATGCTTGGCTCCATATAAGTCTGTTGGACCTGCGAGCCATTCACTTGGCGTTGAAAGCTTTCCCGCCGTCTATCAATGCTGGCTGGAGCATCAGTGCATTTTTTACTGATCGTGAAACTCCTGGCGGTATCCGTGAAGGCCAGAGCAAAAAGCTCAGTTAGCAGCTTCTTACGGATGACAAACGACATCTAGATTCCGAGGTGGCACAGGGCATCCTCTGACCCTAGCTAGATATTATTGCCACCCTCGAGAGTTCACTGTGTTGAATGTTTTGTGCATTGGAGTTTAAGCAAAGAGACTCGCTAGGAGGGCATTCTGGCTGGAATGGAACACAGGACTAATGTAGACCTTTCCGCCCCTACCTCTCCTGCTCTGATTTCTGAAAAAGATCAGGGAGGACCAAGCCCAACTCCTCCTAGTGGCTCCGCATTAAACCAGAAGAGTGGGGTAACTGGAACTTCTGGACATAAGCATCTGCAATCCAATCAGGCTCCCAATTCGAGAGGATCTCCTGTTGCAGCAGCTGGGCAATGTCTTTCGCTTGAACCTGCGCAATCTACTCCTCCATGCGAGGAGATTGAGCGACAGAGGTTAACTGCAATTGATCTGCTGCCTGTAGTGGTGGATGTTGACCTTGCTGCCAGGTGTCCTTCCACAAAGTTCATGTACACCAGTCTCTGGGAAAAACTTGTTGCTTGGTGTGCCGTCTGCAAGGCAGAGCTTTACAAGCGAAACTGTTGGATGTCCTGTTTTTTTTTTTTTACCTATGACCTAACAAGGCCTTGCAGTGGGCACTATTAAAGTTTATTTATCTGCTCTTTTGGCCTTTTTAAGTTTACTGGACCATGTGTTCTTATTTAACTCACCTGTTGTGATGCAGTTTATTAAACTCGTGCTCCCTCCAAACAGTTTTTGGAGTGGGACCTTAACTTGGTCTTAACATTTCTTATGTGTATGTCCTTTAAGCAAATGCACATCTGCTTGTTGCATCTTCTGATGTTAAAGACTGTCTCCTTCATCGCAATCACTTCAGCTCATTGCACGGTCCAATGATCCTACACCACTTTTTTTTCCAGACAAACTGGTGCTGAGGACTCGGTGGCTTTTTTTGCCTAAAGTCTGACTTACCACGTTGGGCAATCTATCGTTCTCCCAGGGTCCTTTGCCCTTGAAAGAGGAGAGGTTTTATCGATTGTACCCAAAAGAGCTTTAAGATTATACATCAATCGTCTGGACATGTCCAAAAGTGACTGACTACTGGCGAGCAGTGTGCGAGATCACTAGTGCTATCACCCGTGACCACATCATGCCAGACCCGCTCACATGCCTACTAGGCCATGTTAAAGCGATCCCTGATGCTAGCCGCCTATTAGTGACAATGTTACTGTTGGCTAAGCGCAGTGTGGCAATACATTGGGGTCGCAAACCAGCACCATTGACTAAGACATAGCTTGCTGATGCAGCACAATGCCAAACACACCTGACAGAGTACTGGAACCTCATGCCCCTAGCGAGCCGTCCACATGACATTTGGGCCCTACTGGTGACATATCTCCGTCAACTGGACGACACTGACGAATGTACAAGTTCCCCATATGTGATCTCCCAACGTGCACCACCGTCAGATGCCGCGTACAGACGCCACGGTAAATTATTCATTCGTTTTCTCTCTGTGACATTGTACGCCATATACGCCAGAAGTGCCTCACTCACGCCCACAAACGTTACTGCATGTACTGTCACTGTGTAACCATGCTATGATGCCGTCATAATGTGTACTGCCAAATTCTCTGTGCTGGAACGCACCAAACTACATGTTTTATTGTAATGTGCATAAAGTTCAATAAAATTTATAAAAAATAAAAAAGATGATACATCAATCGTACCAAGGGCCATTGGGTGGACTGTTGCGTAAACTGAGTCTTTAGCTCAGCTCAACTGGGTTTGTTTTCACACCCACAGGTGATACGAGTGAACATAGTTCAATGCACCAGTGCTGAATGTGAAAAACAGGTTAATGTAGCCACGCAGAACCCCACCCAATACATAAATGAGGTGGTGTCAATGATTATGGGTTACTAAGAGGGAGCATGGTAATCCAAGCAAGCGTTCATTAATTATTTACACAATCAAGATCACTAGAAACTGAATATATGTTTCATCATATTTATTTTAAAGTAGTTATTTTAAAATGCCGGGATCTAGTGCGCATAATATTGGTAACATCACAAAAGATAATAAAAAGGAGCTAAGGTTTTCAAAAACAGGGAAAAATCGTAACATCACAATTTAAAGCCCTTCCTGTGCTATCTTTAAGTGCTATGCTAGTTCTAGCAGATGAATAAATAATTAACCTGAGTTCCGGAAGTGGTGCACATACCTAGACAATAGGGTTTGTTGTTTGTTTGGAAAAGCTTATCAGCTAATTTGAGCACAAGGCCAAGAGCTAGGAGATTGCATCTTTGCGAGAACACAATCCTGGCACCAGTTCGTGAAGACAGAATGGAAGGCTTTGCAGAGTGTTGTACAGTCTTGTTGGAGGCTTCTTAGGTCGAGATGGAATCTGATGCTTTGCTCATGTGGCTCTGCATCTGTGACCTGAGTTAAGTTTTCTCTCCTTACTAAGTGATCAAGTGGAGTCCTTATATATTGTATCTTATCTGAGATGCAATTTGCAATGCCAACTTTGGAATGTTTTGACATAATCATATACATCAGTGGATATACATTGTTTGGGTTATGGTTGTTATTCGACCTTGAAAAAGGCGCCTGTCCCAGATTGATTTCGCACAGGGGGTTTTGTTGATGTCTATATCTGAATGACTTGACACTTTCACGGTTCTTGGAAAGATAGGAATAGACGACATCTGCTTCAAAGGCAGACATGTTGATGATTCTGCAGAAATTGAGGAAAATGGCGACCCCCATTACTTAAAATTGAGAAGATGGCAACTTCCATTACATAAAATAGATTTGAGGCCTACTTAAAAATGGAAAAAGCAAAAGGAACAATTGATGGACGGAATGCTAAACAATGCAAACATTCACTCCCAGTCACAAAGATCTGGTTTTAATCCATCGTTCTGTTGCTCATCACGCCACCCCAGTTTGGACCCAGCCATATGCAAATCAGTCTTGACCCTGTTCCTCATGGGAACAGTCCAGCCCGAACTGTCAAGCCAGGTCCTCCCTGGACCGGAAACAAGCATCCTTGGATTGGTTTCGGGGCATCACTCCTCATCAGCCTGGCTAGCTTGAATTTAGTGGCCCAGTGAGCACGGGACCTACGTCTGGGCATACCCTTCCCACTTAGGGCGACAAAAGCAAAAGGAACAATTGATGGACGGAATGCTGAGCAATGCAAACATTCACCCCCAGCCACAAAGATCTTGGTTTAATCCATTGTTCTTTTGCTCACCACGCCACCCCAGTTTGGACCCACCCATATGCAAATCAATCTTGACCCTGTTCCTCTTGGGAACAGTCAAGCCCAAACTGCCAAGCCAGGTCCTCCCTGGACTGGAAACAACCATCCTGGGACCGGTTTTGGGGCATCACTCCTAATCAGCCAGGCTAGCTTGAATCCAGTGGCGCTCAGGTCACGACTGATTTGCATATGGCTGGGTCTAAACTGGGGTGGCGTGGTATTAAACCTAGATCTTTGCGACTGGGGGTGAATGTATGCATTGTTCAGCATTGTGTCCATCATTTGTTCTTTTTGCTTTTGTCGCCTCTAAGTTGGAAGGGTATACCTAGACATGGGTCCCGTGCTCACTGCACCACTGGATTCAAGCTAGCCTGGCTGTTGAGGGGTGATGCCCCGAAACCGGTCCAAGGATGCTTGTTTCCGGCCCTGGGAGGACCTGGCTTGGCAGTTCGGGCTTGACTGTTCCCATGAGGAACAGGGTCAAGACTGATTTGTATATGGCTGGGTCCAAACTGGGGTGGTGTGGTGAGCAAAAGAACGATGGATTAAACCCAGTTCTTTGTGACTGGGGGTGAATGTATGCATTGTTGAGCATTCCTTCCATCATTTGTTCTTTTTGCTTCTTTTTTTTACTTAAAAATGGAGTCACACCTTAACCCCTTTGCTGCGTCTGTCGGCCAACGGCCGTCGTGAGCACTACCTCCGTAGTGCTGCGCACGTCCGTTGGCCGACGCAGCCCCGCCCACTCAATGGAACGCCCCGCACCGCGGCGGAATTGCCGCCACGGTAAACGGGTTAAGACTTTACGTCATAATGACATGGTGTGTCTGGGCCAAAGGTAAATAAGCTAGACAGGCTAAAATGGAGACTATAGCTAAAATGAAACCTGTCCTGTATGTGTTTAAGAATCTAAAACTAAAAGAAAGAAGCCTAAAAGCACAGAATTAAAATAGATAAAATAATAAAATTATGTAGGGAAAAAGTCAGAAGATTCATTACATTCCTGCAATAATTTCTAAACCAAATAGTCACTAAGTTATCACTGAATGTGTTTTAGATTGATATTGCTCATCAGACATATTCATTATAGATTTACAGAATAAAATCACATGCCAGAAACATGCATTTGATGAAATAGCAAATCATCACTTTTTGCATGTTCAATAACACACGTCTTCTGAAATGCAAAAGGGGTCTCTGTACTGGAAGGCATGATCCTTGCAACATATCCCAACTTGATAATAAATATACATAAAAACATTAATTATAATGTGCAACATCATATGCGAGGAATATAAACAAGGGTTTTATGCGTAATGAAAAATAAAAGGGAGTTAGATTAATTTTTTCATTTTCTGATTATTACGACTGGTTGCAAAAAGAGAAAGAAAATATAAAGAAACCAAAAAAGTGTAACTAGTCCCATTAAAGACTCTTTCTGTTTAAATAAAAAAAAAAACAGGCACAGTTACTTTCATGCATAGGGATGCAATCCCGTCATCTTTGTTTTTTTCCTCTGATGATGTGGATGTGAGCTCTGCATTGAATTCGAAAGATTGAACATTGTGTAGCCTTTGGTGACTGAACGAGGCCTGAGATGGCTTGTGAAAACAGCACAGCGTAGCAGAAAACAACAGCAGCTGCTGGATTAGATAACATAGCTCTGGATTTGAATGGAACAGAGAAAGCGCATAATTTCCTGATGTTGCTGGAACAGAGGAGGCATATGGTTGTTGTTGATGGAATCCAATGAAGTAGAAATGTCTGGTGATTTTAATCTGGCAAGAGCAGGTTTTGGCACTGCTGGTGGATTAGCATTTGGTGATTTTGATGACTCCTCAACTTCTGCATACTTCAGGATGGGCAACTGCAGTGCAGTGCAACAGGTTAGTGCAACCTATTTGTTTGAGACATTTCCCTTGCTTGTAGATTGACAAAAGTCCAGTGCTCACAGATAGTTGCTCCGAAAATAGAATGCCACCTTTATGGCACTGCTTCTCTATAGATAACTGTATTCCACGTTGCTTGTTTAAAAAATAGAAGTTGTGCAAAAGGGCAGCCAAGTCAATAGAAAATCCAGTTTTTAAAAGTCTTTAAATCTCAGATGAAAAACAAGCTCTTTGCAGGAAAATAACAATTTTATTGCCGCTTGAGGTTAAAGTACCTCTTTTAGAATTTAGGTCGTAACAGCTCTTTTTAATTTGCCAATCCACATAATTTATCAAATCTATTTTTGTGCCAAGGCACACCTTCAAAATAATATTTTTCCTTAAGAAAAAAAAACCACCACAAAGTTTTCATTTGTTTTTGCTCAGTTAACATGTAGGCATAATAAGACATGAATCACTGCCTAGAAGGTATGTATCTTGAAGCCATAAGGCTTTACATTAAAATCACATTCACTCTAATTGAAAACAAAATTTCAAATACAGTTACATTGAAAATTCCATTCTAAATCATTTCAGGTAAATTACTAACAGTAATGTTTTCGTTCCAATGCTCGTAGCCTTGGACAGTAGGAGTTTCAACAAAATGTGCATTGTAACGGAGTCTGTGAGTGTTAGATTTCTCTTAAGTTTGTTTGTTTTTTTTAAATTTGTTTTTATTGGCATTTTCACATACAACATACTTACAATATTGATCAATGAGCTACGCCAATTATGGCGCTTATGATGGATGTTGCTTTACAACTAACTGAACAGGTCAGTGCATAAACCAGATTCGTAAGAGCGTCAACACATTTCAATACAGCAAAATGACAATATCCTGTTACGTTAACATAGGCCTATTACACTTTCAGTCTTCACGCCTAGAACATCTGAGGAACCTCCCTACTGTGTCCTGGGGGGGGGTCTGGGAGGCGCAGCTAGACCTGTGTCGCTGTTGCTGGGGGGCTGTGTCTATGGGCATCTTCGACTGAGTTGTTGCGGAGCCAAGCCAACACTGGCTCCCAAATATCTTTGGGCCTGGAGGTGGTGGGCATTAATTCCCAGAATAACGATAATTGAGTATGACAGAAGGTGATGTCCTGTAGCCAGCTTTTGACCGATGAGGCTGTGGCTTTAACCCAATGCATAGCCACTCTGCGTTTTGCCAGCAACAGTAATATGGCGAGTAAACGGCGGGCTTCTACCAGTGTATCTTTAACCTATCCCAGTATGCTTAATAGGGGTGTGGGTGCAACCGATATCTCCAGGATTTCCCCAATGGTGTTAAAAATGGCTACCCAATATCTCGCTATGGGTGGGCAATTCCAAGCCAGGTGTAGAAAGGTGGCGGGTGAAGCCCTGCATCTCCAGCAGCTATTGTCGGCCCTAGTTCCCATCCGGTGCAACTGGGTGGGGGTAAGATAGAATCGATGTAGAAATTTAAAATGGATTAGTCTCAGCCTGTAGTTGGGAGACAGCATTCGTAATTCGCCACAGCAATATTTCCACTGCTCCTCCGACAGTGGGGGACTCAGCTCAGTGTTCCAATCTGATAGCGCTTTGGGCTTTGTCACCGGGTGTGTATTTTGCATGGTATTGTATAGGCGTGTAATAAGCTTAAGTGGTGAGGGGCAAGTCAGCATTTGTTCGAGAGCAAGCAATGTAGGCGGAGGTTCCGGGAAGGACGTGTGCCTCTGTCGGCATGCCGACCATATACGGTGATACAGAAATAATTCCCCAAATTTTGGTCCCGATCCCTCCTCACCGGATGGTGGGGATCGGAATCTGCATGTGGGGTAGAGGTCCGCAAATATGTTAAGGCCTAGCTGCTGCGCTAAAGTCACACCACCCTTAACCCCAAGGGGAGGAACGTGTGGGTGATATGCCAACAGTGACGGATGGGGCATAAAGAATCTCCAAATTGGCTCTGTTTCTTAGGCCCTCCCAACTCCATCGTAATGTCTCGACTGTGTCGATCGCCTCACGGGGGCGTTTATATGGATGATATATAGCTACCGGAAGCGGGGTTGGTGCCACTCTGTCCATCTCCACCTCCACGTGAGGCTGGAATGGCACAGGGTGAATCCAATAGTGCAAAAACTGGGATTGAGCACAGTAGGCAGCTCCCAGTCCGCCCTGCGCTAGTGGAAGGGTTAGTATCTCCCACGATACTCTGGCTTGCTTTCCTGCCCACACTAGGGACAACATCAAGAAACGCATAGTTTAAAAAAAGGCTTACATAAGGGGGAGAGGTAAATTTACGAATAGATATAAAAATTTGGGTAGTATCACCATCTTCGCTATGCGCCCAGCCAAAGAGAGCAGCAATCTAGCCCAGGTCTGCACCTTGCCCTCCAGCCAAGTGACAGCCTTACTGTAGTTTACTCCCCACAGTTCTTGAAGGTTCCTGCAGATGCCCGTCCGCCCACTTGAGGGGAAATTCTAGCGAGAAAGGCAAAGTATCATCAGTTAGCTGGAGCAGGACTGATTTGGCCCAATTGATTTGAATACCGGACAGCCCTCCAAACCTGAGGAGCTCCTGCAGTACCGGGTGAAGATTGTCTGCTGGGTTATTAATGTATAAAGTTATATTGTCCGCGTATAATGATATAATCAGCCCCCTAGTGGTGAAGCCCAGCCCCCTGGTGGCATGATGTTGCTTGATACGCGCAGCCAGCGGCTCCATGGCTATGGCAAACAATAAAGGAGACGGGGCAACCCTGTCTCCTGCCATGGGTGATTTCCAGCGGTGAGATTAGGCCGTTTAATCTGAGTCTGGCAGTCGGGAGAGTGTATAACAGTTTTATCTGGTTGATAAATAACGGGCTGAACCCCAGTCTAGCCAGGATAGTAAACAAATTGGTCCACTCCAGCTAATCAAAGGCCTTGGTCGCATCAAGGAGCGCCGCCAGGGCCTTGTAGCGGGGATCGAGATAGTGCAGGATGGCAAAGAAAGTGCAGAGGTTATGGGCTGTGGACCTCCCCGGTATGAAGCCGGATTGGTCAGGGCGAGCAATCAGGGGCAACAGTGGCTACACTCTAGTTGCCAAGAGCTTGGCATAGATTTTTGTGTCGATGTTAATCAATGCGAGGTGTCTATATGAATCCCTTTCATTTGGAGGTTTCCCAGGCTTAAGTAGGGTTAAAATGATGGCCTCTCTTTGTCGTGGGGAGGATTCCCATCTCCTGCGCCTCCCCATAGAGTGTTAGCAATTGGGGCGCCACCTGTTCAGCATAGCACTTATAAAATGCTGCCGTAAGACCATCGGAACCCGGCGCTTTACCGGAGGGCAGGCTATTGATTACTTGTATAATGTCTTCTTTGGTAAAGGGCTCTTCTAAAAAAGCCCTGTGAGCTCTACCCAGCCAGAGCAGTTCTAAGGAATCCAAATAAGCCTGGAGTTCATCGAGGTTGTGCCCTAGGCAGAGGTGTACAGCGAGGTATAGAAGTACGTAAACTGATCTAAGATTTCTAGGGGCCCTCTTATCAATTCTTGGTTTGCGTCGAGTATTTCTGTGATGTACGTGTCGTTGTTAGGTGTGCGCAGCAGATTGGCTAATGTCTTACTCGGCCTGTCGCCTTCCCCGTATCTTCCTGCCTGGGCATATTTCCCCATGAATTTCACCTCTCTCTGGGCCTCCGCCTCATACTCCGAGATCTTAGCCCTAATGTCACCCAACAGGCTGGGATCTTTTGATCCGAAGTACTGCAACTCAAGCGCCCTGATGTCTGTTTCGAGGTTCCCAAGGGATCCTCTGATAGATTTTAACTCCCAAGCTTGCCTGGCTATGCATTTTCCGCGAATCACAGCCTTAAAGGCCTCCCACAACGTGGCCTGGGTCGGATCCGAGCCAGTGTTGGTTTCGAAATAGTCAACTATGTCCCCTCTGATTTCCTCGCGAAACACACTGTCTGTAAGGGCGTGTGCAGGATCCCGCCAGCTAAACATTCGCCTAGGGCCATCTGGCAAGCACAGTTGGAGACGGACTGGAGCGTGATCCAACAGTGTTCTGGGTAAATGTTTGACATCTGTAGTCCAGGCCGCTATGTCCCGAGATACCAGCCAAAAATCCAAACGTGACCAAGCATTGTGTTGAGCTGTTATGCAGGTGCCCTCTGCTCTGTCTGGGTGCCATTGTCTCCAGATATCTGTTAGGTTACCCTCTAGGGTAATGGCGTTCAGTGCTGCATTGGCCCTGGGGTGTAGTCTACGGGTGCCCCCCCTGCGGTCCCGGTCATCATCCATCAGCGCATTGAAGTCCCCACCCCATATTAAGGTCTCGTTGCCCACTGTTCTGATCTTGGCCCAAATGTTGTGAAAGAATTCGGGGGTGTCTACGTTCGGCCCATATTTTGCCGGCAGAGTAATGTTTACCGTACCCAGCTTCCCGCCCAGAATGATATATCTTCCCTCCGGGTTCACATGTAACACACGTGTCATCCACTCCAGCCCCTTTCTAATCAATATCGACACCCCTCTAGCGAAATTGGAATATATAGAAGAGTAGATGGGATCCCACCGTTTGTTGTACAGTTTAGCGTGTGAAGTGGTGTTTAGATGTGTTTCTTGAAGGAAACATATATCAATGTTGTGCCTGGCCAAATAGGAATGTGTGAGTCTTGTCTTGCGATAATTGTTCAGCCCTCTGATATTCCATGTCAGTTTATTATACAAGGTCATAGTGTACCAGTGTACGCATGCGAGCCTGCAAGTGACTGACTGTGATTTGTTGGATCGCCTAGGGCCAGTGTTTTACGAATGTGTGCATACCTCAGATGCCCCAGGAACCTTGTACTCCAGTTGAGGAACCAGAGAGTGCGGAACATGCTACATATGAATGCTGACATGCATGGCTTTACACTGACCTTCTGAACAAATTTTAACAGTCCCTACCCTCCCCCCCCCACACCAACCCTCCAAATAGGTTGTGCATAAACCCCCCCCCCCTCTCTAACAACCCCAAATTGAGTCCCACGACTTTTGCATGGAGACCAGAACAGGGAGCACTCCCTTGGGGCATGACTATACCGGCTTACAACCCTGCCTAGCGGCTGGGTGGCCGCTTCTAAGTATGTGAGCTAAGAGACGTAATATCCTCCCACGGGACATCAGGAACGGCATCGGCATCGCGCCCCATGGCGATTTACAACCACATTTGCAGTTGGAGCCTGAGGTACAGTTTTCTTTCAGTGGCAGTACGTGTTTTCTCCCCAGTGATATGTAGTGCGTGTCTGTCTATATTATTCTATATCGCTGAGTCTAGTGTCCGAGGGGGCTTCTGCTGTCCCCCCCCCGCCGGCTTTTTCTTTTTACCTCCAGCATGTTTTGCGAATTTCATAGCTGATTTGGCATCTGTGAAGTAGTGTGTCGAGCCGTCAAACCTTACCTTCAGCTTCGCCGGATATAACAAGGCATATGGAATTTCCGCTTGTCGAAGAATCCGTTTGATCGGCACAATCTTTCGTCTGGCTCCGTGGACCATTGGGGTGAAGTCCGGAAACATGGAGATGTTATTGCCCTTAAAGTTGATGCATCCTCTCTCTCTGGCGAGCCGTAGAATAGTGTCCCGGTCGCCGTAGTTTAGTATGCGTGCAAGAATGGGTCTCGGCAATGATCCCACCGGAGGCCTAGGGCCCAACGTGCGATGTGCTCTTTCAACAATGAACATCGTTGACAGTTCTGGGCCGAATAGCTCCCGCAGCAGCTCCTCAACGAAAGTTTCCATTTTGTCAATGGCTGTTGTCTCAGGAATTCCTGTGATACGGAGGTTATTCCTACGTGACCAGGCTTCTAAATCGTAATTTGTGGGCCTTATAATGTTTAACACCTTGTCCATTTAGAGGTACTGCGCCTTGGTCTCTACTTGAAATTCATGTATTTCAGTGGATCGGTTATCCAATTGGTACAATCGAGACTCATGGGTATCCACTTGCTTTTTCACCTGGTCAAGTTGGGAGGTTAGAATGTCAAGCTTGGTGTCTATAGTTTTCAGGCTAGACTTCATGTCCAACAACAATGCACGGAGGTCGTCGCCGCTTCCCATCGCACCGTCGCGTGTGCTAGGCTCAGAGTCAGTGTCTGCATCATTCTCGGCGTGCCTGGTGAGCCGCTTGCTTTCAAACTGGAGTTTCGATTGTTTAGTGTTGTGTTTAACTATCTCGACTCTGTTAGCAATGGATAGCTTAGCTGGGCGCCAATAGTCGCCGGACACAGCCCCTCAACCAGTTTACTACACCAGTCCTGAACTCGTACCTTACAGCGCCTCTGTCTCTCACCACAGACCTGAAACGGGGGGTGAATCTTCTATCTCAGGGCTACCACAGGTGCTAGGGGGTAGCCAGGCACCTCTCGGGTTCGCCCCACCGAATCAGTGAGTCCGGACGCATCTCCTTATTGCAGACCTAGTGACAGCTTTACTCCACCAGACCCCCGACCACCTCTGGGAGTGCTCAGAGTCTCAGCGTCGCGTACCAGTGTTCCAACTGTCCCCACCGGCCTCAGCAGCGCAAGCAGTGCCCCAGTCTCCGCCGTAGGTCCAGAGCCATTGAGGAGTGCCAATAAGCAAGCACAGGAACCCTCAGGTCCTTAGTATGCCACAGCTCCCCACAGCAGGCAGCAACTGATGGCAGTCTCAGCGCGGGGCCACAATGTCTCCATGCACAGTCCACTCTGCAGCGGGCGCTTTCACTCCCTCATGTGTCTTCCGCGCCCGGTTGCTTTCGTGTCTGCACGTAGGCCTCACCGCGGCTCCAACTTGCCCACCTTAAGATGGCGGCCACATGTTTTCCGCAGATCGTCCCGCCTCAGCCTCGCTGGCAGCTAGCGGCTTATTTTGCTGGGGTAGCGGTAAGCTCGGCTCACCTGCAGCTCATTTGTCCTTCTACAGGTCTAGTCGCCGCCACCCGCAGCTACACCAGCGCCGGCACGGAGTCGGAGTCACCGCTCACCAGGGCGGACGCTCATCCGCCTCTCGACACCCGGTAAGCAACCCCTCACCACCTCGCTTCGCCTTACAGCCGATTACATTTGTTGCTGGGCACACCGGGGGAGACCATGTTTACGGCCGCACGCAGTCGCGTCACGGGACTCAACCACGACAGGCCGATCTGCCAGCAGGCCCGCGTCTCTCCGCAAGGCCCCGGCCGCCGCACAGGTTCTCGGCTGGACTGCGGCTCTGTTTCCAGGCTACTTGCTTCGTCCAGCATGCCAGATGGTCTACGCCTCTGCCGCCACCAATACCCGATCTTATTAGATCGCGTTGTGCTCTCGGTCATGCAGGATTATGTAGGATTGTGATTGCGGCCGGCAGAGCCCTCTCAGTGAGCGGCCATCTTGCTGCTCGGCAAGCCACGCCCCCTAAGTTTGTTTTTTGCATGTAGCAAAAAGCAGATGTGCTTGATGCGTCCGCAATGTTGAATAAGGAAACTTTCTCTGAAAGTTTTGTTTATGTGCAAGGCAAGGCCTTGCAGTGTTCTTGTTGTGTATAATTTGTATATTTGTACATTTCTCAGGACCTAATGCTTTTGTGAATTTCATAGTAACCACAATTATGAAAACAGTGTATTTCTTTGTGATTTAATACATTAACCTTAATTTTCAAAGGTAACAAACGGGCAAATCAATCAGTAATTTGTTGTACAGTATCAAAGTCCCATGGACCTAAAAAGGAATCAAGAGTAATCATATAATTCAATAAAACTTTCAACACATGCCAATTGCAATGTCTCAGCGGTTCCCATAACTTAATAAGGAACACTTTCTCAAACGACGGCCTCAGCCACAGACTAAGCTGTAACATTGGCAGTGTAGAGATCCTGTTGAGCTCTTTGGGATGAGATATGCTGTTAAAGTTCTCGAACCACGGTTTAGGGAACAGTTCTTTCAGGGACATAATGTCCATTCAGTAGCAGTAGAACAACTGTCAGCATTGTCAGTCACAATAAAAAACAAACACTGTTGTAGTGATCCCAACGTAGGACCACAGTGGTATCAGGTAACTTTCACGAAACCAATTATATGCAAGAAGAAATTGATGGTGTAGGGTGAGTGTGGAGTGTGATGAAAAGTTATCTGTATAGAATTCAGAATCTGAAAGAGACAATTAGTTATAGATTCCTTACCTTTTGAATTACCCCCAGGCGTCAGACTGGATCTGGAAAAATTTTCGTCAGCAGTCCCCTGCGCGTCGAAAGGTGGCGTCAGTCGGCTCCGCGTTCGTCGTTAGCGTCGTGATCGCCAGGATGATGTTGCGGTAGCTACTTAGACATCGCCCTCTGACGTCAGTTCTTTTTCCGCGCCAGCCAGCTCAGATCTGGAGAGAGCGGTACCTCCAGTCACTTTTTGACTGACTTTTTTGAGCGACTTTTGTCGACACCGTTTTGAGTCTTCGACTCCTTTGCGCGTAGGATGCCCGGTTTCAAGGCTTGCGGTTCCTGCTGACGGTTGATGTCCGTGATGGATCCGCACCGCGTGTGCCTGTTTTGCCTGGAACCCGACCACGATTCCAAGTTGTGTTCCGACTGCCGGTCCATGAATCCGAAGTCTTTGCGGGAGCAGTCCCGAAAGCTTCTCGAGGCCCGGCAGTCCGCTCCGCGCCGTTCGATGTTGCATGGGAGGTCGAGGGACCGGTCGCAGAGCCACCACCACCAGTCCTCTTCCAAGTCTTGGCACTCCTCAGGTAAGTCGAAGCACAAGAAGAAATCAAAGAAGCATCGTCGCTCTTTGACTTCTCCCCGTCCGTCGGCCGATGCGACGAGGGATGCAGGCGGTGCCCCTCCCGCCGCTCCACGTGCGAGTTTCCTTCCCGGGACTTGGAGCGACCCCTGCCCAGCTAAGGAGTTTCTACGGAGCGATGCATGCCATCTTTGGGCAGCCCGACTCTGCCGGCGCGCCTTCGGCCCCCGCAGACTCGGTTGGGGGCCCTGGGCCTTCGATACTGGCGGCTTCTGCCCCGGCACCGCAGGGTCCCCTTGGATCCAGGCCTTGTTCCGGATCGGCGCCGGTCGACCTGGTAACGCCTCCCCCGGCGCTGATTCCACCACCACTACGTCCGCAGCCGACGCCGGTTGTGTCCCCAGTCGGCATCGACCCCGGCCTCCACCCCGACGTGGACACGGAGCCGGAGAGACGTCGACCGACGCCGAATCCGGCGCAGACAGGTACTTTTGTGCCCCTGTTCCACCCTGGTTCTTTTAGGCCAGATTGGCAACCAGAGGAGGAGGAGGAGGAGTCTGGTGGCTCATTGGACTAATGCGTCCAATGCAGGGGCCTGTGTTTGACCTCATGGTCACAGGTTCAAATCCCGGCGGGTCCACTCAGCCTTTCATCCATTTGAGGTCGATAAAATGAGTACCATTGGGTTGGGTAACAATGAACATCTGTTATTCAGCACCAAGAGACCTCTGGGTGAACGCGCGCTTTACAAATACACATGTTATGTTATGTTATGTTATATAGGAGGAGGACTTGGAGGGGTCTGGAGACCCTTTAACTGACCAGTTGGAATATGATCCGAACTGGCGAGAGGAGTTGGGGGATGCCAGTGGTCTGGATACTTCCCCAGACCTTGGCATGTAGTCTCCTCCTACCGTGGCTACGGAGGAGGGAGCTTCTTACGCAGTGCTGTTGCGTAGGGCGGCCGAGGCTCTCAACCTCGAGCTACCTACGGTGGCGGTCAGTACTAACCTCCTGACAGGTGCTTCAACTGGCAGCGAGCTCTTCGGAGCCCCTGCTGCCGTTCAATGAAGCACTCACTGACATCCTTTTGGGCACCTGGTCCAGGCCCAACACAGGGGCTCCTGTGGACAGGATGATCGCCCAACTTCACTGCCCGGCTCCGGGCAAACCCTCTTTCCTCTCCCAACACCCCTCCCCTGAGAGGTTGGTGGTCCAAACCTCCACGTCCAAAGGCGCATTCCCTAACGCACCAGGGTTAGGGAATCCAAAAAGCTGGACTACCTTGGGAAGAAGATGTTTTCTTCCTCCAGCTTGGGACTGCGGTCGGTAAACACTGCATGTCTGTTGGGCTGTTACACCCACTCCGTGTGAGATACGGTGGCGCAGGTGCTGCCCCAGTGCCCGGAGGCGGCCTGGGCCGTACTCTCCCGTGCAGTTGCCAAGGGGAGAGACGCAGCCAAGTTTACCATTCGCTGTGGACTGGACACCGCCGACTCGCTAGGCAGGACGATTTCAACGTCGGTAGCCCTTCGACGCTACGCCTGGCTGAGGTAGACTGTTTTTTCAGGGGATGTCCAAGCTACCCTTATGGACATGCCTTTTGATGGCCGTCGCCTGTTTGGCGACAAGGCAGACAACGCGCTAGAGCGCTTAAAGGAATCTCGGGCAACGGCCAAGTCCTTGGGCCTCTCCACCACCCGCCCTGCGCAGTCTGATTTTCGCCCCTTTCGTGTCTACGGAAGGGGTGCCCCGCCACGTTCCGCCCAGAGCCACAGGCCGGCGCAAGCTGTTCAGCCCATGCGCTGCTGGGGACGTAGGGCCCACCGCTGTGGGTCTGTGAGCCAGCGAGCGGGCCAGTCCACCACCACCCCCTCTGCAGCAGCCTCCAAACCCTCCTAGTCCGACCTTTCAGGGCCACCAATCGCCAATGGGTGGCAGGATTTGCCATCACCTCCCACACTGGCGCACCATCACGTCGGACAGGTGGGTTTTGCAGATAGTCCGAAGGGGCTACTCCCTCCCCTTCGAGACTACCCTCCATCCATGCCACCTCAGCACCATCGCATGTCGGAGGATCATCTGGCCCTTCTCCAACAGGAAGTTTCGGCATTCTTGCCCAAGGGAGCCATCAAGCGAGTTCCTGCCCCAGAAGTAGGTCGTGGTTGCTATTCCCACTACTTTCTGGTGCCCAAGAAGGACAAAGGCCTGCGTCCTATCTTGGATCTCAGGAACGTCAACCAGTTCCTCCTGAAGGAGAAGTTCAAAATGTTGACGCTAGCTCAGGTCCTGTCTGCCCTCGACCCTGGAGACTGGATGGTAGCGTTGGACTTGCAGGGTGCTTATTTTCACATCCCCGTCCTGCCGGCCCACAGGCGTTACCTTACGGTTCACGGTGGGCCACGAACACTTTCAGTTTACCGTGCTCCCCTTTGGCCTTACCAGCGCCCCTCGGGTGTTCACAAAAGTGATGGCGGTGGTCGCATCTCATCTGCGCAGATCAGGGGTTCCAGTCTTCCCCTATCTCGACGACTGGCTGTTGAAGGCGGGCTCGCCCCAGGCTGTCGTCTCCCACCTCCAGACTACGGCCGACCTCCTGCATTTGCTGGGGTTCACCGTCAACGTGCCGAAGTCACACCTGACTCCCGCTCAGAAGCTCCTTTTCATCAGAGCGGTTCTGGACACGAGGCAGTTTCGGGTTTATCCTCCCGAGCAGCGAGTCTGGGATATTCCATCTCTGATTCCGATCTTTCAGCCTTTATCTCGGGTTTCGGTCAGAATGACTCGGTTTTAAATCCTGCGAGGACTGTCATCGGATGATGTCGGTGACGGACCCGCACCGCGTGTCTCTTCTGCCTGGGGCGCGACCACGACCCCAAGTCGTGCTCCGACTGCCGGTCCATGGCTCCGAAGTCTTTGCGGGAGCGGCTCCGCGCCGTGACAGGACCCGGTCCAGAGGGAGGTTGAGGGACCGTGCGCGGAGTAACCATCGGCGATCGTCGGGATCGAAGTCTTCGCACTCGGGTCAGGTAAGACGAAGCACAAGAAGTCGAAGAAGCGTCATCATTCTCCGACTTCCCCTCGCCGGTCGCGTGACGCGGCTGAGGGTACCGGTGGTGCCACCCCCGCGGCTCCGGCGGAGTCCATGGAGTCGCCGCCCGACTACCTGCCCTTCCCGGGGTCGTCGGCGACTCCGGCCCAGATACAGGACTTCCTGTTGGGCATGGCTCCCCACTTTGGGCCGTCGGGTCCCGCCGGTGCGCCTTCGGGCCCCGCGGTCCCGCATGGGTGTCCTCGCGTTTAATCACCGGCGGCTCCGGCCCCGGCATCGCTGTCGGCTCCGGCCCCGGCGCAGCAGGACACCCTTGGATCCAGGCCTGGATCCCGGTCGACGCCGGTTGACCTCGTTACGCCTCCACCGACGTCGACCCCACCGGCACCGATCCTGACGCCGCCCGCTCCTCGGGACGACGTCGACCTCAGATTCAGCCCCGAAGTGGACGCGGCGTCGGTCGATGCCGTTCTTGACGCTGTTTGGGGATTTCTAACCCCATGTCCCTGCTCCTTATTTTCGGCCTGTGGAACAGCCTGAGGAGCAAGGGGAGGACTGGGAGGGGTCGGATGACCCTCTCGCTGCAGCCTGCGAGTCTGAACAGGACTGGGCTGAGGACTTGGGGGGGGGACGCCAGTGGTCTGGATACCTCACCAGACCTTGGCATGCTGTCTCCTCCTACCGTGGCTACAGAGGAGGGAGCCAGTTACGCAGTGGTGTTGCGAGGGCGGCGGAGGCCCTACACCTCCAGCTCCCTACTGTGGCCGTCAGGACTAACCTCCTGACAGAGGTGCTTCAGCCAGCAGCTACTTCTGCGGAGCCGCCGCTGCCCTTTAATGAAGCCCTTTCGGATGTTCTTTTGGGCACTTGGTCCAGGCCCACCACAGGGGCTCCTGTGGATAGGAACATGGCCCGACGCCATCGCCCGGCTCCGGGTGACCCCATTTTCCTCTCCCAACACCCCACTCCCGAGAGCTTGGTTGTCCAAGCCTCTGCTTCCCCAACCGCCTTCCCTTCCGCACCACCGGATAGGGAATCTAAGAAGCTGAATCAGTTTGGGAAGAAGATTTTCTCTTCCACCAGCTCTGCGCTGCGGTCCGTGAACACCGCATGCCTCTTGGGCCGTTATTCCCACTGCCTGTGGGATACGGTGGCGAACGTGCTGTCTGTGTCCGGAGGAGGCCCGGCCTGCTCTCGCCCAGGCTGTTGCAGAGGGGAGAGACGCAGCCAAGTTCATGATCCGTTGTGGTCTAGACACCGCCGACTCACTGGGCAGATCCATTGCAACGACGGTGGCGGTTCGCCGCCACGCCTGGTTGAGAACCACTGGATTTTCAGGGGATGTCCAAAACACTCTTATGGACATGCCCTTTGATGGCTGTCGCCTCTTCGGCGACAAAGCGGACAGTGCGTTGGAGCGGTTTAAGGACTCACGGGCTACTGCCAAGTCCTTGGGACTCTCGGCAGTCCGCCCTCCTCCGCCTTCCGCTTTTTGCTCCTTTCGTGGCACAGGAAGGGGCGCCGCGCACCGTTCGCAACAGAGCCACAGACCGGCGCAACAGTCATCCCAGCGCGGCCGCGGATGCGGTTTCCGCCGTGGCGGACAAAGGGGCCAGCGGGCGGGTCAGACCGCCACCACCACCGCCACCTCTGCCTCCAAACCTTCCTAGTCTGAACTTTCAGGCCCATCAAACGCCAGTGGGCGGCAGGCTCCGCCATCACCTCCCCCACTGGCGCACCATCCTTCGGACAGGTGGGTTTTAGAGATAGTCCGAAGGGGCTACTCCCTCCCCTTCGAGACTACCCCCCAGCCATGCCACCTCAATACCACCGCATGTCGGGGGATCACTTGGTGCTTCTTCAGCAGGAAGTTGCGGCCCTCTTGGCCAAGGGGGCCATCGAGCGCGTTCCGACGCCCGCAGTAGGTCGTGGTTGTTATTCCCGCTACTTCGTGGTGCCCAAGAAGGACAAAGGCCTGCGTCCTATCTTAGATCTCCGGAACGTCAATCGCTTCCTCCGCAAAGAGAAGTTCAAGATGCTCACTCTTGCTCAGGTCTTGTCTGCTCTCGACCCACAAGACTGGATGGTGGCGCTGGACTTGCAGGACGCCTATTTCCACATCCCCGTCCTGCCAGCTCACAGGCGTTACCTACGGTTCATGGTAGGCCACGAGCACTTTCAGTTCACTGTGCTCCCCTTTGGCCTTACCAGCGCCCCTCGGGTGTTCACCAAAGTGATGGCGGTGGTCGCAGCTCATCTGCGCAGATCAGGGGTCTCAGTCTTGCCCTATCTCGACTACTGGTTGTTGAAGGCTGGCTCGCCCCAGACAGTCGTCTCCCACCTCCAGACTACGGCCGACCTCCTGCACTTGCTGGGGTTCTCCATCAATGTGCCGAAGTCGCACCTGATTCCTTCTCAGAAGCTCCTCTTCATCGGAGCGGTTCTGGACACGGCGCAGTTTCGGGTCTATCCTCCCGAACAGCGAGTCCGGGATATTCGGGCTCTGATTCCCATCTTTCAGCCCTTGTCCCGGGTTTCGGTCAGAGTGACTCTGAGGCTGCTGGGCCTCATGGCCTCCTGCATCCTGCTGGTCAATCATGCCAGATGGCATATGCGGGCTCTGCAGTGGGACCTGAAGTTCCAGTGGGCGCAGCATCAGGGGAACCTGTCCGATCACGTCCAGATCTCGGAGGGCACTGCACAACAGTTGCAGTGGTGGCTCACGAACCGGCATTGGGTCGACGGCAGATCCCACTCCCTTCCCCAACCGGAACACACAGTGGTGACGGATGCGTCCCTCCTGGGATGGGGCGGCCACATGGGAGAGGCGGAGATCAGAGGCCTCTGGTCTCCACCGGAGTCCCGGCTCCATATCAACCTTTTGGAGCTACGGGCGATCAGGCTTGCACTGAAAGCATTCCTTCCCTCTGTCAAGGGGAGAGTAGTGCAGGTGTTCACGGACAACACCACCGCCATGTGGTACTGCAACAAACAAGGCGGGGTGGGGTCGTGGACCCTCTGTCAAGAGGCTCTGCGTCTCTGGACATGGCTGGAACATCAAGGCATGTCTCTGGTGGTTCAACACCTGGCAGGTTCTCTGAACGCCAGGGCGGACGAACTCAGCCGCAGGTGCATGCTCGATCACAAATGGCGTCTTCACTCGGAGGTGGCGCAAGGTCTCTTTCAGCAGTGAGGAGAGCCTTGGTTAGATCTATTCGCCACCGAAGAGAACGCGCAATGTCATCAGTTCTGCGTGTTGGAATTTCCAAGGCGGCACTCGCTCGGCGACGCTTTTCGTCGCGAGTGGAGTTACGGTCTGTTGTACGCCTTTCCGCCTATACCACTTCTGCCCAGAGTGCTGAAGATCAGGCGCGACCGGGCCCAAGTCATTCTTGTGGCTCCGGACTGGGCTTAGGAGTATGGTATCCCGAGCTACTCAGTATGAGCATCGATCCCCCGATCCGACTGCCTCTTCGGGAGGATCTTCTGTCACAGCAGCAGGGGACGGTCCTCCACCCGAACCTGTCCAGCCTCCACCTCTTTGCGTGGAGATTGAGCGGCGGCAGTTGATTCCCTTCGACTTGCCTCCTGAAGTTTGTGACGTTATTCTGGCAGCCAGGCGTCCCTCTACTAAAGTGGTATACGCCTGCAGGTGGAACAAATTTGTGGCATGGTGCACAGCAAAGGATGTGGATCCCCTTTCTGCCCCTCTTTCTGAGGTTCTACTGTTCCTTCTTTCTTTGGCCCAGCAGAGCTCTGCTTTGGGCACTATCAAGGGCTACCTTTCTGCTATTTCGGCCTTTCTCAGGCTCCCTGATCAGCCCTCTCTTTTCAAGTCCCCTGTTGTAAACAGGTTTCTTAAAGACATTACTCACCTTTTTCCTCCTAATCCTTTCGTGATGCCTCAGTGGGACTTGAATCTGGTTCTGACATACTTGATGTGCGCTCCCTTTGAGCCACTTCACAACTGT
Organism: Calotriton arnoldi; assembly: GCA_963921515.1. NCBI lineage: Eukaryota > Metazoa > Chordata > Amphibia > Caudata > Salamandridae > Calotriton > Calotriton arnoldi. The sequence goes on from CAWUFW010000015.1 coordinate 7,996,577, forward strand.
CCTCTTCGTCTTTTGACGTTAAAGACTGCCTTCCTGGTGGCCATCACTTCCGCCAGGCGGGTGAGTGAGCTCCAGGCTCTTTCCTGTAAGCCTCCTTTCCTTTCAGTCCATCCGGACAAGGTTGTGCTCAGGCCCCATCCTTCCTTTTTGCCAAAAGTGGTTACGGCCTTTCACATTGGGCAGACTATTACCTTGCCCACCCTTTTTTCCGCCTCCGCATCCTTCCAGAGAGGAAGAGCGGCTCCACCGTCTGGACCCAAAACGTGCGCTTTCTTTTTATCTTAACCGCACACAGCAGTTCCGGGTGGATGACCAGCTTTTGTTGGCTACGTTGGCACCAAGAAAGGTCGGGTGGTCCATAAGAGAACCATCTCCCGCTGGGTTGTCTTATGTATCAAAGCCTGTTACTCTTTGGCTAAAAAAGAACCTCCGGTGGGGCTGCGTGCTCATTCCACCAGAGTTACTGCAGCCACTACTGCATTGGGACGTGGTGTCCCCCTGCAAGACATATGTCAGGCAGCCACGTGGGCATCGCTGCACACGTTTACCAAACATTACTGTAAGGACAGCCAAGTCCGGAGAGACGGCTTCTTTGGCCGTTCTGTTCTCTGTGACTTCCTGGTGTGATCTTTGTTCGCAGACCCACCACCGGGGTTGGTATTGCTGGGGTATCTATTCTAAGGTAAGGAATCTATCACTATGTGTTTCTTTCAGATGCACAAGTTACTTACCTTCGGAAATTATATATCTGTAAGAAACATTAGTAGTGATAGATTCCTTACCGCCCCGCCCATCCTCCCCGTTCTGCGAACTGATTTCTAGGGTTAAGGTCATCCCTTTCAGGGCCCTAGTTTCAATGCACCAGTGGTCAGTATCTTGCATGGCTCTGCGTTCCTGGCGCGTAAAGTCCTGTACAGAACTGACGTCAGCGCGCGTGGGCGGCGTCCAAGTAGCGCCCGCGACGTCATCTCGGCGACCACGACGCCAACGATGGACGCGGAGTCGCACGACGCCCCTACCGACGCGCAGGGGTACTGCTGACGAAAACTTTCCGGATCCAGTCTGACGCCTGGGGATATTCTAAGGTAAGGAATCTATAACTACTAATGTTTCTTACAGATATATCGTTACCGAAGGTAAGTAACTTGTGCATCGTTACCGAAGGTAAGTAACTTGTTCTTCATTTTCATAAAGTGTTGTTGCTCAAAAAGTCATCATCAATGTCGATGTTGACTCAATCGGACGTTCATGGTAAACCAGAGCATTAGTTGAGAGAGCAGAATTGTTGAAATTGCAGCAGCAGGTTGCAATGTGGAATCTGGAACTTGGTGTAAAGCTGGAGACGCAGTAATCTCTGCAATCCCTGGTTTGGGACTCAGGATACCAGCATCACTGTACTCTTCCTGGGGTAGTTCCTCCAGAGTAAGAAGAGACAGAGGGTTTCCAAAGTGACTTTGGTGTCAAAAGAGGGTCTGTTTAACAAATTTGAATGCATGATGCTTTTAATGTGAGCGGTGGACACCTTGTTTTTCATTGAAGAAGGCAGTGGAAGAAGGATAACTGATGTCTGTTTTCTGCAATCACAGCATGAAGCCTGTTGTTTTTTGGAGGGGACATAGTTCCCTTGCACACTGTTTTTCATTTTAGAAATCGTTGAAGGGCTACCGAATTTGGCTGCAGAGCTCCAGATCCGTGTCAGAAGGGGCAGAAAAAAAGGATCTGATGTCGGTGTCGTGTAGTTCCTATATAACCTATACATGATCTGCGCGTTTGGATAACATAAACTGTGGGATTGGTGGCAGACTGATTCCGTGCACTCCCACCGGATACGTTAGCCTGTCTGTATCAGCTAGCTCACAGTGCCACTATAATCTCCTCTTACCAAGGAGAGAATAGATTCTGGCAACCTCAGAACATGACAACCCTGATCCCTCAGAATCGTGGAAACAATATACTACCTTTCACTCAGTCACTCGTGCTCACTTAGTTTGTCTCAGATAGATACACAGAATAAACAGGCTGGGCTTTTTCAATAAGAATTTATTGAACAGTTGTTATTCTAGTGTAGAATAGATGAGCTGCAACAATATATGATTAAAAGTACTACGAAAGTAAAGAGATGGTAAAGTTCTACCATCTTGCAGACATCATGAATATATACAAGTACATAAAACACATGATAAAAAGTGCGTACTCCTACAATGCCTCCCTAACTAGATGTACCTAAATGTACCTAGCATCTGTGTAGGTGTTATGCCAAGAATCCCTCTAGGATCTAGTCAACCCCATTACCTGAGAATGAGGGACCCCGTCCTGGTCTCGAGTTGGACACCCCGCGAGGGATGTTAGACCACTGCGAGCTGGAGTGTCTGCATGCAGGAATCTCAGCGTCTCTGGTCAGTGTGTCAGCCGGGAAGTCATGGTCTCCTCTTCCCTTCTAAGCAAGATGTGATGTATATATGCCCATAGGTCTCCCACCTTGCTGTGTTACTGTGTCGGCCTAAAGGATGACGTCGGGCCTGAACTTTAACAGAGATATTATACAGAAGATGTTAGTCCTGCTGTGCTTCCAAGAAGCCTCATGCATAATGTATGAGATTCGAACTAGGGGGAAACCCGCTTTCTGAATGCAGTGTCGTATCTAGGTAAAAGGTCAGTCCCTAAGAACCGTTATGTATGTAATGTAGTAAAGACTATAGGTGAAAGGTTGCAATGTTACCTGCGCCTATATAGGGTACCTATATGGAATATAACAGGTGCTGAGCAACAGCTCTTCTATGTGGCTCCACTCTGTCATTTTCAGGGCAGTACGGAGCCAGCACGAAGCCTTATGGCACCACCTAGAGGCACACATGAGCATTCCTGAAAAGCTTATAGATCCAGTCTGACGACTTCGAAACATTCTAAAGGTGATGAATCTGCAATTAGATAAAGTAACCACCAGAAATAGTGTTACAGAAGTTAGGTAACTTTTGTTTTTGTTCTTCTCATAGGTAACTTTGGTGGGGTAAAATTAATAACTGAAAATCATTGCTTCTGTTTTAAGGAAGCCGCTTTAGATTTAATCTCCTCAATATTATATTTCTTTGTTTTCTCCATAGTATCAGAGTACTAAATACCTAGGTATATAATTTTAATTCTCTTACATAGCAACCCAAAAATTTGAAATATATCCATGAATCAAAATTTGTTAAGTGGTAAAACCTCTGATTTTGTAACATTTAATTTGTAGCCTGGAACTCTGGCTATAAAATGCTGTTAAATTAGCAATAAACTCAGAAACATATCATAGAATATAATCCACAAAAGCTATTAACTTCACCTCTCTCCATTGGCATTAGCATAACCTGCCATGGAGGTAGACCTCCTCATCCTTTCTAAAAATAAAATGGTTCCAGCACTAAGGTAAACAACCTGTCAGGAAGCATTAGCTAACTGGTTATGGCTCAGCAGAGTAGAATACTCCAAACCTGTTTGCACCAGGTCGATTGCAGGGAATGAAATGCTGGCGCATTTCACATAGTGTCAGTACTGTCTGGTATGAGGCTTCTTCAGTGTGGAAAACACACGATGGAACGATGCTCTGACGACGAACTATATTCCCCAGCAAACACAAGGAGATGATGGACGGAGCGCTGAAACTTTTCAGACACTCACCCCCAGTCACAGATCTGGGTTGAATCCATCATCGTTCTTTAGCTCACTTCGCCACCCCAGTTCAGACACAGCTATATGGAAATCAGTCTTGGCCCTGTGCCTCATGGGGACAGTCCAGCCCGAACTGCCAAGCCATGTCTTCCCTGGACTGAAAACAAGCATCCTGGGACCGGTTTCGGGCTATCAGCCCTCATCAGCCAGGTTAGCTTGAATCCAGTGGCAAAGTGAGCAAGGGACCCACGTCTGGGCATACCCTGCCAACTTAGGGTGAACAAAGCAAACACAAGGAGATGATGGACGGAGCGCTGAAACTTTTCAGACACTCACCCCCAGTCACAGATCTGGGTTGAATCCATCATCGTTCTTTAGCTCACTTCGCCACCCCAGTTCAGACACGGCTATATGCAAATCAGTCTTGGCCCTGTGCCTCATGGGAACAGTCCAGCCTGAACTGCCAAGCCATGTCGTCCCTGGACCGAAAACGAGCATCCTGGGACCAGTTTCGGGCTAACAGCCCTCATCAGCCAGGCTAGCTTGAATCCAGTGGCAAAGTGAGTAAGGGACCCACGTCCGGGCATACCCTGCCAACTTAGGGCGAACAAAGCAAACACAAGGAGATGATGGACGGAGCGCTGAAACTTTCCAGACACTCACCCCCAGTCACAGATCTGGGTTGAACCCTGAAACCGGTCCTAGGATGCTTATCTCCAGTCCAGGGAGGACCTGGCCTTGGAGTTGGGGCAGGACTGTTCCCATTGGGCACAGGGTCAAGACTGATTTGCATATGGCTTGGTTCAAACTGGAATGGCATGGTGAGCAAAAAAAAGATGGATTTAGGCCCAGATCTCTGTACTGGGGTGAATGTATGACATTGTTCTGCATTCTGTCCATCAATTGTTGTTTTTGAACTATATTCCCCAGCAGTCTCTGAGGTTTTACATTATTTGGAGATGGAGGCAGCCATTTTGAACTATGAGGTACAAGTTTCCTGTTGTTTCACTGCATCCTTGCCAAGTAAGCATGCTACAAAATTGCTGCAGTCAGGACCCTGCTACTCAGATTTAGGATTTCCTTTTTGCAAAGAACAGTTGCTTCTTCGCAAGTTTGTTGGAAGACTTTTGTGAATACTGAATACAGAGAAATATTCTGAAATTCAAGTTGTGTTGAGAAAATGAACTTTGAACTACTTTTGAACAGTTGACCTAAACATTCTTCATTCAGACTTTAGACGGAATAGGAAAAATTCTCATATCAGGATCATATTACACATAATATGTTCATATGTTTATGCATACTGTACTAAGAGTTCTTTGTAAGTGATACTCGCGCTGCTAATATTAGGAACCCCAGAGTATTAATATAGCCTTATAGCCCGCCATAGCGGGCTATACCGGCTATTAAAGGCCCACTTTAACAAGGGAGCGGGACTTTAATAGCCGGTATAGCCCAGCTACGAAGGGCTATAAGGCTATTAGAACATTCTGCCACTAGAGGGCAGAATGTTCTAACAAATAAAACAAAGGCTTCAGGGAGCGCGAGGGGATTGAAATCCCCTCAGGCTCCCTGAAGCCTTTGTTCACAGCTAAAGCTGTGAACAAAGAAACATTGGAATGTTGGAGCTCCGGGCTTATACCAGCCATTATAAGCCCGGAGCTACTCCATTGTTTTCAATGGAGCTCCCAACATTCCAATGTTCTAATATAGCCTTATAGCCCGCCGTAGCGGGCTATACCAGCTATTAAAGGCCCGCTCCAGCTACGAAGGGCTATAAGGGGCTATTAGAACATTCTGCCACTAGAGGGCAGAATTTTCTAACAAATTAAACAAAGGCCTCTCGGAGCCCGAAGGGATTAAAATCCCCTAGGGCTCCGAGAGGCCTTTGTTCAAACAACATTGGAATGTTGCTCTGCGGGCCTTTACCGGCCCGTAGAAGCTCGGAGCACTCCATTGTATTCAATGGAGTGCTCCACATTCCAATATTCTAATACCTGTTAATTCCTTCTCCAGTACCACAAAGAGTCAAGTGCAACCTACACAGAATATTAATAACCTGTTAATTCATTCTCCAGTGCCACATAGAGTCAAATACAACCTACACTTAACTCTTGTTATCCTTCAGTTTCAGAGGCAGCAAGTTTGATTAGAACACAGAAAGTTGGTTACATAGAGATAGTGCTAGAATAAATCTTTTCGCTGTTATCAATAGATGCAGGAACTTCACAATGGATTACTAAGATATTTCTTATTTCATTTATATATTCGCTTCGATCTGCAGATGCCAGTGTTTAGAAAAAGAGATGAGTCAGAGTCGTGTATCTGGTGTTTCAGATCTCTCTATTATCACATTCCCCTTTCCCTTTTTCTACTATTGACCTATGCATAACTCTTGCAGTTTAAAGTAATGGCTGATGGCCTTTATTTTCTGGATAGTGAAGTATCTTTTTGTTCGATATCAGAGTTAACATGGCTTTTGAGATAGATCTTTCAGTCTTATTGCTACAATAAAAATAATCAAACAGCAATCCTAAGGTGTGTGAAAGACATTTGAAAAACTGCAAAATAAATTCTACTGTAAAACTATCCGGGACTTGCGAAACTTGTTCATTGGTACATACATTTCTGGCAAATCTGTATTTCTTTCCAGAGCTTTCAAATGCATTATTGTTTGAGCTTTGTTTGTAGACATACGAAAAAGTTGTATAATAAAGTCTCAGTGAGTGTGTTATTTGGTGTATATAATTTTTAACAGTTTATTAGCACACCATTTTGACATTTCAGAATCTTTAGAAATGTTACTAACCTCTTCATCAATAACATTCTTAACCTGAAATTTCTGCATCTTTATTTTATGATAGTTAACTAGTAACTTTCTACATCTGCCCTGGTGCCCATGGTCATGTGGCTCAGTTAGGCCCGGTAAGAAACACTGCCATTTTAACATGCACACATTTCTTAAGTTGCCTTCTCTGTCACACAATTATTTATGACACACATTTGCTTGCGTGACAGTGGAAGGTTAGTTTCTTCAAAACTACTTTACTTACAAAACCACTTTGCAAGAACACTATCACGACACCTTGAACATTTCGTACATGGACCTGATACACATTGTGCAAATGTTATTTGTTATTTTGTTCATAAGGAGACTTTGCTATCACAGAGACAATGCACAATGTCAGCTCAGCTGAGGCATCGACTCAGAAGCATGGATGCCATTGTTATAATTACACACGTGCTTCCACACTTGGTTGTCACTTGTGAGGTCATTGCTGTGTTGACATTTCAGCTTAGCTGGTTCCTGTTGATCCCTCTGCAAAGAAGAATGTCCAACCTGTGACCAAGACGGGGACCTACATACTTTGCATCCAGGTAAAGGGGAGTTAGATCATCCTACAGGGGATTCTTAGTAAAGCACACACACACACCCTAGACAACTAGGTTAGAGGACACATAGGAGTACACAATACTCATTACTTATATGCCAGCATATATACACTGTTTTAGCATGATGGGGGAATTGTTCATTCCCTTCACTGTCTTTATACTATTAATCACTTTTACCTGTTTCTGTATATTGATCATCGCACCCCATATATTTTATACAAGAATCATGATGGTTCAATAAATATTGGAAACACCCCTTTGTGTCTTTCTTGTATATCTCTCTAAGAGCAGGAGTGACTGAGCAAAAAGGTTCTAGATCTGTTACCACGGTTCCTGGGAGGAATCTGGTTTGTCATGTTCTGAGGTTGCCCAAACCATTTGCCATCCTTCTAGGATAGAGGGGCTTATGGTGGCACTGTGAGCTAGCTGGTCTCTGACAACATATCCTGAGGGGGTGCATGGAATCATTCTGGCACCAATTCCAACGTTTATGTTGCCCAACAAACGCAGAGTTCCTACTGGAAAAGTGGAAACCAAACAACACCATAATATCTTGCATTGATGTTTAACAGAAAACCACAAGCACTTTCATTAGATTTCTTATTAAATTCCCTTCACCTTTAGAGGCTGTTCAACACTCGTTAGTATTAGTTGTGTAAAGTGTGTGTTCCAATTTTTAAATATTGATAAGAATACCAACTGATTCGGTCTCTGGCTTTTTTTCATGAGCTCTACATAATTCTTCCACTAATTTTATTTTTTGTTATACTAAAACATCATCTGAGCTGAAATGGGTTTCAAGAATTGAATATCTGTAATATTGCTGCAATAGCAGTTTAAAATAACTATTGAGATCTCATTAAGCATCAAATCTAGAAGTATCCATTTACTTGTGAATTAAGTTTGTGTGATAATACTTCCAGCTTCAAGGACTTATGGCAAAGAATAGCTTAATCATTTTTATTATTGGCGGGAATGTGTCATATCACCAATCCAGTTTTTCTTTAGTTTTTTCATAGCATCACGTAAATTAATCTTTTCTAAGAAACTATTCTCTGCCTCTGCTCTGGATTTCATAATCCCGTGACATTTAATGTACCTACACCCAAATTATTCATTTAAAAAGAAAATAAGTGATCATCAAAATTCTAATAATGCGCTATAAGTAAAAGTGTATGTTGGGATGGAAAAGTTCCCTGCATGTTAAAGGATGTGTACCCCTGCACTGAGTGCACATCTGTACTGATGTCTGGATCCCTTTCCTGATTTTTATTAACAAAGGCAAACATGAATCATGCCTGTGCACCATGGCTTAGGCACACTGTGGCACAACACAGAAAGGCTGCAGTAATGAACAGTGCACAGAGTGAATGTGTGTGCTGAATGTATGTGTGTCAGTGAGGGCACAATACATGAAGGTAACAGAACTGAGTAGTTATGTTATGTTAAATATACTTCTATAGCGCGCGCCTACCCATAGGTGTCTTAACACTTGCGGGTCAAGTAGTGTGTGTTCTGTATCCATACACTGAGTGCAAGTGTGTCTGCAATGGTACATTACATGAAGGAGCCTAGGTTCCATTTTGGGAAGCCCACGCCTGCCTGGTGAAGGCATGTTGAGTAGAGAAAAGCCCCCGGACAAACTTGTGTATTGTTGCATTCCTGTGAGCTGGGTGGGACACACCGGAGAAGGGAGAGAGATACTCCCTCTGTATAATTCAAAAGGTGCTCTTTGATTCATTGATAGATGACAAGGAAAGGGCCTAGACACATATCAGGAAGAATATGTGACTGAGAAGAGAATAGTAAAGAATGGCTGAGAGCCTTTGATTAACCTTTTGACGCACATATCACTGTGGCTGAGATCCAGTTGTGAACTCTAGTCACTCCCATGTTTGTTGGGGGTCTATCAACTTTGGAGTCTCTCCTGCTGTGACAAGCAGCCTTTCAAGAGGAAGAAGAGAGTGGAAAGTGTACACTTCAAAAGAAGCAGAACCCCAACATAAAATCTCAAAGACTCAGACCCTAGTCACACTTGGTCTCTTGACATGGACTATAAGGGGAGGTTGAGTCCCTAAAATATGTCATCTGTCAAGCAGCCACATGAGTTGTGTGGGGAGAGGAAGCTCCAGGACTGGACTGGGGGCTACGGCCTGTTAGTCTGCAAGCTGACTGAGGGGGTCATCACCCAGGGAAACCAAGACCACTTGCACTGGAGCACCTGCCTGCTTGCCAAGACAAGTGTGCCTTGTGTGGAAGAGGAGGACTTGAGGTGTAAGGCGGCGACTGTGCACTGAGCGGGTCATTTCCCATTTGTGCGATCTAATTGGTGACCCCCATTTGCCAGGAGAGGCTCACCATGGACTGAGAAGTGAATTGAGTGCCATGCAGGGAGTGTGAAGCCCATACCACCTTATTGAGGTGACCCCGTATGCCTGTAGGGGCCACTGTGGAAGTCACTGTTGCAGGCAAAGCATCAAGACCTGTGTGAGCCTTCGTGGCGACCCCGTATGCCAGGAGGGCCCGTCGATGTATAGGTGGCTGCACTTTACAGACCAAGGCCTTATCAGTGGGTAATGCGGCAACCAAAATGCCAGGAGGGGCTGCCAGTACCAGGAACAACAAATGTTTGGGTTGTTGCCTGGGAAAACTGAAGCTTCAACCTGCGGGTTGAAAAGAAGCACCAAGACTACTCCCTGATCCGTCCCGTGGACTCTGGAGGATGCCGAGAGGACTTCGCTCTGTTGCTGGGATCTGGCCAGAAGCACAAGGATAAAACCCCTCCCCCATGTGGGAAAAAGCTGAACTTACCACGTCAGCAAAAGCTAGTAACATCTCCGATCACTGTTGAAGACAGCTGTGCTGCTCTGAAGAGAGCCTGTGCCTGCCAGGTGCTGCTGCATGCCCCGCGTGCAGACCGACTCGACTGAGCAGGACTGGAGCATTACAAGTCTCCGCGGTTGGGGAATCTGCTGTAATGCTGAAGCTTCCTTGCTGCTGAAGTGGGTAAGACTTGATATGGGCCAATCTGGCCTCTGGGGTCTCGCTGTTAAAGGTGCTGCGGCACTATAGACACTTTTGACTGTTTCTTAAGAGTCAGAGTGGACTCTTGAGTAAGGCCTACTATTGAACATTCCCTGGATGCGGCCAACAGTGAATGGGTAATAACCCCTACCCTACCACATTATGAGAAAGAGGGTGGGACAAGGATTTGCCAGTTAAACTCTAAAGCCCCAACCTCAAGGAGACTGAATTATTGCTTATAAATGTCGTAACACTTTTTGGGATGAGTAGAGCTCGAAATAAATTACTTCTTTTTCATATAAAAACAAGTATTTGACTAGACATTAATTTATTAACATTACTGAGTGCACTTTGAATCATGAGTCGTGTTCACTAACCTGTATCGACGCGCTCCCCTCCCCCCGGCCCCCCCACCCACAAGTGAAACTTTGACTGCTCGTCCACAGCTACGACTGAATGGCAAGTGCAGAAGGGTTGCTTGGACCAGGGCCCAGTTGCTTAGGATCCATAGTAGGTTAGGCCCCAGGATATCAGTAGTAAAAGGCCTCAGCAACCACATTTGGATCCAGTAGCCCCTGTGTGCCCCATGTCCTCTGAAAGAGGTTCTGACAGTGTGAATCCAAAACAAAGTTTTGAAACAGTAAACAAACGAATACAAATGTGTAGGGCAATGCCTCTTTTTGTATGATCACCCCCAAAGTTTTGGACTGATGCTGCTGGTTTTTTCGACTCTGAGACTGCACTGAGGACTGTTAACCAGACCTCAGTGTCAGTGTTCTAACCTATTATAAAAAATATGTTGAATTGACTACCCCCAATTGGCATAGGCTGACATACTTAAAAGCCCCTAGTACATGATACCAAGGGTACCCAGGGCATGTAAGACAGATTGCCCCACAGGGCAGCACTGTGGCACCCTGTGTGTGACAAAGTACAAAATGGCTCCCAGCCTGGAAGAGCAGTGTTTAAACTGTTAGTTCCACCTCACCATTTAAACCAATGGCAAAGTCCCAACTTCCCTATACAATATATACATGTCTCCCCTAAGGGAGGCCTATTGAGTCGTAAGGCAGGAAGCTGTATATTATTAAGTAGGACATATATGTTTTATATGTCCTAACAGCAAAACTTCCAAATTGTTGTTTCGCTGTGGAAAAGTTAGTAGCCCCATTGGCTAACACGGAGCTACTGGCTTACCTCTCAGTCCAGCTAACTTCTGAATGGGACTACTTAATTTGGTACTTCAAGGTATCAAATTAATTGTGGCATTACACCCAGCTTGATGCCCAAGTCGAATTTATTTTCACTTTTAAGGAAAAGCAACTTTTAGAAGGTTGCCCTTATGTTACCCAGTGTCCACTAGCCTCACACAGTTAATGGCTACCAGACCGCCTTCTGCTCTCCTGGGGAGTCATGTGAACGATTTCCAGGCTCAGGAACATTAGTAGCCTGCTACAGATGGAGGTGCTACCTCCTCCTTGCAGGAAGCCACACAGGGTGTTGGCCCAAAAGGCGAGCTTCAAAGATGAAGCCACCTTTGGTGGGCAAATGGCGATCACACTCGTGTAGGGCTGCCCCGTTCAGAAAAATAGGTTGGCGGCGCGAACAGAGAGGGGAAACCAGTGGCCAAACCGGTTTGCCCGTGAGCCTGTAGCCCACAGGTAGCCACACCTCTAAAATGGGCTATTAAGCTCCTAACATTCAAGGAAGGGTTTAGACATCTTTAAAGTGGGCAGAATAGTGCACTCTGTATTGCTAGATGCGACACATAGCAGGAAGTCGTCACAGGGCGGGAAGGATCCTGGTAGGGCCTTGGCTAGTGACCCAGGGCACTTTCTGGGCATACATTTGGCACCCTAAACCTCAGATCATGACGGAACTGGAGAAAGGACCGAAGAAGTACTGCCCTGCTGACCCCTGGACCAGGCAAAAAAAGGATGCACCGAATGCTGAACTGCACCTGCCACATCTTGGGCTAGCAAAGAAAGGACTGTGCCTGTGGCTCCTGGCTTGTGAAAAAGTCACACCCAAAGGTGTGACTCAAAGGGTCAGTCGGCTGACTGCCTGGAACCAGCACTAGGGCCATCAAAGGTGAAGTAGTCCACTCCCTCAAGTTAGTAGCCACATTCTTCGAATCAACGCTGACTGCCACCAGGCAACCCAAGAGACCGATCCTCAATGGCCAAATTTGCACTTGAGTCTGCTGGACCCAGGAGTGTCATCTGAGTCCAGATTGGTCGCCAAAGACAGGCAGAAGCCTTCACCAAAGGATCCTGCTGGACCTGCTGTGTACGGAGATTGGTAGCCCAACTGCAGTTGGCCTTCCCTGTGGCCAAAGTCGGCCCACCTTACCCATGGACCGAGGAATAAGCACAAGGACACCCCCATTGACCGCACAGCACCCAGAGCATCCTTCAGCATCCTTCATCCCCAGCATCGGGACCACTTCATTGAAGTCTATGGCGTTCTTGATCTAAAGCGTGAAACTGGACTTGAGATTATTTGGCGACTAGGTAACTGTCCAAATACTCCTTCTTGGCCCCCCTGACCTTCTCCCTTTTGGAATTGGTCACCCCACTTGGGACGGAGTAGCCGAATACAACTCTTTTTCAAACTTTAAAACAGTTTCTGAACATTACGCTTACCAATGCTTGTTTGTGCTTTGAACTAAAAAGCTGAAATTTCTGTTTTACTTAAAAGTCTATATCTCCAGACTGCCTTGGTGGAGTTTGCTCATCTTGATATCTAAAAATTCATAAAAATAATATCTATTTGTTTAGATTGGTGTAGGATTTCTTTCGTGTTGCATGACTTTCTTATTTCGTTGTTGGGTGCTTCTAGATGCTTTTCACTAATTCCTTTGTTTAAGCCTTGCTGCTTGAAGCCACAACTAACCAGGGGTGAGCTAAAGGTTTTACAAATGAACCTGACTGGACCAAGACAGTTTTGCGAGTGCATTGCACAGTAAGGTCACACAACCATACCATGTAATACACCACAATCCTTACACAATGTAACTTGAGAAAAGTAGGAAAAGAAGTAAAACATAAATAATAAGAAGGGAAACAAACTGAATAATTTATATACAATACATGAAGTATGGTAAGAAACTACAAGCCGGCGAGAGGTTGGGTTAGGTCTAAGAACCTGTGCATCACGTTGTAACTATTGCGACGGTGGATACCTCTGGTGTGACTCATGGGATTATACACCCGTTAATGAATAGATAGGACCACTACACGGGTCCATTGTGTGGTACTATGATACTCAACTAGACCACTACATTACCCCATCTCTTAGTTCACTTCCCCTAGGTCCTGAAGAAGCGCAAAGGATCTCCTCCCGAAACCACACTACAGCGCGAAACATGTCGACCCTATTCCCGTCTATAAAAGACTATGCACTTGCCTAGCTACTGAGGGCCATTATCACCCTCGAGCAGCACATAACCTTTTTGTTTTTTAATGATGACAGAGGGATTTTTTCATTAAATTTATCTACCTCACTTCCCCTCTAGTCACCTTTTAACATTTACACTTCACGTACGTCTGCACTCAGACCCGCACACACCTTACGGCTAGATTCCTAAAAGATCTCCGATAAAGTGACCCTTCGGGGGACCCGTTGGGCATTGCAGCGCCGGCCCTACGAGGAGCACCGCCCCATGATGAAGCATGACATCCTTCGTGGTGTGTGAGGGCATCAAGTAAAGGCCCCTCCGACCTTCCCATAGGAACGACTCCTTCTCTTCTTACTCCCATCTTAGGAACTGTGACTCCCTTCAGTGACGAAGAAACTATTAAGGCCATGACCATAAAACTACTGCCTTTGTTCTTTCATTTTTGTTGCCAATATGATCAGCGTGTGCTCCTGGCTCTCTGCTGGAAGTCACACTGAAGGATTCCACTGTAAAATACACAATGTGAAATTTGACTCTTCAGTAAGTTCGTTACAATTACATCACAACATTGGTTGAAAAATGCCACAACCATAAAATAACAATCCAAACAATGATTTCAAAAATGGGACTGGTGAGCACATCAGAAAGAAAATCCACCATGGCCAACATTGACATACAAATAAATTAGTATGATCTATTATCAGAAGGTAGAATAGAAAGAATAAAGTAAAATGTATTGACAAGTAAAAGGTGGAAGAACAAATAAAATGAAAAGACGTATCCACTCAAACAAAAGTGACAAAACTTGTACAGTAAAAGGAAAATCTTGTACTCCACTGCAACAGACAATTTTGACCACAGTTTAAAAACATAACTGACTGTATCACAAAAACAAAAAACTTGTACAGTGATTTCAATTTGGAGTTAAAATAATAACCAATAAATATAAAGCACTCAAAAGAACAAAAAACATTCCAATACAAGGGCCTACACAAAATGAGCAAGTAAGAAGCATCGCTAGCTATCAATTCTGCCAATGTACATCTTTTCTCTCTTATAAATAGTCTTCTAGAGGTTTTCATGGTTGTTAAAAGCAGTTGTCCTCTCTTTGTAGGTCACTTTGAACAGACATGGGTATAGCAGTCGAAGCCTGGCATTCCTAGATTTCAAAACCAAAGAGCAATAGACTCCTTTTTCTCCTATTTGCAGTCACTCTATAGTCCTCTTTTGAGAAAAAGACTGTATGACCAGAACCAAAACATTTGCATCTTCTTATTTGCAGCTGAAATAACTGATCAGAGCGTTGATTTGAAGAAAGAGGATAATAATACCCCTTAATTTACAGTCTTTATTAGATGATGAAAGATTGTGTCCAATTTGGCGTGCTCGATGCATATTGAGGTTCAATTGAGGTAAATCAACTCTTCAAAATATTTTACATCAAATATTCAGTCATATCCAAGCCCTTAGCACCTTCTGGAATTCTGTAGCTTCTTAAATTATTTCCTCTGCTTTACTTGTCCTTTTCTTTATAACATTATTTGTTTTTGCTTATTTTAATACCATTTACAATGGCATTCTATGCAGCGCTAACTCTCTGCTCCACCTCTGTCACTCTCCTACTCAGACGTGAACGTTTGTATTCAACCATGCCTGTTTTTATTTTCCACTACAGATGCTTTCATGATTTTAATCTTTTCCAACAAATCCTACAACGTAAAGGGTGATGGTAATTTAAAGGATGATACAGGAGCCTTCTTTAGTATTTTAGACCCCCTGAATTATTTGTTCAAGCCACAGTTGTGTGTTTTATGTACCGCCCTAATCGGCATGGGTATGCCCAGACGTGGGTTCCATGCTCACTGTGTCACTGGAGCCAAGCTGTACCCCGCTGATGAGCCAATAACCAGGGTGAAACCGGTTCTGGGTTGCTTGTGTTCCGGTTCAGAAATGACCTGGTCTGGCAGTTAGGGCTGGACTGTTGCCATGAGAAGCAGGGTCAAAACTAGTTTGCATATGGCTGGGTCCAAACTAAGGTGTTATGGTGAGCAAAAGAACGATGGGTTGGGATGCTACCCCGAGCAATTGCCAGTAGTTAGACAAATTGTAAGCATTCCTCTCATCACCTTTTGAGTGTTTCAAGCCTCAGTATTGGCAGTAATTAGGCAATGAAAGTTAAGGATGCCTAGAACTTGACAATCTGACTTATAGATATTAGCAACTGAAAATTTAATTTTCCCTTGAAAGACCTCCTCGGATTTAGGCTGCTTATAGCAAATGGACAAGCTATTGTTTTTGATTTTATTCGATCTTCCATATAATGAAGTAATTGATATATTTCCTGTGGTAGTATTTTACAATGCCAGCACTCCGACAGCTAAATAATACATTAGAAACTTGAACCACAAATGAAGTCAAATATCAGGGGGCTGTGGCTTGCCCGAGCAAGATGGTGGATGCACTTTGAGTGTGCTGCCAGCCATCCCTGATATCCATCGTCATCCATGCCACTGTGTGCAGCCAGGCGGTGGGGAAACTCCTGAGGTGCTTCTGCAGACATGCTGGCCAGAATCTGGAGCTGTTGGAGCTCCATGAAGCACCATACGGAGACCTAGCGGCCCAGAGGTTTGGCGCGGCCCACGAGCGATGCTGGACACCCAGTGTCTGCATCTGTACACTGTTGCAAAGGAATGCTGAGACCGGCTCCCTCTGTTACCAGCTGATAGATAGGCGGAGGAAGAGAGCCCGGCCGTGCTGTGACTTAAGTGAGGGCTGCCCAAGGCCCTTGTGACTTGGGGCCGTGAGCCGGGCCCTACCCATGGACTGGAGGTGAGAGGGATGGCGGGAGTAGCTGGCCGTGGGTGTGGGGGGGCCCCCTCCAGTGCTCTGAAGGTGCATCTCTGGCCTGCATCCTCCGCCCCATGAATGGTGGTAACAGTAGCGGGGTGCCAAAGTGAACACTGGATTCACTGGCCTGCAGATACAGTGACTGCCCAAAGGACTTTCTAGTGCACACCGTGCCCCCAGGAGGCTGAGGTCGCAGGGCAGGTGGCCCTGAGCCTTATTACTGTCTATCTAAATCTGACCCTGTATGCCCCCTGCCACCTCTCCCAGTCAGATCACACTGAAGCCCGCCGATATGAAGGCAGGCCATTGACCCCTGGGGAGAGAAAAGGACAACGGTTCCCCCCTTGATGCTGCCTGTATCTGTGGTGGGAGAGTGGCACTGTGGGGGGCTGTGATTGGACCTTCCACTGACCAAGTGCTTCCCTCACTCACGTGTTTGATGACCACACACACATATCCTGGGAGTACCCCTGGCTGCTCATGCTGTCCCTCTTGAGGGAGAGTAAGGGGGCCGGGTGAAGATACCTCTGCCACACCACTTGATCTTTACCTCCGGAGATCCGGAACATCAGTCGAGGACCGCCACGTCATGGGGAAAGATAAAGGATCAACGCCACTCGCCCAAACTAAAATGGATAGATTCACCACCCCTCCCAGTGGTAACATAGGTCCATCGGGTACGACCCCCACCCAACTGCACCCACTGACACCCACTAACCTCAACAACATACTGCAGGCCACCCAGGCCTCCCGTGAGACAGTTGAAACCAGGATAGGGGAAGTCATGGTGGATGCCACACTTACACCGCCGGATTGGCGAAACATGGCCCTCAGGATCATCAAAGTGTATGGGAGACTCTCCACCATGAAGAACGATGTGACCTCCATCAGGGTAAACGTGGTCAAGCTCCTGTGCCACCCCACCACATTCGAGGATAGGGCCAAAGACACCGTGAATGGATCACGGCACAATAACTTGAACTTTGTGGGCTTCCCGGAGGCGTCTGAACCATCAGATCGAGCGGACCTCCTGAGAGACTGGCTAGAAACATGGCTACCCAAGGACTCCTTATCACCATGATTTGTTATTGAAAGGGCGCATCGATCCCTGGCTCAGTGCCCGCTGCCAGAAGGACCTCAGCGCCCATTGATTGCCAGATGTCTCAATTACCGGGATAGGGATGCTATCTTATGCGAAACCTGCAAGGCTGGTTCACTAACTTTTCAAGCCATGGTCATGTCCCATGTCGACTATGCTAATTCGCTTTACTTTGGCATCCCCCTCTACTTATCTAAACGTCTGCAGATGGTACAAAATCAGGCCGCACGTCTGATTGTTCATCAACCTAGGCACCATCATGTCACTCCTCTTTTAAAGAAACTACATTGGCTCCCGGTGGTCCAGCGCTGCGCCTTCAAGGTTGGGTGCCTTATTTTTAAGTCACTCAATGGAAGAAGCCCTAAATTTGTCAACAACTTGATTAACAAGTACGCTCCCACACGCAATCTTCGTTCAGCCCACAAGCAATTCTTGTCCACTCCTTCTTTTAAATTAAAGCGCACTGGCGGCATCAGGTTTGCCATTTTGGCTCCCATGTTCTGGAATTCCCTCCCCTCTGAAATTCGCCTCTGTACCAATCTCCTTGGCTTCAGAAGCCTCCTTAAAACTTGGCTATTTCGACAGGCTTTCTGAATGTTCTCCAGGACTTGGGTATCAATCAAAGTAGCGCCATGAAACCTCCCCGGTGTACGTGCGCTTTATAAATTTATTATAACATAATATAACAAGCATCATGATTTTTTCGGGACTATGCCCGCGAAACTCAGCGACAATGATGGTCCTACAACGAAGTGAAGCAAAAGCTCAGGTCCCTTAACCTAAAATATATGGTTTTATTTCCGGTGAAACTCAGGGTGATTCATGATGGCCGCTCCCATTTCTTTGACACCCCGGAGGTGGCATGGGAGTGGGCGGCCAAAAACACGCCCAGCGAAACACTGCAGATGATCTTGAAACCCTTCCAAAGATAAGGGCCTCCACACGACCTAGATCTCAGAGTCCCACGCAATGCGGGAGCACTAGAACCCACAGGGCACATGAATGCTCTGTGGACTCCTTAGACTCATCCAATGCGGAAGCCTGTGGGCACAAAGAAGCCGCCAACCCAGGTCCAATGGGGAATGGTCAGGCGATGATGGGAGAGTTAGACTAGGAAATGGATATCTGGGGAACGATTTCCTGACTGGCCTTCTGTCGACCCAGGAGGCCCACTCATTGGGCATGCATAGCCGAGCAGCGCTGGTGCACTATGCACAGAACCATCTGAATCAGGGAAGCCACCATTAGCGATACCCCAAATATCTTGACTATTTGACTTTGTATGGTTTAATGTTAAAGTTGCGGGGTTTCAGGGTGACAGATTCTTTGAGAAGGAGTCATGTGACTCGGTTAGGCCTCGTGAGAAACACTGTCATTTTACATGCACACGTTTTCCTACATTGCCTTCTTCTTCACACAATGACTTTTGACACACATTTGCGTGCGTGACAGTGCAGGATTAATTTCCATGAAACTACATTAGCTTACAAATTACACTTCGGAAGAACACTATCACAACACCTTGAACATCCCGTGCATGGTCTGAATATACATTGTGCAAATGTGATTGTTTGTTGTTCGTCCATGTGGCAATGCAGCTATCAATAGATCATAAACAATGGCAGCATGACTAAGGTCTCGGCTCGGAGCAAGGATGCTTTTTGTTATAAATAAACAACTATTTCCGAGATTAGGCAGAGGAGCACTTGCTGTCATTGCGAGGTCACTACATACTGAAACCTCGGCCCAGCTGCTTGCTAATCCTTCTGCAAGGAGTGATATTCAACCTGTGACCAGGACGGGGACCTACATACTTTCCCTCAGGTAACAGGGGTTGGATCATCCGATTGGGGATTCTTGGCAGTATGCACACACACCCTAGACACTTAGGTTAGGGAACGCACAGTAGGAGTACACTATCTATATCTTGTTTTATGTGCTTGCATATATACATTGTTTTAGCAAGATGGTGTAACTATTTATTTTGTTCACTGTCCTTATAACACTAATTACTCTTATCAGTTTCTGTCTATTGATCATTGCAACACATATTCTATACAATCAATATTTTGATGGTATAGAATATCTTCACGATGGTTCAATAAATATTGAAAATGCCCCTTTGTGTGTTCTTTGTATAGTTCTCCGAGAGAGAGCACGAGTGACTGAGTGAAACGGTTCTAGATCTGTTACCACGATTCCTAGGGGAGTCAGGGTTGTCATGTTCTGTGGTTGTCCATACCATTCGCTACGTGTGTAGGTTTTAGGGGTGCTTATAGTGACACTGTGAGCTAGCTGGTCTCTAGGCCAACATATCCTGAGAGGGTGCACGGAATCAGTTTGGCACCATCCCAAAATTTATGTTGCCTAACAAACGTGCAGTTCCTACTTGAAAGTGGAAACTATACGACATGGCGCTGCCAAAGTTGGTAGATTGGGTTCTTATTTAATGGATCACCTGAGAAGTTCTCTCATGCATTCTCAGAGACCCCTAGTTACCTCCTAACCGCAGACATCCATGGTGGTAGGGACTATCCTCCTCAGCTGAGTAGGTAAATCTTATAGATTGGCTGTAGGTTGTTCAAGCTTGAACTCTTCAAAGGATTTATTTCCATTGTGGTACCCTCTCTGTAATTCATTTACAAAAATGTCTACAGATGAATGGGCCCCAGTAATCAACATTGCTGAGAACTGCAGACATGTGGTCACTCAGAAATTATTACAACATGGTCTCATACCTAGGGGTGGAGAAGTCACCTTCGTGGTTAAAGCTCACGAAGCATATAGGACAGAGGTGTTCTATTCTTTGAGTTACATTCCCAGCTGCAGATAACACCACACAGGTATTTCACACCTACAAAGAGGATGAAACACCAAACAATTATACACCATATGGAAGAAATAGAGATACCTCTAACATACCAAGAACACATAAATTGGTTTAATGGTGCCCTACCACAAACAACAGAAAACGTTAGACTAAGGTCCCCTTAGCAATGAGGGAGCGACATGGCCAGTCTTAGCTGGATACATACTGCATCCTTATGTTGATAATGTATCAGCAACACAGGTGCGGACACTATACAAACATTTAGTAACAACATACAGATGATTGACACAGTTCGTTATGCGGACACTAACACTTAACCCTGCACGGACTACTCAAGCTGCACAACCACAATTGGCTTCCCTGGGCATCAGCCCACAAACACTGCATGCAGTCATGGGTAAGGTTCCCATCAGACGGCAGGTATTCCGTTCTGGACTGCACAAAAAACAAGCCAGTTTGAGGCAGTGTTTCCTCATACGGGACTGCAGGAAAAACACAGAATATTAACAATTTGCTTGCAGATTGGGATGGCTTCCCCTGTGGAAGACTACACAACTTGGAGTACAGTCTTTACTGCAGTATATACCAGAAACACGGTACCCCTTCATTGGCTGTTTTGACTGTAGTGCTTAAATAGATCCAGAATGGGTATGGGGCAGCACCTGCTCTTGACTTGGGGATGAAACTAATGGGCAATTTTGTTGCGGTATTCACCATTATATTAAGTAACATAAAGGGGGAAACAGCAGCATTAGCTATACGCTAACGCCTAGGGGATTTGGCTCTTGCACAACAGGAGCACGAATTACCTACAATTATTGAAGAAACTTATGCTACGCTGGGTAAAGGTAATTTGGGAACCAGATATGGTAAACCTCAATTAAAGAGTGATTCTGAATAGGATAACTTTAAGCAAGCACCCGACTCTTCTACAAAGAAGAAGTGGGACAATAAGAAAAACAAATACAAAACAAAATCACAGGGTGGGTCTCCTACATAGGAAACCACTGAAAAACACTGTAATCTGTGTAACCATGATAACATTAGACCACCTGACCGGTATCAGGATACTGATAGACGTTTGTCTCGTTCCTTTCAGGAGTCATCCAATAAACGCTCAGAGAGAGGTGGACGGTCAGTGCGCAGATCGGGGGAGCATGTGAAACTGAAGAAGGCCTCACAACTCTCGTCTGACTACATCATTAAACAGGAAGATAAACCCAAACCTTCCAAGCTTCAATTCAAAAAGAAGGTAGCCAGACTTAAGGCCAGGCATGCCCTGGATATTGAGGACACTGCTTCTGAGCGGGGGAATGGGCAGTGGCAATGCTGGACAGCACGGCAGAATTTATGTTAGTTCACCAGAACCTGATGGATTGTCTGGTGGGAGTACCGCTGAGTGAGTGTATCACAGTGGAAACACCGGATACTAGGGTAAGTGTCCCACACATTTATATGAAATACAACTCCAATTGGAGGGGGACATATCTAGAAACATTATGATATTCTTTTGGCTGAAAAGGATTGGCCACCTGATTTCGTAATGGATTGTCCTAACGGAGAAAAGGTAATTTTGTCTGCTTTTTCTGACCTCGTTCCAGAATCAGTTAAACATTCATACGCCAAGGAGTGGGCACTAGCGCTAGCTTCTGTGTTATATTGCAACCATGTGGGGTGGGATGACGGTTCACTTTACCATGAAATACCACTGAGGACAACCCCACAACCTCGAAGACAATATCCTATTCAGCAGGAAGCTAAAAAACAAGTTAGGGAAATCCTCCAACAACGTGAATACCAAGGTGTAATAGAAAGTTGCACCTCATCAGTAAATAATCCCTTGTTTCCTGTGATGAAACCTGATCATTAATATCGTCTAGTATTAGACTACAGAAATTTAAACACAGCTACTCGTACATTTGCAATACAAAATTCACATAGTGCCACACTGATGAATAACTGTAGGAAACTGGGTTTTTGTTGCAGTACCCCCCCCTGCACTTTTTGCCTGGTTTTTGATGCAACTTTGACTGAAGTGTATTGGGTCCCTGCTAACCAGGTTCCCAGTACCAGTGTTCTTTTCCTAAAAACTGTACCTTTTGTTTCCCAATTGGCACCACTTCAGTACCCCTTATAAGTCCCTAGTAAATGGTACCCTAAGACACTGCACCGAAGAGGGACTCCAAGGGTAGCAGCACTAATTGTGCCACGCTAGAGTCCCCTCACCATGGCCCTGTACTCTGACATTGCAGGCTGCCTGCCTTGGGGCGACAAAACTGAAGAGTCGACATGGCACATATCCCTGTGTGCCATGCCTATAGACACTGCATGAGGTATGGATAAGTCACCCCTATATCAGACCTCAGCCCTAAGGCAGGGTGCACTATATCTCCTGGGAGGGCATATCTACATGAGCACATATGCCCCTGCAATATCCATGTCGATTCCTGGATATTGTAAGTGACCAGGGAAGCCATAGTAAGTACATGGGCTGGACAGTCGTCATTATGAGTACCTCAGCTCCATGATGACTTCACTGAAGGATGGGATGTTTGGTACCAAACATGTCGTCATAATAAATCTGCACTGATCTCAGTCTCAGAATTATTAAAAGTGGCACACAAAGGACCCTTTAGAGGGGGCCCCTGAAACCTACCAACCCTTAGTGTGGTCACCAACTGGCCTAAGCCAGCCTGCTACCACCAGACAGTGTTCTGACCTCATGGAGTGAGTGCCTGCAAACTCAGAGGTCGAGAACAATGCGTGTCCTGGGCGAGGTGTTCACACCTCTCCTTGGTCAGGAAGAACCATCTGTGGCGGGGAGCTTCAAAGGCCTTGCCGCCTTTGTAATGCGACCCCCAGCTTCTCCGGTTAGAAGGAGCAGGCCCCCTCCTGTCCTCGCCCCCTTTTGGTGGGAAGACAGATGGGAAAACTCAGTAAGAAGAGGAAGTGTGCCCCCCTTTCCCAACTCCACCCCCTGGTGCTGGAGGCGAAATGAAGTACACTTTTCAGTGCCCACCATCTTGAAGATGGTGAGACTTATCCAATCAGGGCTAGGGCTATGTTCCTCTCCCACAGGAGGTGGGCATAATAGAGGGAGTAGACACACCAGGGAAGAGGCCTATTGGCCACTACCTGTCACTCCCTTGTAACACCCCTAAATCAAGTATTTAGGTGGCATCCGCGGACCTTGAACTTGAGTTCTAGAGGACCTACGAAGAGCCAGAAATCGCAGAACTGCACCAGCAGAGAAGACTGCAGAGAACTACTGTCTTGGACCCAGCCCTATTGGCCTGTCTGCAGCCCTCGACGATCCTGCACCAAAGACGACTCATCCTGCAGCCCAGCGACCTCCACAACCCTGGGAGGACTGGCTGCCCTTGACAAAGATCAAGATCTCCCAAGAACAGCGGATCTGTTCACCAGCAACAAGATTCAAGTAAAGGCCTCTGTGACCTGAAGAACCGCGAAACTCTGCTCCCTGTTCTACCTCTGCACCTGACGCCTCCAGCCCGAATCCAAGTACCCACTGGTCCCAACGATGTTCCCCAGCACTCCAGAGCCCGAGTCCATCGTGGGTTGACCCATTCCGGACTCCTTGACGTCGCCTTCAGCCTCTGCATGGAGACCCTTTCAACGGTAAGCAGTTTCTGTCCCTGGGCCTTGGTGATGTAGACCAAAGGTGTCCCTATGTCTCAAGCTGTTGGTTTCCTTTGACTGGCCTGAGCCTGCAGCCCTTTTCCAATTTGGCCTTTCTCCATTGCCTAACATTGGGCACTCGACGCTGTGTTGGCACCCTGCACTCGGCTGCCTCTGTGCCACCGGTGGTGTACTGTTGGTGCTACTTGGGACCCTGCCAAGTGCTTGCTTCAACCCCAATTGGCTGGTCCCCCAAGCCGCTGCTACTTACCTGTAAGCAGCCTCTGTCCAATTGCCCCATTCTTCATTGAGTTGTATTGGGCACCCAACACCGTATTTGCACCCTGCACCCAGCTACCCCTGTGCCGCTGGTGGTTTACTGTTGGAGCTGAACTAAACCTGGCCCAATACTGATCTTAACTCACGAAGACTAGTTTTGTAAGTCGATGTTACCTATCTGTATGCTGAATGTTTTCTTCCTGCTATAGGTTAACATTGCAAAGTCTGAACATTGTATGTGTCCACTTTGATATTGAAAAGTATTTCTATTGTAAAACGTATTTACTTAAGATGAAGTTCTGTAGTTCTACAAAATAAATGTAACCAAGTATTATTTTTATAAGTTCGTCTCGGTTTTAACTTCTCGTTCACACTACCACAAAAGAGAGCATTAGTATTATCTAATTTAGCCTCTGTAAAGCCTCTGGGGATCCATTGGACTCTCTGCACACTATACCTCTTTTTGGTATAGTATATAGAGAACCAGCTTCCTACAATAACATAGTGTTGAAGAAATACAAAGCAACACTAGATATCTCGAATGGATTTTACTGCCAAAATATAGCGTCTGGAATCAGATATCTGACCGCATGCTTGGTGCTAGACTCTCAAAGTCAATTCTGTCAATTGCCCCATGGGAATAAGAATAGTCCCAGGCTGTTTTCAGCCACAGTAACAGAGCTACTACAAAATTTTGATGACCAGGTATTGTTCTATGTTAATGGTATATCTGATGGATGATGACCTCTTGGAACACTTGACAAGAGTAGATCGCATAATTCTGGGGTTGGCTCACATGTACTACAAAGTTACTTTAAAAAAATCTAAAATTGCTCACCTCAATCTCCTTTTTCTGGGATATGAGTTGTCAAGTAAAGGCAAAAGCCTTGCGTCACACTTCTTAGAGAAATGTGCACTACTTCAACGTCCAACTACATTGAAAAGACTGCAATCCATACTGGGATTTCTAAATTTTAGCAAAATATACATTCCAGATTATGCAGAACGGGTTAAACCAGTCTACATCTTGAAACATCCAGACATTTCAGTACACATTGGACTCAGGAACCCACAAATATCTTACGTTCTGTACAAGCTGACATGATAGCTTCAAAACACTTACACACACATGTACACAACAAATCTGGTGATCCGCATCATCGCGGGGGCATCAGGGTACACCTGGGTTACGTTCAATGAAGGTGACACTGTACCGATTGCATATAAATCGCATTTATACACCAATGCTGAAATGCGTTTTTGCACCTACAGAAAAAATACTGACAGCAGTACAGACTCCTGTGGTGAGAGAGTGAGTCTGGCTCAGAGTAAACACATTATTGTCATGACCTCAGTGCCGACCTTAAAGGCCGTCACCAGAGCAAGCGTTCCAAATGTGAAAGCTTTACATCCATGATTGATACAATGGGCTAACTCACTCACCGCAACAGATGTAGACTAAAGATTTGACTCTACACTACAAACGCAAGTTTTTCTGCAGTACGAGCAAGAATATCCTCTGCCTAATGAAATAATGCCTCTAGAACAGTATGACTACATCACACATACTGATGGCTCTGCCCAGCCTGCCGTAGAGACAAAGCATGAGTACTCCGTGCACAAACAATTGTGAAAGCGCGCATGCACGATGGAGAATTCTATCCTGAGAAAACCTACACTCAGTCACTTGGTGACTGCACGGTACAGTTGGCTGAACTAAAGGATCTAGTTCTGGCACTGGAAAATGTGGATCCTGGATTCCCCACACTCATTGTGTGTGATTCGAATTATCGTATTATTATGTCTTACAATGAACATCTACATTACTGGAGCCAGAATGGATTCAGAGATTCAAAGGGTTGTACAATAAAGCACAAGATGCTTTGGCAACAGGTGGCAAAGCTGAAAGACTGCTTGCCACAGACTCGTGTAATACACACATTGAGTCATCAACGTGCTGGCGTACATGTTGCAGGGAATTCCAGTATAGATGAAGCCGCGAAAGCAACAGTTCGCACTACTGCGATTGCTGCAATCACTCGTTCAAGTACGAGGATAGATGGAGACATCATGGTGGCTGTCAATGCTGCTAGCAACGACATCCACCTGCCGAAAGGCTTCCCACTTAAGTACTCCTACAAGTTAGATGCACAAAACATTCTATATGCTCACATTCCTGGGGTGGGGGAAAGGGTCATACCAAACACTGATCGCAGGATGGGTTTAATGCTAGCTACACACAAGGGACTAGCATCTGCTCATGAGGGGGTGGATGCTACAATTTCATTATTGCAGCAATGCTACTTGTGGCCATGTCTTTATAAACAGACCAAGGACTTTGGGCCTTCTTACGATGTCAGTTGGACCGCCACTGACCGGATGTCGGTGGTGGTCCGACCGACAGCCCTCCGGTCCGACTCCGGATTACAATCCAGGCCGTCGGGCCCTAAAAATGGTCGGGGGGAACACAGCTGCCTCTGAGTGGATCAGTAATCCTGTCGGACCGGCATTCAGAATCGCAATCCTGAATGGAGGTGGTACCAAGGCAGGCACCACCATCAGGATTACGATATCCCTTTCCAACAGCCTTTTCATGTCAGAAAGCTTGCTTATTTTTCTGGGTATGATACATATGACCCTGCCTCTTATTATTATAGGCTTTCACCTTCACCTGCAAAGAAAAATATGCTGACCGACACCAAGCTGATATATTCTGCTTCTTTTCGTTCCCAGCTGTCTGTACAAAGTTTTGACTTTTGGAGGGACCCTATAGATGTTTAGGGGATAATTTGGGGGACAAAAGACTGGCAGATTCAGGGAACTAAGGCTTTGTTTAGAGCATGCCTGATGCCACAACAAATGATTTTCCTGAACAAAACTGTACAACAAACGTCATGTCTTGAATTAGCTAAGATCAAAGATTTGAACATACCACAAATTCCTACATTTGCATGTTTTGAAAACTGGCAGCAGTTTACAAAATACAATGAGGATACACTTGATACCATTATGTAATGGCACATACAATTCATCAGACCCCAATCGGAAAGAATGGTTAGTTGGCCATTAGACAAGAACGGATGTCAGGAATGATTCCTAGATGACATTGAGGGATTTAAAACCAGCAGGCCTGAGATGCGGTACGGGCAGTTTGAACACTCTGGGTGGTGACATCCTACAGTGTTTGGAAGTTGTGCCTTGATTGGCTAAAAACCTCATCACTGTCTCAGGTGAAACAACACTTGTCCCTTTTATCTGATGACCTGGAACTCAGGGACTTTTTATTAGGTCCTTGAAAACCATGTCAAAAGTTGCTGAAGCTGCTGAAAGACTGTGCGAAATTGACAGGACCAATTTACAAAAAGCTCTAGCAGTGGTTGACAATGGTATGACCACCTTGTCCTCTAGAATAAACTATTTGGGAGCCATAGTGTCATCGGCAATAGACATTGTTCAACAAGACATGTCCGCATTACAACATGGGCAGTCACAGATTAGGTTTATTATGCTATTGAGCTGGACACTACAAACACTACGTTCTGGCCACGTGCCATGGTGACATAATAATGTCACAAGTCTGTTTTCCCCTTACAAAACAGCAGATGCTCATGGCTCGCAAATATACAGCATACACTATGTTACACATTGAAAAACTAGAGAAGTTACCTTTCACGTTGCTGAAACACCATCGGAGGATTGGATAATCCATGGGTACATCACCCTGCCGATTTCAACATTTAATTTTCCGCAATGTCTGCAATACCACCAAGTGAGCAGATATGAAGCATTAGGGGAAGGGTTTGTACATGAGTATTGGGAACTACCTTTAAATTTCGATGTTGAAATCGAGAAACTGAAGTGTTTTTCAGTGATTCAGACTGCAAGAATACTTTAAGTGGATCTTTAGTCTGCAAGGACGTTTCGCTTCATGGAGCCTGTAATGTTTCCGTGGCAAACTAATCTTGCTACTTGAAGGGTTCCCCAGCGGCCGTGATACTTCCGGCTTTCAGACTGTTCTCTAATGAGAGTTACCTGATGCTGAACAGTCAAGGTTGCTGTGGGATGAAACCAGGGGTTGCCTATCTGGTGACTGTTTCTTCCATTGTCACTTGTACACAAGTACTGTTTCCACCTGCCTGTTCAGTCGGCGAGGCCGCACTTTGGCCTTCGATAAATCTTACCAACATGCAGTTTGATGCCCTGAGCAAACTGAAAGCCTTACTATTTCAGAAAGATATGGCCTTAACATCTGCAAAGAAGAAGTTTGATCTTTAAGTTGCAAGGTCCTCTTCGGAGATACAGTCGCTACTCCGTACTAACTTCCCACTACATTTTGGAGAGCTGTGGCACTGTATTTTTAACATGTCTAATAAGGGGGGAATAATGCATTATTTTTAAAACTATAGGCTCCTGGTTAGTTAGCACCTTCCAGACAGTTTTCGGAGTCCTTCCATCCTTCATACCGCTGCTTCTGTTCCTGATTGTCCGGACTGTGATTTTAATTTTTCTGCTTCGCAATGGATGTCGCATTTCAAAAACAAATGGAACTGGCATTACCACATGTGCTCCTGTGCCGTGAACGCATAGTACAATTTTTTGGCACACCGTTGCTTTAGTAATTAAATGAGCATTGGCTCTTATCCTTTCGGCCCGTGTGGCTTTGCTGCATGGAACCTGTATTCCGCTGTCTGCTGTGCACTTTCAAGTGTGCCTTGGACTTGTGCCTAGGAACGCAATTGGTAGAGCCTTCGAACATAAATGTACTGGTGGACCCCTTAAAGACCCATCTGTATAGCTGTCCGCTGCATATTCCATTGCTCCTGACCGCATTCTACGAGCCTTCCTGGGATGCTTCTGTTCCTGGTGAGTTGGATCTTGGCTCTGCTTCGGCTGAACTTCCACTGGCTGTGGTCACTCCCTCAGCAGCTGCTGTGGGGGCTGGATGGGAACACATTTGCTCCATAAACCTGCTCCGAGGTATGCCTCTGAGATCATCGTCTGCGGTTGCTGGGAATAGAAATGGTTCATCTACCATTCGTAACACGTAAACGTTTGACTATTCCGTTTGGTGGGAACTTCTAATTTGGCCTGTTTTTAACATCTTAAATAATTTTTAAATTGGCTTTTACATTTTTTTAATGGCTTTCTGTGTGCTTTGGCTTTCAAATTGTATGATTGCCTTTTTAATTGATTTTAAGATAGATTTTGAAATCATTTTTATATACACATGCTGTAGCATTAACTGACTTAGCTTTCATCCTATTAGATAGCTTATTATTCGACTTATGTTCGCAGAGTGGGTGTCATGTGGCTCGGTTAGGCCTGGGGAGAAATACTACCATTTTACATGCACACGTTTTCCTAAGTTGCTTTCTCCTTCACACAATGACTTTTGACACACATCTGCGTGCGTGACAGTGCAAGGTACTTTCCATGATACTACATTTGCTTACAAATTCCATTTTGTAAGAACACTATCACGACACCTTGAACATCCAGTACAAGGTCTCAACATATATTGTGCAAATGTGATTATTTGTTTTTCATCCATGCGGCGACGCACCTATCAATAGATCATAAACAATGGCAGCCTGACTAAGGTTTCGGCTCGGAGCAAGGATGCTTTTTGTTATAAATAAACAAGCATTTCCAGGTTTAGGCAGAGGAGCACTATCTGTCATTGTGAGGTCACTACACGCTGAAACCTCAGCCCAGCTACTTGCTGTTCCCTCTGCAAGGAGGGATGTTCAACCTGTGACCAAGATGGGGACCTACATACTTTCCCTTCAAGTAACGGGGTTTGATCATCCAATAGGGGATTCTTGGCAGAACGCACACACACCCTAGACACTTAGGTTAGGGAACTCACAGTAGGAGTACGCTATCTATATATTGTTTTATATGCTTGCAAATATACATTGTTTTAGCAATTACTCTCATCTGCTTCTGTTTATTGATCATTGCAGCACATACATTCTATACCAGAATCAGGATGGTTCAATAAATATTAAAAATGTTCTCTGTGTACTCTTTGTATATTTCTCCAAGAGAGAGCATGAGTGACTGAACAAAAGGGTTCTAGGTCTGTTACCACAATTCCTGGGGGAGTCAGGGTTATGTTCTGTGGTTGGCCAAACAATTCACAATCTGTCTAGGTTTTAGGGGTGCCTATGATGGCACTGTGAGCTAGCTGGTCTCTAGACCAACATATCCTGAGGGGGTGCACGGAATCAGTCTGGCATCATCCCAAAATTGGGACTGGTGAGCACACTTTGTAAGTGTCCATGACAGGCCGGCCGTCTTGGGCTGGCCAGTCATGCGCACTTTGCATGTTCTCCACCCAGGCTGCATTATAGCCTGGGTGGAGAACATGTCCAGGCTCCCATTCGTTGGCTGATCGCCGCACCACAGCGCTCAGACCAATCACAACACTGCATTGCAGAGTTGTGATTGGCTTAGGGGAGCCTGGATGTGCTTCCTGTTCCAACAGTGCAGAGGGACGAGGAGGAGAGATGCAGCGGTAAGGTACGTTTTTTTTTCTTTCTTATTTTAGATCCCCTTACTCCCTCCTGCCACCCCAATCCGTGCCGGACACCACTGCTGCTCTTGCTTTACTTGTGTGAGACGACTGGTATCCAGAGGCTTTCTACCTTTCCCCCACGCTGCAGATCACACTCCTAGAAGGAGTCCCCGTGGGACACAATACGGTTAATCCCACAAAGGCCCACAGGATCTTTGACCTCACTCCTAGACCGCATTAATATTACGGCAGCCCTCCGATATGCCAAGCACCTTCACCCATCCATCCTGCTGTTGCAAGAACTGCACCTTCTGGTTTCAAGTTGCCCTTTTCTAAAGAGATTGGGATACGATAAGGTTTATTACGCGGGCTTTGCTAGAGGTCATTGAGGCATGGCCATTTTGTTAGACAAGTCCTTCCCTCTCCTAATAACTTGTACAATTGCAGACCTTCTGGGTAGGTGCATGGCAGTAGATGGCTTGTTTGATGGGCGTCCATATAACATGCTGAGATCTATGTTCCCCCTCATATTTCTACCCAAGCATATGTAGCTCTCACAGTGGTGGTCTTGAGCTCCCCAGTGGGCACCACTGTCCTATGCATGGAATTTAATGCTATATTGCAGCCTGAATTGTATACTACTGGCCAAAGCGACACGCAGGCGAGATGACTACAGGGGTGGATGGACTCCCTAGGTTTGTGTGGTGTCTGCCGGATATGGCACCCCAGAAGTAGGAGTTATACACACGTCTGCGGCTCACAAGACACTCTTGTGTATAGAAATGTTCTTGATACCAGAGGCTGATGTGCTACAGGTTACCCGAGTAGACATCCTTCCTAGGGGCATATCCGACCACTCTCTGATTGAACTCCAAATTGGGAGTCTGACACATTCACAGCGCCCTGTGTGGCAGCTCAATGCCTGGTTTCTCCAGGATGAGATATGCACAACTTTTCTAGGCACAGAACTACAGGCCTACTTTGCAGCTAATGCTGGATCCATCGCCTCTGCGACCACGCTTTGGGCGGCAGGGAAGGCTGCAATGCGGGGAATAGCTAAAGTGTATGTTAGGCGGCTCGAGAAAGACAAACGACATTGCATGTTTGAACTGCAGCTGCGTATACTCACTCTTGAACTACAGCTCATGCTCTACCCCTTGCAGGACCTCAGACACCAATTGGAACTAGCCACCTCTACCCTTAGACAAACCGCCCTAGAGGAGGCCAGACAGTGCTGCAGAGGCCTCCACACAGCGGGTCTATAAGATGAGCGACAAACCAGGTAAACTACTCTACTGATTAGCCACAAAAGAGACGGCTGCCGGAGCAATTCTAGAAGTCCTCAATCAGGTTGGGGTCCTGCACACTGACATGGAGGGGATAGCGGTTGTGCAGTCGAATACTACCGGGCATTATATGCGGCCCACCCTCACCCCCCGTGAGCAACGTCATCAACCCCTCGTGGTGGACATACCGCTCCCTTGACTCTCCTTTGGGGAAAGGGAGAACCTTGACGCTCCCATCACCATGGAGCTAATACAAGCTGCCATAACTGAGCTTCAGCCCGGGGAAACCCTGGGGCCAGATAGATACCTCTTGGAATACTATACTAATTCTGGGACCTTCTATTTCCAATCTACGCAATATGTACAAAGAGACAGCTCGAGTGTGCCACTTCCTACCAGAATTTGATGCAGCTATGATAGTGTTAATCTCCAAATCCGACCAGCCTTCTCTATGCTGTAGCTCATATAGGCCCATTTCTCCTATAAACACAGAAGTAAAGAAAGATCTTTGCGAAGATCATCACGGACAGGATTGGCCGAGTGATTTCTACGCTGGTCCACCCTGACTAATGTGGGTTCATGCCCCACCAAAGCACCCAGCACTGCGTACTCCGATGGCAGACGGCCTTAGCCCGTGATATACTAGGGCCTTATGCACTCTTGCTCCTTGACTTCGAGAAGGCCTTCTATTCAGTGGACTGGGAATTCATACAGGCAGTCCTGCTCAAGATGGACTACAGCCCATGAATCTGAGCATACATTGATCTTCTCTACTTCCAGCCTACTGCCCGGGTGTTAATAAATGGAGTGCTCTCTGACTCGTTCCCTATAGGGAGGGGAATCAGGCAGGGGTGCCCACTGTCGCCCTTCTTGTTCACCCTCACTATTTAACTGCTTGCCCGACTAATACCATGTGATGCCCAGATGCAGGGATGGCATTGGGAGGGATGAACGGGAGACAGAATTGCACTTTATGCTGACGATGTACTCCTGTACCTGGCTGAACCCAGGTTGGCCGGACCTAGATACCTTCATCTTCTAGCACTCTAGGAAGAAGCTTCGGGCCTGAAAGTGAACCATTCTAAGTCCTTATTCTTCCATGGGGACAACAAGACCATAAACTGGCAATCCTCCATACCCATGAAATGACTGAGCATCCAAATAGCCCTCTTTCCTGTGTTGACCTGGAGCCTCAACTTGACACTCCTCCTGTCCCGAACAAAGTCGGTTCTACAATGGTGATCCTCTCTGCCTATTAATATACTGGGTCGGGTGGCCATCTTCAAAATTATGGTCCTCCCGCGATATCTCTCTATACTTCAAAATGTCCTGCTGTTGAGTCCTAACCGGTGGTTCAAAGACCTTACCTCCATATTCCATGACTTTCTTTGGGCTGGCAAACCACCCCGTGTGGCCTGGTCTAAGTGCAGGCTTTGGTATACGATGGCTGACCTCCAATTATATTACCGAGCCACGCAACTTCTTGTGATTAATGATTAGCTGACTGGTGGGTGGGATGACCCTACATATCGAGCAGAACTTGTCTTGTTAAAGATGGTTAAAGTCATAGGCTTGCTGTATGGGGAGCCGATCCTCAAACACCTCATTGAGGTGACAATGAAGAACTGCTTCGAAGTACAAGATTTCAAGAAAGAAGCAGAGACCTTAACTAAAAAATCTCCGGGGAAAGGAATATACCAAAAATATTATTGAAAAAGTGCAAAAGGGGCACGTAATATCCAGAGAGATTCCCTGTTGGAAACTAACACAAAAGAGGACACTGGGGCTTTCATTTTTGTCAGCACCCTCCATACCTCGTCCAATGCTGTAAAAAAGAATGTCAACAAATGCTGATGCATTCTTACATCTAACTAGTTGTCCTTTACAGAATCCCTCTATTCCTTCAAAAGGAATAAGAGTATTAGAGATAGATTGGTCCACACAAAAGCTTGACAAAGGGCATCTGAAAGACAGAATGCACTATGGGATCTCCCTCCGGTCTCAGGCCATTACTCCTGCGGTAACTGTTCTGTATGCCCCTCTACTAAACACTCAAAAACACTTGACCTTGGCCTCTCAACACCTTGGGAACAGAGATCACACACTGACTGTAACTGCAGCAATGTGGTGTATGTCAGTGAATGACCGTGTGGCCTCCGTTACATTGGAATGACCTCCAGAAAGATTAAAGTCAGGCCCAGTGAACACAGGAGTAGGATACGGTGCAAGAGAACACCCACCAAACTCACCGCACATTATTTAGAGAAAAATCACACTGATAAAGACATCCGGTGGTCAGTGATTGAGAAACTCACTCCCCATATGGGTGTCCTAGATAAACTTATTGAGGAAAAACTGAGGTGGGTTACAGACTTCAGACCAATAGTGTGGAGCTCAACAAATATATTCCATGAAACCAACTGAGCCCTCGGTAGATTCGACAAGTGTCTGAAGGCTCTCATACTTACACGCTTTCCTTAGATGGAGCAAAGAAATACCCCCCCTCTCTCTCTCTCTTTCACCCCCCCTACGATCAGTTGACAAAAGGCTCCAGAACACATATCAATAGGCATAGTTTCCTGTCCACCCATCCCTTCGTTCAACCATGCATTCCAAAGAGTTCAAGCGAATACTGATATATGCGGTCTGTTGCAAAGTCATCCTGTGCCCTGGGCACCCCCCAACTTTTTGCTGACTGGTACTGGTGGTAACTGACTCTGACTGACCCTGGGCTCTGCCTAACCAGGCCCAGGGCCAGTGCTATGCTGAAAGAGACACATTTAGAATACAGTTAAAACACCTACATACACTAGGGTACACTATGGGTTGGGGTACCCCTGTGATTGGCATGACCTACCCTATAAGACCCTAGTACATAATAGGGTAGGGGGATTGAAACTACCTATCAGTCCCTAGTATATAGTAGGGCATGGAAGTTTAGGGGCCAGAAGCCTTTTCTGCACTTGCATGTGTGCACTGCTGAAGCCTGAGGACAGTTTAAAAGCAGCCCTGGGTTCCATGACTGCTTTTAAAAAGTAAATTGTTCCCAAACTCGACTTTGGTGTTTGGGGTACTTACAAATGGATAACCTACAATGTTGTGGCATATTAGGAACCCCCAGGGTCTCCCCTAGGTGTCCCAGGGGTGGGGGGTCAGGTATTTATAAGGTGGACCCTTATAAAATGAGTTTTATATGCCCATGGTTAAGCGAAATTTCACATTACACTCCCCAGATTGTGATATAGTGCTGCCCAAATTCGACTTTGATGCTAGGAGCACTGTGGAGGGAGGATCTGCAATATTTCTACAGATTCAGAACCTCTAAAATGTCCCCTAGGTGGTCCATGGGTGGGGGACCTGTAGATATAGGCAGGGTACTTATAAAATATGTTTTTGTAAGTCCTGGAAAAATGGTCCAAGTCTTTTTCCCATTGCAAATCCCATGCCGCATAGGTTAACATGGCAAGAAGTTATTAACTAATAACTCCTGATAGGAGAATGATAGAACTTCCATTCAAGGACTTCCCAGAATGGTAGTGATAAATCCAACAATATGATATTGTCGAATTTCTCCTAAAATGTACAGACAAGAAGTTATAAGACTTTCTTGTTTGTAGGTCCAGATTCAGCCTTCCAGTGGTCTGTCCTGATTGGTCAGAGTTAAGTGGATTAGCCAGGCTGCCTTGAAGAGGTGATAAAGAGCCCATGGGGTTAACCAGCTCTGCTGGGAGGGCAGTGTGCTGCTACACAGGAATGCCAGAGCAGGGGGAGGAGTCGTAAACCATGGTCTTCAAAGGGAAGGGGACGGCCTCAGTGTCATTTACAACTCTACTCTTTTGACCCAAAGTCAGAGCTAGGATTAAGGCAAGAATGAGCAGATGAAAGGGGGAGAGTCTATGGTGTGTTTAGCCAGCTCTTACCGCCCTGCTGGAAAATCAGCCTTTATGAATTTGGAAGATTTGATGCACTCTGGGACAAAATAATGCCACACTCTACAGGATGTGGTCATATCCTTGGGGAGTTGCCCTGCTCCCATTGGTCAGGAGTGACCTCCTGCATGACCCAGAGAACTTGGAATAAGTATCTTAGAAGGGTAGAGCCCCCTCAGATCTGCTGCTTGAAACTTAAGAAAGCAAGACGTTGTGCCATGCTGAGAAGTTGGATGTGCAATTGCTAAGGCCTGCCCTCTGTGGACTGCACCATCAGGAACTACAGCCCTGTGGACTACCTTGCTGTGAAAACGAGTAAAGAGTGGACTCCCTGCAAGCTACAGGTTAACAGAGCTCACCTGGATCATCACCACCAAGAATCCGCAACCTGGAAGACTACCAGTGGATTTGTAAGGGTTTTGTCCAAGTGGATTGTGGGAACTGAAGTCCTCAACTTTCAAGGACCATCTTGGAGCTTCCAGACCCTTGGAGTGAGTTTGAGACACGTTGGGACCCTTTGGGGAACTTCAGGAAGAAGTTCCAGGAGTTTGGAGAACTCTGGAGCAACTTTGAAATAAAGCTCCATAGGGGGACCGACTCAACCTGGTCAGCCAAGCCGCCTGCCTTCAACCGCGAGCCGGCCAAGCCATCCAGGTTCGTCCCGCTAAAAGCTCCATAGGTCCGACTTCCAGAGTTTGACCGGGAGTAGAAGAAATCTGAGGCCGGCGAACCCTCACCGAATCCGACCTGGTGAACGGCATAGAGGGACCCCATGAGAAAAAGCTCCAGAAAAGTTTCTAAGTCCGAAGGTAAAAACTGTGACCGGGACCTACCGCGGGTGGTATCCACTCAGGGCTCCATCACGGTCGGCCTGAAACTGTGACTTTGAGCCGGTGTATCTCGACCAGATATCCCAACATGGTGCTATATGTTTCTAAGTGCTATAAAGTGATAAATCTTTAAATATTCATATCTCCGGTTCCCTACATTGGATTTTTGTCGTTTTGGTGTCATTTTAAAGATAAAAATATTTCCTATTTTTATAAATTGGTGTTGGATTTGTATTATGCATTGTGTCTTAATTATTTACTGAATTGGTGTTTTTAAATGCTTTACATACCTGTCTTTGAAGTTAAGCCTGCCTGCTCGCAGCCAGGCTACCAAGGGTTGAGCATGGGAATAATTTTCTAAGACCTATGCTGAGTCCAATCATGTGTTAGTGGCCTTATTGCCAGTGGCAGACCTACATTTGGCCCTACCAATAATCCACTTTCCAACATTTGGTGCTCAGCGGTGTGGATGAGGACTTGTGTTTAAAAAGTACACCTTTCAGTAAAGAGAATTAAGATTATAAAAATCCTCTAAATTGCCTTAGAACAAAACTTTTGAGTTTGATTTTTGGAATTTGGACTAAACTGTTTTTAATCCATTGTTTTAATTTTTCCAAATTGTTCTAAGTCTGTTGTGCCTAGTTTTTGTGACCCAAAACTAGGGAACCATGGAGCTGGACCTGGCTAAACTGTCCCAGTTCAAGATGGCTGATCTTAGGGACAGTGTAGGCTTAGGGGGCTGCCTGCTTCCAAGAAGCTTAGGAAGGCAGGCTTGCTTGAATCCCTAAAGGCCCGGGCTGGGGTAGCTGAGGAGAGTCAAGGGGGGAGAGAGGGTCCCCCCCAACCTCATCCAAGAGGAGGGTGAGGATGATGCCTCTTCCATTTTATCTAGTGTTAGCCATATGATTCCAGATGGTGGGAGTGGGGAAGGGTCCCTTACTCAGGAACCACCACTGTCCCTTGCAGAGAGACAGCTTGAGGCTCAATTAGCTTTGATTGCCTCGGAGAAGGAGAAATTGGAATTGGCTAAGAAGAAATGGGAGAGGGAGGAGGCGTTCAAAAGAAATGGTGGCAGTGAAAATGATGAAGATTGTGAGATGTCCAGGGGTGGTGGATTTGATCCCAAACTTCCCAAGGGTATAGTGCCCAAGTACACAGAGGGGGATGACATTGACAAGTGGCTAGCAGCTTTTGAGAGGGCCCTTAGAATGAGTAGGGTCCACTCCTGTGGGAGTTTATTCCAGTAGCTGGGAGGGATAGGCTCCTGACCCTGAAGGGAGAGGATGCAGAATCATATGAGCAGATGAAGGCATGCTTAGTCAAGAGGTTTGGTCTGACTCCAGAGCAGTACAGGGTGAAGTTTAGAGGCACCCAGAAATTGAGTTCAAAGTCTTAGGTAGACTTTGTGGACGTTTCAGTGAAGGCACTGGAAGGCTGGATTGTTGGTAACAAAGTTGACACATGTGAGGGATTGTATAATTTGTTTTTGAAAGAACATATTTTGACTCATTGTGCAGAAGAGAAGTTACGCCAGTATCTAGTGGACTCTAAGCTGACAGACCCCAGAGAGCTGGGGGAAGCAGCTGATGAGTGGGTAAGAACCAGGGTTTCCATTCAGCACCAGGGGGGTGACAAGAAGAAAGGAGGACAGGTCCCTCCCCAAGGGAAAGAAGGTCATAACCAGAAGGAGTCTTCCAAACACCCACAAAAACCTGCACAAGGAGGGGGGACCCCGAGCCAACCCAAATTCAAAGGGAGGGGGTATCGGGGAAAGAATGGTAGGTTTTTTTATCCTTCAAAGGTGGGTAAGTGCTTTGACTGTAACCAGCCAGGGAATAAACAGGGAGATGCTGTCTGCGCCAGGAAACTCCCCCCTAAGGGGCCATCCACAGGGATTGCCAGTGTAAGTGTAGGGGTGGAGAGTGGTGCCCCAGAGAAGGGTAGTCAGGTGGTGGAAGCAACCTTAGTATCCCTAGGTGGGGTGAATATTGCAACCCTTGCTGCCTTACCTCCAAACATGGACAAGTACAGGCAGAGGCCTAAAGTGAATGGGACTGAGGTTGAGGCTATCAGAGACACTGGGGCTAGTGTAACTATGGTCCTGGATGAGCTGGTGCCTCCAGAGAGGTTGTTACCTGGTGAGTTTCACCAGGTGACTTATGCAGACAGCACTACCAAACTCCATCCTATGGCTGTGGTGGTTTTGGAATGGGGAGGTGTGTATAGGCCCTATGAAGGTAGCTGTGTCAAAGGTGCTCCCAGTCCAGTGTTTACTGGGCAATGATCTTGAAGCATCTGTGTGGTCAGAGGTGGAGAGAGGACTCCATATGAAAATATTGGAGCTCCCTGAGTGGGTATGTGCTGTGCCTAGGTCACAGACTAGCCAGAAGGGAGGGGCTAGACACTTGGACCCTGGAACAAAGGGCCAAGCATCCAAGGACAAGGGTACTGGGCCTGGTGAGCCAGCCCAGGGAACTCCAGAGGTGCAGGAAGAATCTAACCCTGATGGGGAGGATCTAGCCTCTGAGGGAAGGACTCCATCCCTGCTAGAGCTGTCAGGTTTGGCAGAACTGACAGGAGCAGGTGGACCCTCCAGAGAGGAGTTCAGTAAGGGACAGAGAGACTGTCCCACCCTTGAGAGCTTGAGGCAGATTGCTTCTAAGCAAGAGGAGGGGGATGACAGTGGGTTTCACAAACTCTACTGGGATGGACTGCTTTATACTGAGGCCAGAAACCTCAAGGAGGGGGCCACCAGGAGGTTGGTGGTGCCCCAGAAGTAGAGAGAGTTCATCCTGACTTTGGGTCATGATATCCCCTTGGCAGGACATTTGGGACAGACAAAGGCATGGAACCGGTTGGTGAACCATTTCTACTGGCCCCATATGTCTAAAAAGGTAAAGGAGTTTTGCAGCTCCTGTGTCACCTGTCAGGCCAGTGGCAAGGCAGTGGGCAAGACAAAGGCTCCCCTAATACCACTGCCAGTGGTTGGGGTTCCTTTTGAAAGGGTGGGGATGGACATTGTTGGTCCCCTGGACCCACCTACTGCATCAGGGAATAGGTATATCTTAGTGGTAGTGGACCATGCCACTAGGTATGAAGCAATCCCTCTTAGAACCATTGATGCTCCTGCAGTGGCTAGAGCACTGCCTGGTGTGTTCACCAGAGTGGGTTTTCCGAAAGAGGTGGTATCAGATAGGGGCCGAACTTCCTGTCCAGCTATCTGACTGCTATGTGGGATGAGTGTGGTGTCAACTACAAGTTCACCACCCCCTATCACCCACAAGCAAATGGTCTTGTTGAGAGATTCAACAAAACCCTGAAGGGCATGATAAATGGGTTATCAGAGAAACTCGGGAGGAGATGGGATGTTCTCCTCCCATGCTTACTGTTTGCCTACAGGGAGGTGCCACAGAAAGGGGTTGGTTTCAGTCCCTTTGAGTTGTTGTTTGGACACCCTGTGAGGGGGCCATTGAGCCTGCTGAGAGAGTCTTTAGAGAAGCCTCTTAAAGAAGCAAAGGACAATGTGCTCAACTATGTGCTAGGCCTGAGATCTAGAATGGCAGAGTATATGTACAAGGCAAATAGAAAACTGGAGGCCAGCCAGGAGCTCATAAAGCACTGGTATGATCAAAAGGCTACTATGCCTGAGTATACTCCAGGACAATTGGTGTGGCTGTTGGAGCCTGTGGCTCCCAGGGCCCTCCATGACAAGTGGAGTGGGCCCTATCAAATCTTAGAAAAGAAGGGTGAGGTTACCTATTTGGTTGACCTTGGCACCCCCAGGAACCCTCATAGGGTCCTGCATGTGAATAGACTGAAACCCCACTATGACACGGCAGACATGACCATGTTACTGGTCACTGATGAGGGTGTGGAGGAGGAAACTGAGCCTGTGCCCGACCTCCTCTCTACTAATGTGCAAGATGGGTCAGTGGAGGGGGTTGTACTCTCTCCCAAGTTGACAGACCAGTAGCACAGAGACTGTAAGCAAGTGCTGGAGCAGTTTGCTGGCCTGTTCTCTTTGACCCCAGGCATCACTGAGTGGTGTGTGCACCACATTGACACTGGTGACAGCTTACCTGTCAAAAATAAACTGTACAGGTTGTCTGACCATGTCAGAGCCAGCATTAAAGCAGAGGTTGCTAAGATGCTGGAATTGGGGGTAATTAAACCGTCTGAGAGTCCATGGGCCAGTCCAGTGGTGCTGGTACCTAAACCTAATCCTCAGGGGGGGACCCAAGGAGTTAAGGTTTTGTGTGGACTACAGAGGACTGAATGCAGTCACAAAGACTGACGCTCACCCTATACCTAGAGCTGATGAGCTCATTGACAGGTTAGGGGCTGCTAAGTACCTGAGTACATTTGATTTGACTTCAGGTTACTGGCAGATTGCCCTCACTGATGGAGCAAAGGAGAGGTCAGCATTTTCCACACCAGAGGGACATTATCAGTTCAAGGTAATGCCCTTTGGCTTAAAGAATGCACCTGCCACCTTCCAAAGGTTGGTGAACAGGGTCTTGTCTGGGTTGGAACAGTTCAGTGCAGCTTGTTTGGATGATATAGCTGTATACAGTTCTACCTGGGGGGATCACTTAAGCCACCTAAGGGAAGTGCTTCAGGCCATGCAGCAGGCAGGCCTGACTATTAAGGCAAGTAAGTGCCAAATAGGGCAGAGTTCTGTGGTGTACCTGGGCCACCTGGTAGGTGGGGGCCAT
Organism: Calotriton arnoldi; assembly: GCA_963921515.1. Taxonomy (NCBI): domain Eukaryota; kingdom Metazoa; phylum Chordata; class Amphibia; order Caudata; family Salamandridae; genus Calotriton; species Calotriton arnoldi. Next base: position 8,038,016 of record CAWUFW010000015.1, read on the forward strand.
GTACAGCCTCTCCAAGCTAAAATCCAAACTATTTTGGATTGGACAGCTCCTGTTACCCAGACTCAGGTCAGGGCATTCCTTGGACTGACAGGGTATTATAGAAGGTTTGTTCAAAATTATGGAACCATTGTGGGGTCCCTAACAGAACTCACTTCTAAGAAGAGGCCCAAAAAGGTGTATTGGACCCCAGAGTGTCAGAAAGCTTTTGACACTCTGAAAGCTGCTATGTGTTCAGCACCAGTGTTGCTGGCCCCTGACTACACAAAAGAATTTGTGGTTCAGACAGATGCTTCAGAGCAAGGGATTGGGGCAGTGTTGTCACAGCTAAATGAAGAGGGCCTTGATCAGCCAGTTGCCTTTATTAGCAGGAGACTTCTTCCCAGAGAGCAGAGGTGGAGTGCCATTGAGAGAGAGGCTTTTGCTGTGGTTTGGTCCCTGAAAAAGTTGAGACTATATTTGTTTGGGGCTCACTTTCGGGTTCAAACTGACCACAGGCCTCTCAGATGGCTCATGCAGATGAGAGGGGAGAATCCCAAGCTGTTAAGGTGTTCCATTTCCCTACAGGGAATGGACTTTACAGTGGAACACAGACCTGGGGTTGCCCATGCAAATGCAGATGGACTTTCCAGGTTTTTCCACTTAGCTGATGAGGACTACCAGGGTGTAGGTTAGTAACCCATCACCTTTCGTTTGGGGGGGCTATGTTGCAAAGTCATCCTGTGCCCTGGGCACCCCCCAACTTTTTGCTGACTGGTACTGGTGGTAACTGACTCTGACTGACCCTGGGCTCTGCCTAACCAGGCCCAGGGCCAGTGCTATGCTGAAAGAGACACATTTAGAATACAGTTAAAACACCTACATACACAAGGGTACACTATGGGTTGAGGTACCCCTGTGATTGGCATGACCTACCCTATAAGACCCTAGTACATAATAGGGCAGGGGGATTGAAACTACCTATCAGTCCCTAGTATATAGTAGGGCATGGCAGTTTAGAAGCCAGCAGCCTTTTCTGCACTTGCATGTGTGCACTGCTGAAGCCTGAGGTCAGTTTAAAAGCAGCCCTGGGTTCCATGACTGCTTTTAAAAAGTAAATTGTTCCCAAACTCGACTTTGGTGTTTGGGGCACTTAAAAATGGATAACCTACAATGTTTTGGCATATTAGGAACCCCCAGGGTCTCCCTAGGTGTCCCAGGGGTGGGGGTCAGGTAATTATAAGGTGGACCCTTATAAAATGAGTTTTATATGCCCAGGGTTAAGTGAAATTTCACATTTCACTCCCCACATTGTGATAAAGTGCTGCCCAAATTCGTCTTTGATGCTAGGAGCACTGTGGAGGGAGGATGTGCAATATTTCTACAGATTCAGAACCCCTAAACTGTCCCCTAGGTGGTCCACCTGTAGATATAGGCGGAGTACTTATAAAATATGTTTTTGTAAGTCCTGGTGCTGGAAAAATGGCCCAAGTCATTTTTCCCATTGCAAATCCCATGCCACATAGGTTAACATGGCAAGAAGTTATTAACTAATAACTCCTGATAGGAGAATGATAGAACTTCCATTCAAAGACTTCCCAGAATGGTAGTGATAAATCCAACAATATGATATTGTTGAATTTCTCCTAAAATGTACAGACAAGAAGTTATAAGATTTTCTTGTTTGTAGGTCCAGATACCGCCTTCCAGTGGTCTGTCCTGATTGGTCAGAGTTAAGTGGATTAGCCAGACTGCCTTGAAGAGGTGATAAAGAGCCCCTGGGGTTAACCAGCTCTGCTGGGAGGGCAGTGTGCTGCTACACAGGAATGCCAGAGCAGGGGGAGGAGTCGTAAACCATGGTTTTCAAAGGGAAGGGGACGGCCTCAGTGTCATTTACAACTCTACTCTTTTGACCCAAAGCCAGAGCTAGGATTAAGGCAGGAATGAGCAGATGCAAGGAGGAGAGTCTATGGAAAGTAGCCATCCCAGGGGTGTGTTTAGCCAGCTCTTACTTCCCTGCTGGAAAATCAGCCATTATGAATTTAGAAGATTTGATGCACTCTGGGACAAAATAATGCCACACTCTACAGGATGTGGTCATATCCTTGGGGAGTTGCCCTGCTCCCATTGGTCAGGAGTGACCTCCTGCATGACCCAGAGAACTTGGAATAAGTATCTGAGAAGGGCAGAGCCCCTCAGATCTGCTGCTTGAAACTTAAGAAAGCAAGACGTTGTGCCATGCTGAGAAGTTGGATGTGCATTGCTAAGGCCTGCCCTCTATGGACTGCACCATCAGGAACTACAGCCCTGTGGACTACCTTGCTGTGAAAAAGAGTAAATAGTGGACTACCTGCAAGCTACAGGTTAACAGAGCTCACCTGGATCATCATCACCACCAAGAATCCGCAACCTGGAAGAATACCAGTGGATTTGTAAGGGTTTTGTCCAAGTGGATTGTGGGAACTGTAGTCCTCAAATTTCAAGGAGTATCTTGGAGCTTCCATACCCTTGGAGTCAGTTTGAGACACTTTGGGACCCTTTGGGGAACTTCAGGAAGAAGTTCCAGGAGTTTGGAGAACTTTGGAGCAACTTTGAAAAAAAGCTCCATGGGGGGACCGACTCAACCTGGTCAGCCAAGCCGCCTGCCTTCAACCGCGAGCCGGCCAAGCCATCCAGGTTCGTCCCGCTAAAAGCTCCGTAGGTCCGACTTCCAGAGTTTGACCGGGAGTAGAAGAAATCCGAGACCGGCGAACCCTCACTGAATCTGGCCTGGTGAAGAGCATCGAGCGACCCCACAAGAAAAAGCTCCAGAAAAGTTTCTAAATCCGAAGGTAAAAACTGTGACCGGGACCTACCGCGAGGGGTAGCCGCTCAGGGCTCCATCGCGGTCGGCCTGAAACTTTGACTTTGATCCGGTCTATCGCGACCAGATATCCCAACATGGTGCTAAATGTTTCTAAGTGCTATAAAGTGATAAATCTTTAAAAGTTCATATCTCCGGTTCCCTACATTGGACTTTTGTCGTTTTGGTGTCATTTTAAAGATAAAAATATTTCCTATTTTTATAAATTGGTGTTGGATTTTATTATGCATTGTGTCTTAATTATTTACTGAATTGGTGTTTTTAAATGCTTTACATACCTGTCTTTGAAGTTAAGCCTGCCTGTTCGCAGCCAAGCTACCAAGGGTTGAGCATGGGAATAATTTTCTAAGACCTATGCTGAGTCCTATCATGTGTTAGTGGCCTTATTGCCAGTGGCAGACCTACATTTGCCCCTACCAATAATCCACTTTCCAACACTGTCACATCCTACACATGGATGCTTCGATTAAAAACAAACCACATATCCCAAGCCCCCTGGGCCCCACCTTTTATGTTGTTAACATACTGTATGGCAAAACTTCTCATGAGGTATGACTGTCTACCTAAGGTAGGGGATTACTTTTGTTCCCCCTGTTTTTCCACTTGACAATATATTTATGTCGGCTTAGGGAGCACTCCGCTCCTGAACCAAGCATATATGGTCTCACCCACATGGATGGATACGCCGTGATGGTTTTCACACTGGCGTCTGAAATCACAGAGACAACTTGTTGCAACACGAGCTATCGTGTCCTCATAAACTACATTTCCCATGATCCATGGCACACATCATGACGCACGCACCAATTGCGTCACGGGCATCATAGACCATGATAACTACATTTAAAAACTACAGGTCCCATCATCCTTGGGGCATGTACGCACTACATGCATCACATGCTGATGACTGCTGCTAATCCGGTCCAGTTTAGCTCTCCTCAGGAAATAAAAACCCTCCCTCGAGGGGCACTCATTTGTACCACAAGCTGGGTGTGAATGGACCAAAGTAGATACACGGATGGTAGGGACCCTTGAAGACATGAATATTCCTGGGACTCTGTTTTCCTGGTCGGCGCTCATTGAGTAGCCCTGTTCCTCTGACCTATGTTTGCCATTTTCATAGCTGTGAGAACAATCACTTTAACTTATTTGTGCTTGTTTTTTCTGTGTTGCATTTTCGGCACTTCCTTCCTTCTTGGTTTATATACCGTTGGGGTCTTTAGTGTTTGACTACCGGGCCAACCTCCCTCTGCCCCTGAAGGGTCTGAAAATACCCACTGCCAGGGTAAGTCCTCAAGCCCACCGCATGTCACAATCAATGTATGCTAGCCGCATCTAACGGCTCACTTAATCTTCACATATTTGCAGGATCGCATTCTAGAATGCCATCAACATTTGAATGTGTATGTGTTCTGGTATGGTCATAATTCTGAGGTACTAATGTATGAAACGGTGCATGCGCCGAACAGGATTGCAACTTATGAGTGAAACCTTCACCAAAATTGTGTTGCAGCAACAATTTATCTTGAGTATGAGAGGTGGGAGACACACAATGCTGTGTTTGTGCTTGTCACGCAAACCCACATTGGCACTGTAAAATGAGCTTTTTGTTTATATATCCTAATTACAGGTACCATTGGACCGACAAGTATTCACTGCCATTGCATGCCTAAAATTTAGAGTGCATGCCACAATAATAATTTACTCTTATGTTTGTAGACTTTTTTTTAACATGACATGGGTCTTCCTTCCGATCACCCTATACTGGGAACACATAGCTTCCGCCGTTTTACAGGTTTTAGAATACACACTTATACTGACACAGAGGGAAGCCTTATTATGTATATTGGACGACTTTGCCAATACTATGGTGGAAAGCTACTTTATCGGGATGGTCACGGTAGTGCCGAAGAGAGAGCCCGAAACTTGCAAGGGCCAACTGCACCAACGTTGACTGACTGGAAGAGGGCAATGGGCCAGTGTTCCACACTGGAAGAACCTATTTACGTGGCCCAAGGATGCCCTCGCAAATACAAGCGCAAAAGGGGGATATGGATGAAATACTATGGCCTTCTACGTAGGTCTGTTCATATACCCTTCCTTGGATTGAGTTGGGGAGGGCCGATGGCTGTGGTAGCAATGGTAGTGTTGTGTTTACCACTTTCTTTCTTTTCCTTTTCAATGTTTCATGTCTTTGTTGGAAATCAATAAAATTTGGTTATCAAAATAAAGTCAAATATCGTGCTAGCTTTTCAACTACAGCACAATATTATCACCATTGAAGTTATAGATGCCTAGGGGGCCGTGGCCTGATACAAAGGGAAATGGCCGCCTGAGTGCGAGATCCGTTTCTTCGGCACCACAATCTCAGCCCTGCTGCAAGCCTAATGCAATGACACTGCTATGAACAAATGGGAGAGGCTCCGGAACTACTGGAGAATGGGCTGAGAAGCTCCCAGAGGCCCCTCGCCCGCAGATCACCAGGGGGAGACATGCCGACAACAAGGCCTGTTCACGGCCTGCTTCGCATCCTATCGAGGCCCCTTAATGTGGCGAGGCCGTAACTAACTATCCGGATGATAGCACTTGAATGAATCTATGGTGAAGTGCTGAATCTCTCTCTTACCCAGCTGCCTTACCTGGGTGAGCCAAGCTCTGCTCCTACTTATCAGTGTTATTGGTTTACCAGTCCCTAAGGTTCGACAAGCCCAGGCCTACGATATTACATTGGTTTTGGAACGCAGTGCCTTTGCTTGGCACTAACTGCACTACTTAACTTTGGGGTTCCATAACCCCCCGAGTTACCTCCCTAACACATGATAGCCACTGGAGGGGGACGCAGAACATACCTTCTCCCATTTGTTGCTGTCGGCCACATCTATCAGCTCAACAATCCTGTGTAAATGGACCCTGTTTACAGCTCGCACTCCGAATTAGCGCTGTTGGGCCCTCTTCCTTCCACGCAGCCTGCTCCTTGTTTTGGGGACTCCTTAGCGACAGGATGGCGGAAAAAGTTTCCAAACCAGGCACGAACTGGGATAAACCAGAACCTCCTGCCCCAGAATTCCCCATTAAAGGCAAAACCAAACTGAAAGAAACAATGGATACCATTCTCAAAAAAGTGTTGGATGTTCTACAGCTGGCTCAGATGATGAATAAGCATGGACATTATGCAAGAGGATGTGTCTGGAATGAGACCTGATATAAAACAATTCACTGACGAACTATCTGTAGAGGAACAACACATCAGCGACCTTGAGGATAAATTTCTTTTCACAACAAAAGACCTCGGCTCCCTGCACAAACTATCTGCTTCCATTCAATGCGACATCGCTGAACTTGATTACAGAAACAGGAGGGGTAACATCAGATTCTTTGGTTTCCCTGAAGGCATCGAAGAAAAATATGGCTCGTGCATCACCCTCCTGGAAGGCTGGCTTCACCACAGGAACATCTCCTTTGGCAAACGTTTCGAACTTGACAGAGCTCATCGCTTCCACACAGGACTACTCTGCAATCACTGATCCATAAAGACCAATTATCGGCAAACCCTTGAATTACCAACATGTCAAAATAATCCTGTACTTCATACGAAAACACAAATTCATCACCTGGGAAGGTCACCGGATCACCATCTCGGAGGACTACTTTAAGACCACCGTTTAAGTGAGGAAAGGCTTCCTCTCTGTGAGACCCAGACTACGCAGCACACGCATTCCTTTTTCCTTTTCAGGTCCTGCCACGTTCCGCAACACTTACAAAGGCTCACCACACCTCTTCTTCCACTACCGGGACCTGTCTTCTTTCCTAGACAATATCCAAGAGGCCGAGATGGAAACATCCTCCTTCAATCTAGAAGCGTAGTAATGTATTGCCATTCTAATGTTTTGCAGCATGCCATGTCTTCTTAATATCTACTAAGATATGCTTTTTTGCGGTTTCTTACATATGATTGAATTTACATAGTTTTGGATTTTTTTTAGCTCCTCTTTCTACAATGACTGTGCTTTATTTATTTCCCTTATGGTCATAACTGTATCTTCAATATGTCTACATCACTGAGATACTGAACCCAATTGGGGTGTGTGATAGTAGCACGGTATCGTCTGCAAATAGTAAAGTGGGGAATAACAAACCCCCCAGCCTAGGACAATCGTGGACACAGGTAGATAGGTAGTCCACCATATCATTTATATATAAAGAAAACCAGGTGGGAGCTAGCACGCATCCCTGTCGCACACCACAATCAATGGATGTGCAATCTGTGAGCCCCCTGCATCCCCCCCCACCTCACTTGGGTGAAATTCCTTTCGTGAAGTCTAATAAGGACATCCAATAAGCATGATTCTACACTCATTCTGACCAGAGTAGTTGTCTGGGGACCAGGTTGAAGCCAGCCCTCAAATCTACAAAAGCCATGCAGAGATGGTCGCTAGAGAGCACCAAGTATTTTCAGACTATAAGGTTCAGGCGAAAGACCTGGTCAATAGTACTCACTTTGATGCAGAACCCTGCTTGAAATGGAGATAGGACCTTGAATTTATCCAGCCAGTCTTGTAATCTATCTATTAGTTGGTGGCAAAAAAACCTTCTGGAGGTTATCAATGAATAAAACATTTGTTAAGCGCGTAGCTACCCGAAGGCATCCCAGCGCTGATAGCATTACATTAAGAAAAAAAACCTCCGAGTGGTATTAGGGAAAGAGTAAGGTTTTAAGCAATTTCTGGAAGGTAAGGTGGTTAGCCTCAAGGCGAACATGGAGGGGGAGAGAATTCCATAACCTGGCGGCATTATAGGAAAAAAGACGGCCTCCACTTCTTGACTTTCTTATTCTAGGGACTGTGGCCAGACGATAATTGTCAGAGCGCAGGCCCCTGTTCGAACAATAAGGCAGAATAATAGAGCGATTAATGGGTGGTCCCTTCCCTGCTTCTTATGTACGATACACAGAGCCTTAAACTTGATTCTCTCCTGTATGGGAAGCCAGTGGAGAGTAGCGAGAGCAGGCTTTGCCGATTGGCTGTTGGAAATGAATGAAATGAAATGAAAAAACATTTATATAGCGCGATAGCTACCCTGAGGCATCCCAGCGCTGTGGACGAAACGCAGACAGAAGAAGGACTCAGTGGTTATTAAAGAGAAAAGTTTTTAGGAGTTTGCGGAAGGACAAGAGATTAGGTTCCGTCCGCAAACGGAGAGGGAGTGTATTCCAGATTTTGGCAGAGTTATAGGAAAAGGATCGTCCGCCGCATCTGGTTCTCTTTATAGTAGGCAATAGGGCAAGGGAGGAGAAGGTTGATCGGAGAAGCCTATTTGGTTGGTAGGGTGTAATCAGGGACTGACTAATTAGCGAGCCGGTCTTCCTAAAAGCCTTGTGCGCAATGCACATGGCTTTGAATTGAATTCTCTCCCTGACTGGCAGCCAGTGGAGACTCCTCAGAGCAGGGGCTGCGGACTGTCGGGGAGGGGTCTGGAGGAGAGTGCGAGCTGCACAATTTTGAATAACTTGTAGTTTGCCAATGGTGGATTGCGGGGCCCCCAGGTACAAGGCGTTCCCATAATCCAGGCGCGATAGGAGTAGACCTTGTACCATAATTTTTCGTGCTTGAAATGGAAGGAGGGGAAGTATCTTGCGTAGCATCCTCAGAAGACCAAAACAAGTGGCCGAGAGTTTCGCAGCCTGGTGGTTAAAGCTGAGAGAGCGATCCAGCCAAATGCCGAGGCTTTTAATTTGGTTGGAGGGTACCGGAGCGGGGCCAAGACATTTTGGCCAGAATTGCTCCGTCTTAAGAGAGGGGGAGTTCCCGAGAAGCATAATCTCAGTTTTATCCCCGTTAAGCTTCAGGCACGAGTTTTCCATCCACTTAGCCACCTCGATGAGACAACTCTCAAGATTATTTGCAAATTTTTTGTTGGGAATCCTCAGGAGCATACCTGCTGCACAGTTTTGAACAATCTGTAGTTTAGTAATGGTATGAAGTGGAGCTCCTAAGTAGAGGGCATTAGCATAGTCCAGCCGAGAGAGAATCAGTGCCTGGACCATAAGTCTTCTGGCTGAAAATGGAAGGAGAGGGAGAATTTTCTGCAGCATCCTGAGAATTCCATAACAGCTAGCTGCCACCTTCCGTGCCTGCTCCTTAAAATCAAGATTGAGGTCCAGCCAGATGCCCAGGCTCTTAATCTGGTCCTTGGGAATAGGGGCCGGACCAAGGCAAATTGGCCACAATAATCCCGCATTAAAAATAGGAGATTTACCAAGGAGCATCAGCTCCGACTTAGCCCCATTCAATTTCAAATATGAGCGCTCCATCCAGATTGCCACCTTCTCCAAGCACAGGCCTAAACCAGGCTACGCATTGGCGAGATGATTGAGAGAAACAACAAGTTGTGTATCATCGGCGTAGGTGACAATCTGGACTCCAAAAGGCTTCACTATCTCTGCCAAAGGGCTCATATAAACATTAAATAGAGTGGGGCTCAGGGAAGAATCAAACTAATTGGTCTGTAGTTACAAGGAGATGTTCTGTCGCCCTTTTTGAAAATAGGAATTATTTTGGCACCTAGCCAAGAGGTGGGTATGCTATCACCTGCCATCATTTTATTGGATAAAACATTAATGTATGGTCCCCATACATCGGACTCGGAACGGAAGAGATCTCCCGGGACCTTATCCGGGCTGGGCGCCTTGCTAGGTCGTAAAGAATGAATGGCCCTTATCATTTCATCCAAAGTGAATGGAGAAAATTTGTCATCAGGTGTGCAGCCCAGTTCGTATGGAACTATTTCTTATTCGACAATAAGAGGGACCTTCTTGGGGATTACAGCCCCCTGAAATGTTCCACCCATTGCTGTGGTTGGGCCGCATATTTGATAGGACTTATGGTTTTTAGATCACCGTGTGAAAAGAACTGCCAGAAAGAATTTTGTTTTTAGACGCTTCAACTAGGGCTAACCAATTCAAATCAATCCATTCCTACTTGTATGAAGCAATGGTTGATTTGTAATTTTCACTATGTTGTCTAATTAATTCACAGTCACCCTTTTTGATCACCCTAATTAAGTGCTCCTTGAACTTGCGACACTCACTCAAGTACCAAGATGGGGAATGGTTTACTCTTCCCTTACTGGCCTTCATTTCTTTAGTACATAAGGAATGTAGAACATTGAACCGATAGCTGTGCAGTTTACCCAAGGGGATCTGGTTGGATGGAGAAGATTAAAATGGGCCTAAGTTACTATTAAATGCAAGATATATTTGCAGAAGTATTTCTGAATTGAGGCTCAATTTAGACCACTTATTAGCTTTTCTATTATTTGATAATGTTAAGGTAATTTCAGATTGTAAGGCTACATTTGTATTAGTCTTCAACAGGTTATCATTCATTGTCAGTTTAAGAGCATTATGGTCACTGTCTTTCCGGGTCATGATTACAAAATCTAGCGTATGGTGCCAGAGGTCAAGATCTAGAAGGACATAGTCAATTCTACTCTGGCTATTCCCTCTAACAAAAGTTGGAGCAAGGAACTTATCTGACCTAAACATGCCATTACAGGAGCGCAAACCAAGGGTATTAGTAAGAGACAATAATGTAGTACTGTAGATGACCATGTGCTAAGTGGTTTTGCCTCCAGTTTCTAGATGCCCCTTGCTTCATCTTCCTCCTCAGAAATGGCTGAAAACCCTTCCATGGGCTCAAAGGTGGTGTTAAAGTCGCCTGCTAGCACAACAGGGGATTTGTCTACGCTCTCAGAAAGATGGCGAGCCAACAATTTTAATATGGGTGAGTCTTTGTTCCTGAATGTAGAGCAGTTATAGATGTCATAAACTTTTACTCTGCGACCATTCTGCCCACTAATGCACAGACCTAGGTTGTCTTTACTATCCATATCCAATCTTTTTACGGTGACACCAGGCATTTTTTTACCCAAATAAGTAGCCCAAAAGGTGGGTGACCTGCTTTAGATGAAACTGCCTCTGCACTATGGTTCATATACCCTTGCTTAAAGGTATTTTCCAGAGCCCATGTTTCCTGTAATACAATTATAACAAATTCATTGATGAAGTTGCCCCACTCTAAGTCTGAAAGTTTCTCTCATAGACCAGCGACATTCCAACAGCAGTGCAAATGGTATAGCTCTACTTCCCTCTAAAAGGGTAATTTCTGGTGTGCCTTGATCAACGCTTATCGATTCTCGTGGGTCTATATCAATGGTGGTTCGGTGGCAGGTATATCTGATCTTATACAGGACTGCTGGAATGTGGCAGACTCAACTGATTGGTTCTAAATGTACATGTGTAAATAAAAGTCAGAGATACCACCAGATTGTGCCAGTGGATATGCATTTGAAGATGGGCTATGGGAAATTATTAGGCTAGTAGAGCAGGCAGAAGGTGAGCCCTCTTTCAGTCAGTCAACTTCATTAAAACGGGACTTCTCAGATCGCATGGATTCATTTACATTCATTATGACTAGCACATCCGTCTGCCTTGCGCACTTGGGACTTGTTTTTGCAAGAGGCGCAGGGGCAGCGAGTGAAGTGTGCCACTAATTTAAAAGGCTGGGGTACTCCTCAATTGATTTTTTGAGTCTGTGAGTGGATCGGATTACACGTCCACGGCCAATTAACTAACGAGAAATACCTAATTGTTAACTTAATTGTATCCCGGTTCTCCATGGAATTAGATAGACTTTTGGCAGAAACAATGTCTGAGTGTACAATTCATAGGCACTGTCTTTGGAATCAAATCCAATGGGTCAACTTATTCACCAAGGATTCAGTTGGCTCCTTTTGATCAGGCCTGAGTCTCAGGACATTGGTCATAAAAACTGAGGATTGATTACTCTACCAGCTCATGAGTATCCTTTCTTGATATACAGCCTGATGTAAAAAGTCCTTGTTTCTGAGAATCGGTTGATAGGAAGAGCGAGGGAGGTTATTTGCTGCTGCTAACTTGCAGTAAGGAGGGGATTGACTCTTCACCAGCACTTCATTGGTCAGTACTTGTACTATGGCCAGGTGCGGCGGATTCTTGGGGTACTTTGAGTAGGGTTAAGATTGACTGTACCCGGTTGGTTTTTCGTCCCCCTTCTCTCTGGGAGCTTGGCCGGCAATGCTGGCAGTATGCAGTATCTTGCACGTAACAGATAGATGAGTTTTAAATTCTCTCAGAAGGTTTGCATTCAGCTTATAGAGATCAAGTACCTTTTGGTTCGTTAGTTGCAGACTGGCCTTCATGTCAGCAATATCCTACCTCAGATTATCAATGAGCAAAGCTGCATCTCCCAAACTATTAACTGCAGGCAAACTTTCTGGGAATGATAGTGCACTTTGTTCATGCATCGAAACAGCCAGTGGGGCAAAGCGGTTGGTACATATAATGTTAATAGAAGCTGGTTGATTTTCTAGTAATTCGGGCTCAGGTGGTTGATCATTAACAATAATTGGCTGGGTTGATGAAGAAGATGCCAAGGTTATGGTCTCTGGTGTGTTAGAGGCTGCCAAAACCGAGTGGAGCTGTTTGTGATTACACTAATCTTGCTCTCTTTATTTTTTAGAAAGTGAGTTATTTTAGATTTTATGCCCATGCACGCAACACGTGCTTTTCCTTTAATTAGCAGGTCGTCAACGTCCTCTATTAGGTTATAAATATCATCCAATTACGGTTTTTAGCAGAGTGTTTTTTGGCCGATTTAGGCTTCTTTCCTGAGTCCCCTATAGGTTCTGTGGCCTTCCTTTCCCACATTTAGACACTCAGACTACTCACGGAATTTGCAGGACCTTCTCCCCTGGAGATGAGCACATACTTGACAATAAGAAGAGAGCCAATGGGGGAGGCCCCGCCCTGCCTCTTTCTGTCTCTGACGGGCACAGGACGGGCCCGCCCCATCTAGAAGGTGTCTTGATTATACAAGCAGTTGTCATTGTTTCTACTGATTGCTCCACCAGGGATTGTGGTATATATGATACAGGTGACATGCATCTAAACTGCAACAAGTCATTTGGGTCAGCTCGCAGGTTCTTTAGCTGTAGGGTCATCGCTGTTTTTTTCAAAGCATGAGGAACTACTGCTAATAAAATATTTTTAATAGACCTTCACCAATCTGTTTGGTTATGACTAGTTGTTAAATGTGTAAGGCCAGCATATATCTTATTGAGAGCTTGGATGTTCACTATTATGGATTATGACCATTATGACCATTCTCTGATCTACCATCACAACTGTTCACAACTTCTTCGTTACTCTTCCCTGCTTAGAGATAAAAGCTGTGCAGACTTCAGAGATGGATTAACTAAGATGCTGCATGATCTGGGTGGGGCTGGAGACAATTGTAAGGCATTGCAGCCTTCTCTCCACAACACATCTAAAAACATTTATGATAGCTGTCTGAAAAACAAGGAGACATGAAAAATAAGTAAACACTGCACACCCTATAGTAGCTCTATCGGCGGCAAAGGCAACAGCAATTGACAACTTAAATATTACCTTCACTAATTTCTCAGACAATGAAAAATGTAAAGTTTACAGTAGATCTGATCAGGTTGATCATAGTTATTTTGAAAATGCATTATTTTGAGAACGAAAGAATAGTGGACAAAACATCTGACATCCTAGCCACAGGAGATTCAACAGATTTGTTGAACTTTTGGTTGCTTGGATCAGCACTATTATTATTATAAGGTTTTGCAGAGTGCATAGTTTCCCAGCAGGGTTTCCCAGCACTAGACATATATGTAGATGAGTAAGCCAGAGACAAACAGGAGTTAGAAAAGCCTTGTTTTAAGATGTTTGTGAAGGCGGTCAAGGATTGACAATTTCTTAGCGGGCCGGGCAGCATGTTCCAGGGCTTAACGCCCAGATAAGAAAACAAGCTCCAACCCTGACGTTTTTAAAAAAAATATGAGGACCTTGCAGAAGTTCTGGTTACTTGACTGAAGAGAATGGCTGGGCAGTAGGGTTTCACTAGCTGTTGCAGATAGTGTGGACCTGCAATAGACACAGCTTTATGTATGTAGCTATAGGCTTTGATTTGTATGCGTTTTTCAACCGGGAGTCAGTGTAGGTCCTGAAAAAGGCTAGACATGGAGGCATGTTTGGGGAAATGAAATAGTAGTCTAGCAGCTGAGTTCTGAATCACTTGCAGGCATTTGATGGAGGTCTTGCCAGCCCCTAGGTAGAGAATATTGGCATAATTCAACCTTGATAAAATCAGGGCCTGGGTGACCATCCGCTGAGCAGAAAAGGGAAGCATCCAGATAATTCTCTTTAGCCACTTTAGTACTGCGAAGCAGGTAGAGACTACTTGGAGATTTGGGTTTTCTTAGACAGTTCGTCGTCCAACCAGAAGCCAATGTTCTTTACCTTAGAAACAGGGATAGAAGGGACTCTGAGAATATAAGGCCAATGGTGAGGCCTCCACAATTGGGGGTTCTTGCCCACCCCCATAGCCTCGGTCTTATCACCATTTAAGGTCAAGGAGTTATTGCTTATCCAGGTGGAAACCTTTAGGAGACAGGAGTTCAGGGTGTCGGTGCCGTGACCCTCAGCAGATGACAGGGAAAAGATGATCAGCGTGTCATTAATGTAGGAAACTAGAGCGAGGCCGCAGCCATCAACGATGTCAGCTAGGGGACGCACATAGATGTTAAATAGCATCGGGCTCAAAGCGAAGCTCTGAGGAACTACAGAAGAGAGAGAGTGACAGCTAGATGCAGAATTGGAAGAAAAGACCTGAAAGGTCCAACCCTACAAGAACGAAGGCACCCAGGACAATGCCATGTCCTGGAGACCCATGTTCTCCAGTCTTACCAGCAGTATTTAGTGAGACATGGTGTCGAAAGCCGCGTTTAGGTCAAGCAATATCAATGCCACTGTGCCGCCACTATCCAAGAGCAGTCTGAGGTGCTCTAACTCCCAATAGAGTGGGTTCAGTGTTGTAGTCAGCCCTGAATACAGACTGCGATAGATGGAGCAGACCATGTGACTCCACAAAAGAAGAGATTTGCTGGTTGACATGTTTTTTCAAGATTTTAGAGCGCAGAGAGAGCAACGAGATTGTCCTGTAGTTTGACCAATTGGTAGGATCCAGACTGGGTTTCTTCAGTAGGGGCTGAACCATATCATGCTTCCACACTCTTGGAATCCAACCTTCTTGCTGTGAAGAGTTGAGAAGAGTGGTCATAATTTGTAATGATTCAGGGCAGAGTTTACTAACATGGGCCAGGGGTATAGTGGAGAGCCAGACTTTATGGATTGCAATAACGCGCACAAGAGAGAGACCTCAATAGAAGCAAACAAATCTAGGCATTGTTTAGGCCTATGGGCAGTTGGATGGACAATGTCCGATTCATTGCGCACAACCGGAATTGTGGTGTCAATGGTCTTACAATCCGTTGGAGGCTTGACGGTCCGGGCAGTGGATAGCACAAGTTGAATATCCATTACCTTTTTTTTGAAGAAGCAGGCCAGTTCTTCGCATTGTGGCTGTGAGAGGAATGGTGAGGGGGACATCTTACTAGTGTCCGATAGGTTTTTGACTACTCTACAAAGAGTTATGAGGTAATTTTGAGCAGCAATGATTTTATCTGAATAGAAGGTAGCACGAGTAGATCTGCATAGTTACTGGTATTCTTTCAACGCTGATCTATATTTAAGCTTGTCTTCCTCATCGAAGGAATCCTGAATCCAGGTGTCAACCTTAGGCAGATTGTGGTCAACAGACTGGGTAAAGTATCTAAGAGCTGGGAGTTGAGAGTAGAGCGATCAAGCTTAGACCAATTTCTAGAGAGAGTAGATAGTCTTGGGACTGATGCGGTGATCGAGGAAGGTGTCCGAAAAGAAAAGGGTTCCGCTTAGTGATCGACCCATATTAAGGGAATCTGACAACCTGTCCTGAGACCCTTAAGGTTAGAGAAAAGGGGGTCTAGCAGATGTCTGGCATAATGCGTTGTCACAGTATTAATCAGGTGAATGTTCAAGGCCCTAAGGTCCTCTAGCAGGGAGGATGCAAAGTCACAGGTAGCATACTCCAAGTGAATATCCAGATCACCCAGCACATTAAAATTGGTACATTTAAGGATGTGGGGAGAGCGGGCATCCGGGAAGTGGGAGCTCCAATTACCCGCATAACCTGGAGGGTGATTGATCAGGGCGCCTTACAAAGTAAAACTATGTGAGAGGCAAAGGGAAAAGAAAAAGGCTTCGCAGTCTGGAATAAAGAGTGTCTTACATTGGAAATGGTCTTTAAAGACAATTGCAATGGCAACCGCTTTCTTATCTGCCTGATCACGTCTGACCATGCGGTAGTTAGAGGGTAGTGCTGCAATAATATCTGTGTGTATATATATATTTTTTTTTCTTTTTTTTTTACCTACTGGCGGTTGCCAGCAGGTAGTTATAGTTAGGACCTTGTTTAAATTCAAAAAGCGTTTCTTCTTTTGCCAATATTTTTGGCGCCATTTGATGAATCTTCGCGAACTTTTCAAAACTAATGGCCCACTCACTTCAGCTGTTGTGTTGAAAGTTTCGGGGTGATTAGTCAAGCGGGGGTTGAGAAAAAGGGGGGTCCCAAAATGCTTTTTCTCCATGTTAATGTCTATAGGAAATTTTAGACACGGCTACAGCCCAAACTGCTGAACAGAATTACACCAAATTCGGCAAAAAGGTAGCTCTTGGTTCAGAAAGCACTCTTTTTGTTAAATGGTGTAAATCCATTCAGTAGTTCCTGAGAAATGTAAACATTTCTCTGATACACAAATATGGCCGTGGAAGATCCGCGAACCCTCCCGATCTCGATCCTGTGATTTGATTGGCTGCCAACAGTTCCAACCAGGAAGTGTTGGCAGCCATCTTGTGACTCGGTTGAACCGAGTAACAAGGACATTTTTTCAAAAACATTAAAAATTAAGAAAAGGTGACAGGGTAGAAACACCCTGACCCCTAGGCCTGCAGAGGGGGTCCCACAGGGACCACCAGGGCCCAAAAAAGCATTGTTTTTTAAAAAGAAATTGTCGGGAGTCCTGTTGGGTCCGCAAATCCCGCCGAATTAAAAAAAATAACGAAGCGCAGTCTCCCACGCTTCGTTTTCTTTAGGCCCCCGGGTGGGACAGGTCCTGGGGGAATGATCTAAATACATGTGGGCGCCCACGCAGCCCCAGTGACAGCCATCTCCCCTGGGCTATGTTCATTAATTGCGGTGGCCACACGGGCCCCCCGCAGCCCCTGGAACTGCCACCTCCCCTGGGCTTTTTATTTAAAATAAAGGCATGGGGTCTCCTGCCCCCCCTACGCAGCCCCGGGGACCGCCACCTCCTCAGGGCTAATTTTGTTAAATGCGGGGGGCCACAGCCCTGGAGACTGCCACCTCCCCGGGGCTACATTGAAAAGATGCGTGGGGGGCTCCAGCCCCCCCCCACGGTGCCCTGGGACTGCCACCTCCTCGGGCTATATTAGAAAATAAAGTGTGGGGGGTTTTAATACTGTTGGCGGGGGCCGCGCAGCCCCCCACGTGGAGCCCTAATGGGACCGAGGACCGCCACTCCCCAGGGCTGGCTCTAGCAATGTCCCGGGGTGCCCACCCCTAGGAAATTGCAGTTTGCTATGGCATGGAGGGAGAACTGCTCCCGCCAAGCCATAGCAAACTGTGCTTCGGTTCATGAAAGCAAGACCATGGAAAATGCTCTTGCTTCCATGAAGCGAAGCAGAATTGCTTTTGGGTAGAGCGAGCTGCATGTGTGCAGCTCCCCCTGCCCAAAAGCAATACTGGCTCCTGCATGAGGCGGGGAGCCGGCAGGGACCGTGGGGGCCTTGAGGCTCACCCCGCGGTCTCCAACATCCTGGCCATGCCCTGGGGGATGGGGTCCCCGGGGCCCAAATTGGCCTTAGGAGGGGCCAGCGGCCCTCCTCTAAAAATTAATTATGAAAAATTAAGAGGGCAGACCCTGGGGACCCCAGCCAAAACTGGCCCATAAACCCCTCCAAAATGTATTTTAAAAATGTCAGGGCCCCAAGGGATGGGGTCCCCGGGGTCGAAATCGGCCTAGGGAAGTGGTGGGCATTAAATAAAAAACAATTCTCTTGTGGTAGGAGTCATGACCCTATCGCGGTGCTCAGCGCGGCCTCCCAGTGTAACGTCGTGGTGGATTTGCAGATCCACCTCAAATAAATAATTAAATAGTATACAATTTCAAGGGTAGTGTTATAGTTGTGAACTTTTTTTATAGAGGTAGTGAGATTGAACTTCATAATCGCATTAAAGTTGACAGAGTTAGAAAAAATATTAAAAATATAAATTAAAAGTTAAAGTTGAAAAGTGAAATGTGTTGTAGTACATTGAATTTGTGCTTATGTTTTGCGGATTCACAAACCCGGAAAATATTTATAAAGGGTATATATGTTATAAAATATATATCTTTCACTGTTGGGTTATAGGGTGGCTCTAAGAAGAGCCGTTGTGTTCATTATGACTTTGTTGCAGCTACATCTAAGTCCGGATGCATAGCTTAAGGTTGTTGAGAAACACTCTGTTCCCTTCATCTGTGAAGTGCACTCCATCACTTCTGTAGATGTTATGCATGTCACAACGTAGATTGTTGTTATAGATAGAGCCCATGTTATGGTCTCTTAGGTAAGCAGAAACAGCTTTATTAACATGCTTCCTAGCTTTGTCAATCTGTGGACAGAATTGATTTGACCACTTCCATTTATGTCTTTGGCATATATTAGAGTATACAAAGACAGTGTGAGGGAAAAGCAACATCAGTTGTGCAAAGGTATCCTTCATTAGAATTTCCAGCACTACCCCAGTCATGTGCCTAGGTCATTGCCACCACAGTGCACAATCATGAGGTCAGGGGGTTGGAGATGCAAAAAGGTTTTAACCAAAGGCATCAATTGGTGCCACTTTAATCCTCTCTGGGCACACCATTTAATATCCACATTTTGCAAACCTAGGTCTTTGTCAATACCTCTGTGTTCAGAATACCTTTTGCCCCAGAAAACATAGCTGTGCCCTACAATCTATACTGTAAGCATTTTGAAGGGATGTGTGGAAGGAATAAAAAGACGTCTGTAGCTGAGTAAGTTAGTTGGTAGAATGAGAGGTATCTAAAATGGTGGAGAAGATGCTGTTTTAGAAAAAGCAGATAACTGATTGGTTGTTCATAAACATTGTGTACTCAAAAAATAGGATGCATGTTACTTTGATAAACAAGCATCTTTCTGTTTGGTTATAGAAAAAAAGGTACAGTAGACAGCATAAGCTAATATTTTGCATAAGTCAACCACACCTGCTATTTGCATTTGTAAGCAAGTCTGCTGAATTTGAAAGTATGGCGAACCTGTGACCTGCTGGTACAGTTGAATGTTGCAGAAACTGTTACTATGGAAACTAGGATTAGGCAGAATGGGGGAAGGGTTGAAAGTTAACTGTGGTTTTAAAATATGAAATGGTAAGTTATATATATGTGATATGCTACTTAAGTAAATTTTCCCAAATTAGTAATATGTTTAGAAGTGGTGTGTTCTTAAAAAATAATACTAGTATTTTTGGAAATAGGTTTTTGAACTCCCGTAATGGTTCACGGCTCCATCGCGACGCTACACTGTGGCACCGCGGTGGAGTCGCGACTCCAGTAAATTACAGAACCAGATTGGGCACTTTTAGAAGAGAGTAATGAAGGGTTAATATGTCTAACCAATAGAAAGGGGTTTTAGAATTTGAAAAACTAAATGGAGCATTTTGATTTGTTACTTACATTCATTTGTGTGCTGAAAGAGAGGGAAAGTTTGCCACTACTGGTTTTACCTTGTTGAGAGTGGTGCATCACATTTATTGTGTGGGAAAGAAAATCTTTTAGGAGTTTTTGTGATATACATACAATAGTATGTCAGAGGTGAGTTACAAATGTGCAAGATGTGCTATGTATTGTGTAGGAGTGCTTTAGTGTTTGTAATGATATTTTTAACTTTGTAATGCATTATTTGTAAAGCTTGCAAAGCATTAGAGAAGTGTGATGTTTGAAATATTTTACCAAATGTAGGAACGTGTATTGTAGTCTGTTTTTTTGTACTGAAATGAAGATTGAAATAGGTTGTGCATACTAATATGTGTGCTTCCTGAGTCTGTAATGAAAGTACTAGAGAAAACTGAGGTTTACAACATGTTGGCAGATGTATTAACCTGTTTCCGAGTTTATATAACTCTGTGTGTGCAAAACATCCATTACGACGCAGGCATTACAATGGTACATGTGTTGTAATGGCTTGCATTGTAATAGTATGCATTGGGAGGGAAGCTGTGTTGTAAAAATCACGTTGCAAAAGTATGCGTTGTAATAGTTAGCGTTGTTACATCATATATACTAGAAATAAGTTTGAAAGTATGAGACTTACAGTAGTGACATGAGAAGAGTTGGTCTTTCATATTTGCCTAGGCCTTAGTTTGTGAGGTGTCAGTGAATAATGAAGGTGCAAGAGAAAAGTGAGGTTTAAAACATATGGATTAGTGTTTATGCTAGTTCATATGAGTCTCTGGAAAGGTAAACTTGAAGTAGGCCACGTAAATTTAGGTGTCTGCTCTAAATGGATAGTGCACTCTGTCAAGTTTGAATATCTTCATGCTATCATGACTGAGGTACGTGTCTACTTCTACATGTATTCTGACACGTGTTCTGCATATGATGACTCTAACTTAAAAACTACCTAGCTTATCATATACGTGTGCAAATCTTATCAGTCCTATTAGAGTATTCAGTTGTAGAAGCAGACATCTGTTACCTTTGTAGGTGTCACAGAAGCCCTCAAATACAGAGTTCAATACCCACCTGTCCTGTACAAGGAGGAGAAAGTAATACATATACTTTCTTGTACACCGATTTAGAGAGCATGTGGTGTGAAACAGAGGTATTCTGGTACTTGTAGGGTTCTTTTAATGTATCATGTCACCACAAGGAGGCACAGACACACACCATGAGGTCTTGAGAAACATGTTGAGGCTTACAACAGTGACATGAGAAGAGTTGGCCTTTCATATTTGCTGAGGCCTATGTTTCTGAGCTGACAGTGAATAATGAAGTTGCAAGAGAAAAGTGAGGTTTAAAACATGATGGCACATGGATTTGTGTTTATGGTAGATCATATGAGTGTCTGGAAAGGTACACTTAAAGTAGGCCGCATTAATTCAGGTGTCTGGTTTAAATGAAAAGTGCAGTCTGTCAAGTTTGAATATCTGCATGCTATCATGACTGATGTATGTGTCTACTTTTACATGTATTCTGACGTGTTGTGCATCTGATGACCATAAGTTAAAAACTATGTAGCTTATCATATAGGTGTGCAAATGTTATCAGTCCTACTAGAGCATTTAGTTGCAGAAGGTGACATCTGTTACCTATGTAGGTGTCACATGAGCCCTCAGATACAGAGTTCAGTACCCACCTGCCCTGTATATGAAGAGAAAGTAGTACATACACCTTCTACACAAATGTAGAGAGTATGTGGTGCGAAACAGAGGTATTCTTGTATTTGTAGGATTCTTTTGATGTATCATGTCACCACAAAGAGACGCAGACACACACATTGAGGTCTTGAGAAACATGGTGAGACTTACAACAGTGATATGAGAAGAGTTGGCCTTTCATATTTGCTTAGGTCTAACTTTGTGAGCTTTTAGTGAATAATAGAGTAGCAAGAGAAAAGTGAGGTTTAAAACATGATAGCACATGGATTTGTGTTTATAGTAGTTTATATGAGTGTCTGGAAAGGTACACTTAAAGTAGGGCGCATTCATTTAGGTGTCTGGTTTAAATGGAAAGTGCAGTCTGTCAAGTTTGAATATCTGCGTGCTATCATGACTGAGGTATGTGTCTACTTTTACATGTTTTCTGACAGGTGTTGTGCATCTGATGACCATAAGTTAAAAACTATGTAGCTTATCATATAGGTGTACAGATATGATCAGTCCTACTAGAGCATTTAGTTGCAGAAGGAGATATCTGTTACCTATGTAAGTGTCACAGAAGCCCTTCAATACAGAGTTCAATACCTACCTGCTCTGTATAATGAGGAAAACGTAGTACATACACCTTTTTCTACACAAATTTAGAGAGTATTTGGGGTAAAACAGAGGTATTATGGTATTTGTAGGCTTCTTTTGATGTATCATGTCACCACAAACAGGCACAGACACACATATTCAGGTCTTGAGAAACATGGTGAGCCTTACAACAGTGACATGAGAAGAGTTGGCCTTTCATATTTGCCTAGGCCTAAGTTTGTGAGCTGACAGTGAATAATGAAGCTGCAAGAGAAAAGTGAGGTTTAAAACATGTTTGCAGATGGATTAGTGTTTATGCTAGTTCATATGAGTGTCTGGAAAGGTACAAATGTATAAATGTAGATGTGTGCTTTAAACTGAAAGTGCGCTCTGTCAAGCTTGAATATGTGCGT
Organism: Calotriton arnoldi; assembly: GCA_963921515.1. Lineage (NCBI taxonomy): Eukaryota > Metazoa > Chordata > Amphibia > Caudata > Salamandridae > Calotriton > Calotriton arnoldi. The sequence continues at coordinate 8,060,302 of CAWUFW010000015.1, forward strand.
GCTATTGTGACTGAGTTATGTGTCTACTTCTACATGTATTCTGACATGTATTGTGCATCTGATGACCCTAACTTAAAAAGTATGTAGGTTAACATACAATTGGACAAATGTTCTTAGTGCTACTACAGCATTTAGGGCCAGATGTACGACCCTTTTTTGCATGCGCGAAACGGGTTTGCGACCCATTTGCGCATGCAAAAACCTCATGGGCCATGTACAAAGCCTATTTAGCGAGTCGCAAATTATTTGCGACTCGCTAAATAGGTTTTGCGACTCACTATTCGGAAGGGGCGTTCCCTTCCTAATAGCGACCACAAAGCCATGTACCAATGTTTTGCAACCGCAATTGCGGTCGCAAAACACTCACAAATTACAACCCTCTTCAAGAGCGTGGTAATGGAGTCGCAAATGGGAAGGGGTCCCCAGGGGACCCCTTCCCCTTTGTGACATGCCCTGAACATATTTTTTAAGGGCAGGCAGTGGTCCCAGGGACCACTACCTGCTCTTAAAAAATGAAACGAAAACGTTTCATTTAAAAAAAAAAAAAGCTGCCTTATTTAAAAGCAGTCCCAGACATGGTGGTCTGCTGAGCCCACTGTTGAACATCCCATTTTGCGACTGGCAAATTGCGAGTTGCTATTACGACGCAATTTGCGAGTCGCAAAATTGTTGGTCGTACATATGGCCCTTAGTCGGTAAAGTCTAGATCATTTACCTTGGTTGTGATCATAGAAATAGTGGAATATAGAGTTAAAAATCTGACTGCCCTGTGTAATGAGGGAAAAGTAATGCATACATCTTCTTGTACACAAATTTAGAAAATAAAAGTGTACAATAATTTATAAATGTTTTCTCCCATACTTTTAACCATTTACAGCTTTGGTAATGTGCATATTTAGGTATCCTACATATTTATGTATTATGGAGAGAATGCCAATGTAATTCTAAACAACTGCCTATTGATTATTATGAATATTAATATATAATTAATTTCAAATTATTAATTGATGTAACAAACTATTGAAACTGTTTGCTTTTTTAGATATTTATTTTATTTGGAACACAAATTGAAGATGGCAAGGAAACATGAAAAGAGAAGAGAAAGAAAACCAGTACTATTTAAAAAAGACTGAAAAGAAGAAATTAGATAATGCGGAGAAAGTTATACAAGAAAAAAACTGTTCTGGTAAGAGAACTAAAAAGTTTCTTAAAACAGTTTTACAGTGATTGAAAAATGTTGAAAATGTTGAAAAGTAAAAGAAAAGTTTTACAACAAGTCAGAAGCAAAACAAGAATTGTCATGGTAAAACAACATCATTTCATGGAAATGCACCGCATCTCACAAGAAGGCAGAAAGAGCATAAGGATGTAAGAAGAAGAATGTTTAGCAGTAAGTCAAAATGTATTAAAAATTGAAAAAAATATAAAAGAAGATCAGCAGCTTATAAGAAAAAGGAACAGATTGAAAGTGTAGATAGAGCTTTTGAATTGAAATGAAAATTATTTTGCTAATATTGAAGAGAATGAGAACATTGGATAAAACAATGGTGTTTATGAAGGAGAAAAGTAAAAGAAAAAGACTCGTTAATAGAAGTAACTTTTGTAAAACGTTTACTGGTGAATGGAAGCACACTTCTAGTACTGAGCCTTTCTTTGATGAAGAAAGTTATTTTCAAGAGAACACAGTACATGCAGTTGACACTAGTGGTCGGTGTTATGAGGTGAAAGATGGCTCTCCCATTTCAGAGGAAAAAATGGTTACTAGGAATGTTGAAGAAGTAATAGCTGAAGAGGTTCAAGGATAGTGTACACAAGCTCCTGTATATAAGTGGGATTGTAGCACTGTTTGCAGTATTCAACAGGAGTCTATTGACATATTACGATTTTTTTTGCGACAATATGGAAAAAAGGTGTTAAACAGAAGATTAAGATGTTACAAGGACTAGATCCATGTAAAGTAAGAAAATATACTAAGTTGCAGGGTCATTCTCTGGCTTGTCTTTCAAGAAAAGTGTGCCAAAGTACTTTTCATCATTTAAGAATGTTCGCTGTACACCACTCTGAAATGCGAAAGTTAGTAAGAAGACTTTACTACGTAAAAACTCCTGCATTATGTTTAAGTGAGATGAATACAGCTCTTTTGCACGGTTCTGTATCAGTTGTACTGAAAGTTTGTGATGATATATAGTTTCGTTTTTTGGGTTCTGAAGAGGAGTGTAGAGAAACTGAGAGCTTGATAAGTGTAGGTGTTGAAGAACAGGAGAAAGAGATTAGTATTGATGATTTTGCAGAAGAAATTACAAAGTTTAACACAGTTTCGTCTGAAAAGCCAAACTATATTTGTATTTGTTGTCGACGTACTCACTATAGAAGTCAAACTAGGAATGTTGATTTATATTTAAAAAGTGAAAAAGAAAACAATGACAAGTGGCAGGAATTTGGTGTTTATTTGTTTGTAGAAGGTCAGCTTGGGTTGGCCAGTGATCAAGTTATTTGTAAGTACTGTTACAATAAATTAGAAGAAAACAAAATGCCAGCTAGAGCAGTACATAACAACTTAGAGTTGGTAGCCATTGCTCAGGAACTAGCACATTTAAATGTATATGAGTCTATTCTTATTCAATCTGTACACCCTTTCCAGGCCATAGTTCGTATGGAGCCTAAAACAGGTAAACTGCCACCAACAGATTTGCAAAAAGGTCTGAAAGGAAGAGTTGTATACTTACCTTTAGATTTTAAGAAAAATATTGACACTGTTGGTGTAGAGAGAGATGAAAATGAGCCAGTAGTTATTCTAGTAAATGGTGTACCAACAAAGAGTAAAACAAATCTGGCAAGAGTTTGTAGGTGTTAATAAACTTCAAAAGGCTACATTATACCTGGTACAGAATAATATTTATTATAAGAATGTAAATGTTGATGAACAAGTAACATCCCTACAAGATGAAACACTAACCTCAAGTGGCCAAATTAAAAAAGTGGACAAGTCCATGAGTGAAGAGATTTATGAACATTATTCTATACATCCTCTGCATTCGAAAGAAATCATAAGAAACAGTATTGAATTATTTCAAATGAAAGAAGCAAAGGGAGCTCCCATGAGTGTATGGGAAAAAGTTTAGATGCTCATTGTTTCCACAGCTATTCCCCGCTGGAGAAGGTGGACGATTTGATGAGTGAGCTGTACGGATTCCAGCATCAGAGTACCGATCAACATGAGTGTATTGTAAAGATCCAAGATTTTGGCAATGCATTCCATATATATTTCATTTTCTATTTGAAAGTGATTTGTCTGCCCTTTCATATGCAGTAAACCATATATTAAAAATAGGAGTTCATCTTCAACATGTTTCTGCAAAATAGTTCATGGACAAAGTTCAAGAAAGAAATGAAAATTTTGAATCTCAGTTAACGAATTTGATGGCATGCCAATGTGGCACCAATGAATATTGGTATTGACATCATGGTGAACTTAATTGTATGTTAAGAAGTCTAGGTACACCTACATGGTTTCTAACACTTAGCTGTGCTGAATATGCGTGGGATGATTTACTTGAATTCCTATGGGAAGCAAATTCAAATGTGAAAAACATTGAACTAAAGCCAGCTGGAGAACTCTGTTGTTTGGATCCTGTAAATGTGTGCAGATATTTCAACCATAGGCTTCAAGCTATGATGTCTTTTATCTGCAATAAAAGTGTTCCACCGCTTGGAGAGGTAACTGATTTCTTTTGGCAAAAAGAGTACCAAGCCAAAGGTGCTCCACATATACACATGCTTTTATGGATAAAGAATGCACCAAACTTTGGAACAGATAGTGATGAAACTGTTTTGTCTCTCATCGAACAGTATGTTATATGTGCCATTCCAAGAAAAGGAGGAGAAAAGAGCTTGAGACAACAAGTTTTATGCTTTCAAAGTCATTGATGTGGAAAATACTACAGATGGAAATATAAATGTAAAGGAAACTTTTATACACAATGTCGTTTTGGATTCCCACGTCCTGTAATTTCTAAAGGAAGAGTAAATAGCCTTTTCTCAGCAGTAAAACATACAATAACTCGAAAATCTCCCAAGAATACACACAGCTTAAAAAGAACAGAAGCATCAAAGTACATTAATGACTACAATCCAGTTATTTTGAAAATGTGGAATGCAAACATGGATATTCAGTATGTTGCAGATAATTCAATTGCTGTTGCTCGTTATGTTACATCATATATTACAAAATCTGAAAAGTCAGAGATGAAGGAAATGTGGGAAGAAATTTCGACAGAAAAGAGTCTTAGTAAGAAATTGTACAGCTTCAGCTTGAAAATGTTTTTCCATAGAGAGATTTGATCCTACGAATGTTCGGATCGCTTGTGCTCCGCCAGTTTATATTTATAGTCAAGAGGAATCATTTGGATAAGTCTCGGTGTGAGAAGTTGGCTTGGTATATGCTGTCCACTAATTAAAGTGGGCACCTTGCACCAGTCCAAACAACCCTTATGGTGATTTAAGAGGTCAAAGATAACCTTAGAAAGCTATCCAAGTGGTAGCTGTGGAAAGCAGACTTCAGGCTTAGTCTTGAAGGAATGTTAAGCAGCTTGTTTTACCAGAATGCAATCTTATTGTATTGGTTAAATGAAAGGAGAACCACACAGTAGTTATAAGAATATATGTTTATTATTATAACACACCTTAAATACCTCACAGTATCTGCTACACGCAGATAAACACAAAGCACACAATACTGTAGCACAGAAACAATCGTAAGTAGCACTAATACACAGTGGTCTCCAGGGGGAGACCAAACCATATACTAAAATAGTGGTATAAGAACCACGACTCGAGTCAAGACCGTATCTAGAGTGTGTAGAATCGCTGTGACCCCAAGGAACCACCCAAGGTGAGTGAGTAGGGACCCCACGGAGGACGGGTGCAGTGTGAGAGCATGACCGCGTGCTACGTACAATTCTATGGGAGACTCGCGGTTGCAATTTTAAAGTTTAAGGACACTTCCCAGTGGATTACGAGGAAACACTTTGGAACATAGAAGGTTGGAGAGCCACCCCACCCGTGGATACCGAAGTACCAGAGTTACCTATCCCAGGGAAGCCGGGTGCATAGGGCTGAAGTGGCGTCGGAAATCGCTGTCGTTCTCAATGGGAGTCTTCAAAGAAATGCCACTGCTGGAAAGAAGAAAAGTGTCCGGTGTAACCCACAGGTGGATTCTTGATGGAAGGAACCTGAAAGCAGAGGGGACAGAGTCTGGGTCACTCAGGAGTGACCAGGGGCTCGGTAGACGAATGCCCACCGATGTTGGGTGCTTCAGGTGTGAAGAAGGAGACCTTGACTCTACAGCTGCAGGGACCAGGAGACGTCGAGGATGACCAGGAGCCGGTTACGAGCTGTCCTACGAAGGATGTCGAGTGCTGAGGGGTCGGTGTCCGGCGGGAGCACCAACAAGCAGGGCCGGACTGGGAACTGAATCAGCCCTGGCAAACTGCTCGGCCGGCCCCCGGGGGAGTAGGGGGGTGCGGCCGAGCTGTTTGCTATGGCCGGTTTTGGCCGATTTTGTTACAGGGGGGCGGTATTGCCGGCCTCCGGTAACAAAAACGGCCCCCCAGGGGCTCAAAACCAGCCCGCACCCTGGCGGCCCACCAGGTAAATGCCTGGTCCTCGCTACGGCCAGTCTGGCCCTGCCAACAAGCCTTGGCAGCAGCAACCCACAAAGAAGGTCAAAGAAGGATACGGTCTGGCTCAGCAAGGACTAGGGGACTCACCACAGCAAGGGGAGTCAGGGCAAGCCTGGAGCAACCAGGGGAGCCCAAGAAAAGCAGTGTTGTCCCTCAAATGGACCCACAGGCCAAAGGCACAGGAGTCGCGAGGGGGCCTCTAGCAGTTTCACAAAGTCACAGCTTGCAGGGCACAGAGTGCGAGGAGGCCAAGTCCTTTGTACGAAATGTGCGCAGAGGTTGGGGCTATCGATATCCCAATGCACGAAGTTGGGGAACACCAACAAGCATATGCACTTGCAAAAGTACGTGGTGCACAGGGGTTCGGGTTATGCGGTCCCCACGAGGGATACTGGCCTCAAACTCAGTGAGATGATGCATGCACTACCCTTGCACTTATCCAATCACCCAGACACTACCCATGCACTGATCCAATCACTCAAGCACTACCCTTGCACTCAAGCATTCAGTCAGGCGCTACCCATGAACTTATGCATTCTCTCAGACACTATGATTGCATTCATCCAATGACCCAGGCACTACCCTTGCACTTATCCATTCACTGAGGCACTACCCATGCACTCATCCAATCACTCAAGCACTATCCTTGCACTCAACCATTCACTCAGGCACTACGCATGGTCTCATTCTATCACACAGGCACTACCCATGCACTCATGTAATCACTCTGGCACTTCTCATACTCTCATCCAATCACTCAAACACTATCTTTGCACTCAACAATTCACTCAGACACTATGCATACACTCTTGCATTCTCTCAGTCACTACCCATGCACTCATCCAATCACTGAACCGCTACCTATGCACTCATCTAATCACTAAGGCACTACCCATGAACTCATGCATTCTGTCAGGTGCTACTCATGCACTCATCCAATCACACAGGCACTGCGCATGCAATCATCCAATCACCCAGGCACTACTCATGCACTCATGCAATCACCCAGGCACTACTCTTACTCTCAACCATTCCCTCAGGCACTACGCATGCACTTATTCAATCACTCAGGCACTACCCATGCACTCATCCAATCACCCAGGCACTAACCATGCACTCATCCAATCACTCAGACATTACCCTTGCACTCAACCATTCACTCAGGCACTATGCATACAGTCATCCATTCTCTCAGCCACTACCCTTGCACTCATCCACTCATGCAGGCACTACCCATGCACTCAACCATTCACACGATATATACTTTTTCTTTAAACCAGAATAGGTGGTTCCGTAAGAACCGTTTAAAAAAAAACTATTTAATATTTCTTTGTTTGTTTTTTTAAAAACTATTTTGTAGTTTTTTTGGTGTTATTTTAGATTTTTAAAATAGAAAATGTAAACAAAAAAACAAGCACAAAAAAGCGTGACTAATTGGGGAAAAAGAAAAAATCAACAACGATGGTTGTTAATGGTGTCCAACATGGTTTGGACAAACTGTTCCCCCACACTCAAAACCGTAATAAATTTCGGGCAGAAAAGTCCAGCCTTAGCGAAATCAGGCAGAGTCGGAGGAATGTTCTGCAGCCTGTCGCCAGGTCTTGATGTTGCAGCCTGCGCATCTTGGCCATCTTCATTTTCTTTTAGTCTTGCAAGTTCTGCTAGTGCAAGATGGTTCTCGTGCATGGTCTTCAGGTGTTTATATATTGAAGACGTCCCACAAGAATACTTCTTCTCGAATCCCCGAGACAGCACCTTCTTACATATGTTGCAGGTGACCTTCTGTGCATTTACTTTTTTCTGGCCCTCAGGAATTGAAAAAAATTCCCACACCACACTCTCCTTCTTCTTTCATGGTGGCTCCTCTTCTTCCACCAGAAGGTTCTGCTCCTCCCACTCATGCAGGCCTGAAGATGATGCCATTTTAAATTTTCAAATTGAAAATCAAAAAAACACCAAACCAACTGCAAAATAGCTTCTTCTAGAATGAGTGTGTCTGTTGCCAACCACACCCTAAAGTAGAAGAAAGAGGGTGGGATCTAGCTAGGTTAATGATGACACAGTGTTTAACCAATCAAATCTCTTTTTTTGAGTCACATGGGGTCAGCGCCCCCTATGCAGTGGTACCGTGTACCGAACGCGATTCAGCAACTTCTTTTAATTTTACATTTCAATGATATTTGGTTGTATCTTATAATATTTGATTTACAAATAACTGTACCTCTTCATTTAAAATAAAGTAAATAAATCTATATATATATTATTGTAAAACATATAGTGATGTCATCAGTGATGTCATTTGAGATGTCATCAGTGATGTCACTGACCATGTCATGAGTGATGTAATATGGGACGTCATCAGCAGTGCATTCCAGGGGCGCGTGTTATAGTTAGCTCAGCTAACTATAACGACTGAATTTCTCTGGTTTTGTACGAGTGAAATGTCAGCCTAACTATAACGTCTCTGTAACCTTTGTTTTTTTCTGTGAATTTCTAAGGTTTTTTTAATGCAAATTACTAACTATAACGTCCCTGAAACCTGTGTTTTTTTCCAGTGAATATATATATATATACACTTGCGCAGTTTAATTTGTCCATTTAATACGAGTCGCCAGATTCTGGTTCTACACCATACCAATACTTTACACACTCATGATGCAAGCCCTGTCACAATATAGAGAATCTAATTTAATCTCCAACTAAACTACACACTTAATCATTACAACTATGGCATAGTGTAAGCAGCCCAATGACACACAGCCCACCAATTACCCAGGCCACATTTCACATTAATTAGGGTTATATTCTTTTCCCACTGTAATGTGCACAATGTTTTTTCTATGTCTATCTAAATGTTTTGGTCACATGGTATGTTTGACCATGATGACTACGTATAAAATGGACATGACCCGGGAGAGGGGTCAGGTGATCAAGACCACGGACGTGGTCGAAACGCGCACTTTTGTCTTTATGAAATAAATCAACCTTACCTTATTGAGTGGGCTCGTGGATTTGTTATGTTCAGCATCCAGTTCGAGTGGAATATATATATATATACATATATATATATATATATATCTCTCCGTCAATGCCCTCGTTTAGAACGCCGGCGCTGCTGGTATGGGGCGGTGCGCATCTTCTCCGGCAGGGCTGCTAGTAAATATCTCACTAGGTATCTCCGTGGAAAGCGGAGATTTATGAAGAACGTACTCAGTCGGGATCAAAATTTCATGGATTTATTTAAATGTAAAGGCAGTTGCCATGCCCTACGCATTTCGGTTCGCCACTCGAACCTTGATCCCGTGATCAAGGTTCGAGTGGCGAACCGAAACGCGTAGGGCATGGCAACTGCCTTTACATTTAAATAAATCCATGAACTTTTGATCCCGACTGAGTGTGTTCTTCATAAATCTCCGCTTTCCGCGGAGATACCTGGTGAGACATATATATATATATATATATATATATATATATATATATATATATATATATTATCTACTGGCGGTCGCCAGTAGATAGTTATAGTTAGGACCTATTATCCATAGGAAATTCGTAACATTCTTTTCCCAATAACTTTGGCGCCGGATGACGAATCATCGCGAAATTTTCAAAACTAGTGGGGCGCTCCGGTCAGCTCCTGTCTTGAAAGTTTCAGGGTGATTCGGCAAGCGGGGGTCAAGAAAAAAGGGGGGTCCCAAAACGTGTTTTCTCCATGTTAATTCCCATAGGAAACTTTAGCCACGGCTACAGCCCGAACTGCTGAACGGAATTACACCAAATTTGGGAAAAAGGTAGTGCTTGGTTCAGAAAGCGCCCTTTTTTTTAAATGGTGTAAATCCGTTCAGTAGTTGCGGAGAAAATCAAAAAATAGAGGTCAAAAAATCAATTTCCCATAGGAAACTTTAGACACGGTTACAGCCAAAACTGCTGAACGGAATTACACCAAATTTGGCAAAAAGGTAGTGCTTGGTTCAGAAAGCGCCCTTTTTTTTAAATGGTGTAAATCCGTTCAGTAGTTGCTGAGAAAATAAAAAAATAAAAGTTTCGATATATAGAGGCACGGAGGATCCGCGCACCCTCCCGACCACGAGCTTTATTCTAATTGGCTGTCAACACTCCAAACCAGGAAGTGTTGGCAGCCATCTTGTGACTCAGTAGAACCGAGTCACAAGAAATCAGAATAAAAAACGCGAAAAAAAAGAAAAGGGGACAGGGTAGAAACACCGAAAAAAGCATTTTTTTTTTTTTTTTTTTAAATCGTCAAAATGCGCGCCGGATCCGTGGATCCGGCTGCGAAACAAAAAAAAAACAAAGCGTGGACTCCCGCGCTTCGTTAATAATTAGCCCCCGGGTGGGCCAAGTCCCGGGGGCAGTGAAAAAAAGTGTGGGGGAGCCCCAATCCCCCCCACACTGCCCCGGGGACCGCCACCTCCCCGGGGCTTGATTAATGAGTTGCGGGGGGGCACGCAGCCCCGGGGACCGCCACCCCCGGGGCTTTCATTAATTATAATAGCTGGGGGCACACTGCCCCCCGCAGCCCCGGGGACCGCCACCCCCCGGGGCTTCATTTAAAAAATATATATATACCTGTGTGGAGGGGCTCGAGCCCCCCCCACACGCCCCGGGGACCACCACCTCCCCGGGTCTTTGCAATTGTTGGGAGGGGGGCCGCGCGGCCCCCCTCCTGGAGCCCTTGATGGCCCTGGGGACCGCCACCCCCCAGGGCCGGCTCCTGCAGTGTCCCGGGGTGCCCACCCCCGGGACACTGCTGTTTGCAATGACAGGGCGGGAGCCTCGCGGCTCCCGCCCTGTCATTGCAAACTGCTTTGCTTCATTGAAGCGAGAGCAGGGAAACCTGCTCTCGCTTCAATGAAGCAAAGCAGATTGCTTTTCCACAAGGGGAGCTGCATGTCAGCAGCTCCCATGTGGAAAAGCAATGCCGGCTCCCGCAGGACGCGGGGAGCCGGCGGGACCGTGGGGGTATTGGGGACCCCCCCACGGTCCCCAATGAGAGGCCAGGCCCCGGGGGATGGGGTCCCCGGGGCTGGAAGTGGCCCAGGAGGGGGGTTACGCGGCCCCCCTTCCCTGTGTATTAAAAAAAAAATAATTAAAAAAAGGAGAGGCCAGGCCCCGGGGGATGGGGTCCCTGGGGCCATATTTGGCCTGAGGAGGGGAGCCACGCGGCCCCCCTCACAAAAAAAATAAAAAAGGATGGCCAGGCCCCGGGGGATGGGGTCCCCGGGGCCAGAAGTGGCCCGGGAGGGGGGCCACGCGGCCCCCCTCCCCAACAAAAAAATTATTAAATAAAGGTGGGCCCCGGGGGATGGGGTCCCCGGGGCCAATAGAGGCCTTAGGAGGGGGGGCCATGCAGCCCCCCTTCCTAAAAAAAAAAATGTGTGGCCATGCCGCGTGGGCCCCCTCCCATTAACATTTAAAAAAAAAAAAAAAAAAGAGGAGCAGGCCCTGGGGGATGGGGTCCCCAGGGCACAAAAAAAGGCAAGAGAAGGGGGCCACACAGCCCCCCTTCTTAAAAAACCCCAAAAAAACGGCATCGCGGCTAGGCCCCGCCCCCTCCCTGCAACACTCAGCAAACGCGCCCCCTGGCGTGTTTAAAGTTGAAGAACTAATTCCCCTTGAATACTGGGGATCCCTGGGGGCCAACTAGCCCACCAGGTACCTCCAGTATGCGCCAGGGAGCTGCGTTGCAGAGAGGTGTTCAGAGGCCACGCCCCTTTTTACACCTCTCTTTCTCAGTCATGTGAGAATGAAGTCTGACATTCTCAGTAAAACATGTAAATCCAACAAGGTCAGAGACTGTCAGTTGATTCATTTGTGTTCTACTGCAGCTTCCCAGAGTGTTCTTAAGAACAACTAGAGCGCTAACAACCTTACCTATGACAAAAGTATGGCACACCTGAAGCCATCTTGATTGGAATAAACTGGTAACACTTAAAACATTTAATTTAAAAAGGAACAAAATGATGGGGTTCATTTTGTCTTAGAAATTATGGTTAGTGCTGTAGAAAGAAAAATTAGGACATGTTTTAAGTGAGATCTCAAATATCTTCCTGTTATATTTCAACAGGAGCAGCCTGCCAGTTGATTCCTTTGTGTTCTACTGCAGCTTCCCAGAGTGTTCTAAAGAACAACTAAAGCGCTAACAGCCTTACCTATGACAAAAGTATGGCACACCTGAAGCCATCTTTATTGGAATAAACTGGTAACACTTAAAACATTTAATTTAAAAAGGAACAAAATGATGGGGTTCATTTTGTCATAGAAATTATGGTTAGTGCTGTAGAAAGAAAAATTAGGACATGTTTTAAGTGAGATCTCAAATATCTTCCTGTTATATTTCAACAGGAGCAGCCTGCCAGTTGATTCCTTTGTGTTCTACTGCAGCTTCCCAGAGTGTTCTAAAGAACAACTAGAGCGCTAACAGTCTTACTTATGACAAAATTATGGCACACCTGAAGCCATCTTGATTGGAATAAACCGGTAACAATTAAAACATTTAATTTAAAAAGGAAAAAAATGAGGGGGTTCATTTTGCCATAGAAATTATGGTTAGTTCTGCAGAAAGAAAAATTAGGGCATGTTTTAAGTGAGATCTCAAATCCTCTTCTATTTCATTAGAAAATTCTGACATGCAGACTGAAACAATCACTTTCAATACCAGCAGTAGACTTCCAGTTAACTCCCTGGTGAGCAGTAGCTTTACTACAGTGATCTAATGAGCAACTAGAGTGCTAACATTCTGAATTTATGGCAAATGTGTGACACATCTGAATGCCTTCTTGATGGAATCAAAGTAAAAAACTGAAAGCATTTCCTACTGAGGAGACTGCAGTAAATGAGGAAATTAGGAAACTTCATAACAAATAAGTATCCCAAGATGGCCACCAGAGAAAAAAGAGCCCAAATGTAGCACACATATCACCCACATGTAGCCCACATATAGCCCAATGACAGAAGTGTGGAAAACACTTTTTATTTTTAGTTTTTTTGCAGTTTTATATAGTGCAGACTGGTCAGGTATTGGAGCGTTGCATCTTACTTGGACCCCTTATTGCGTATTTTGCACGAAGTACATGAGATTCTATGTCAGGACCGGAGGCTCCGATTATGCTTCTCTTTCCATGCTTTATTAAACAGCAGCCAATAAAAAACGACTTTTTTATTAACAAACTACAAATCCCATAAGCATAGCATAGACTGTCCCATGACCATAGAGACTGTCTCTATATAACGTCCATGAAAGGTAAACACCTCCTCTTTCTTTGCTGCTCACGCAGCCAGTTAAGTGCCTTCCCTTACTACTTTGCTTATGTGGGTAGCTTATGGGGTAGAGCGCTTACTATGTAAAGTGTTAATTTTAATTAATTGGAATTGATGTAACGTGGGCTCGCCAGCGCGGCGCTGCTGCTTTACTGTATTCACTGTTTCTGGTCACACGCGCGACGCGGATTGCACTCTCGCGGGCGATTATTCCCGTGTTGGGAGCGCGTCAGCCTCCCGGATCAGGCGCTCTGCGCCGCGATCCGATCTGTTGTGTGGAGCGGGAGTTATCGGGGCTTGAGGACCGCGCGTCGCTCGAACGCGCGCAGTCCTCTGTCAGCTTTCCCGGCCGGCTGGAACCGCGCATGCGCGGCGGCCATTTTGCCTGACGAGCTGTCATCGTCAGTTTCAACGCGCTAGGTAGCGGTAAAACGCTCGCGTTTGAAATAAGACTTGCAATTGAAAAGCCCCTCTGACGCCCAAGGTGATTTATCCCTCAGGGCTGGATAATAACTGCATAGGCTCTGCCTAGAGAGGTTTGGCAGGCCCTCCCTCCACGTTCTATTCCATCTGTGAGTGCCTTGTGAGCCTGGTCTGCCTAGGGGTTGTACCTCTCCCCCAATTTCCTCCAATACACTGCCTGTTTGTGTTAATACCTTTCAGGATGGCAGAATTTATCTTTGAGGAGGAGTATTTTGAAGCAGAACCTGTGAGTTCTATGGAGCAGGACCTCGTGGAGGCCTTGGATGCTGGGGTGCAGCATTCTGTCAATTCGGCATTGGTGAGGGCGATTGCGCCACTTAAGCGTCACCTCAGCAGCTATGCAATTCAGCAAGGTTGGCTCCCAGCCACGAGCGCGCGTCCAAAAATAAGCGCTCCCAAACAAAGTAACCCTCATGCCGAGGATTTCGCACGCCTGTCTAAGGCACTGGCGAATGACCATTCTTATATGGCGCCAACAGGTCAGTTAGACTCAACCCAGGATGACAAAGGGGATACCCCTACGGATACCGACTCGGACCAGGAGGAGGCTCCTAGACCGGCCAAAAAGGCCAGAAAGGAACACCACCTTGAGACCCCGACCCCGAAGGTCCTGACTTTTGAGCCAGCGGACATAATCCATCCCAACTCATCTACTTGGCTACCACCACAAGAGGTGGCGGACTACATCCAATCACACCTTCGCCGTCCCTTCGAAAACGACGTTAGGGCCAGGCTCCGGTCTGAATGCCCGAGACCGGACTTGGCGGCTCGAGTGGCGGAAACTCCCGAGCTCGACCCCACCATGCTCACGTACCTCAAGAAGTACGCCAAAGATCCTAAAAAAGGCATCGACCGGGCATGGCGGACATGCCAGGACAAGTTGTTGGACCTCACGGGCCCATTGACAAAGATTCTGGAACTCGGCTACCTAGCTAAAGAATCTGGAGCATCTATTGACCCTGATGATCTCATTGGTTGGGCACAACGAGCCATTTGCCAGCTTGGCAACGCAAACTGCGCTATGTCCAGTGAGAGAAGGAGGTCTGTCCTTCTTAAACTGGACCCTAAATTAGCGGAGCTGTCCTCTTCGGAGGCTGGTCCGGTGGCGCAAGGTCTGCTCTTCGGGCAGCCTTTCTTAAAGGAATTGACCAGATTCGTGGCCACCTTTAGCGGCTTGGATAAGGCACAGGAGTCCCTCAGACGTGCGTTCAAGCCGGTTTTCAACAGGGCCGGACGAGGTCGAGGGCGATCGTTCGGCCGAGGAAACCAGCAAGGCGCCCCACGTGGTCAACATTACCAACGGGGAGGCTATCAGGATAACCACTCCGGCTCTGCCAACTTCTATCCATCCAGGAGAGCGAGAAACCGGTTCCTTAGAGGCAGATTCAACGGCAACCAAAGCAACCACCAGGAGTCAGGGACTGCAGGTGAGAATTATCCTACACTCAGAGGTGCAGTTGGGGGGCCGCATTCACAATTTTCTAACCGCTTGGCGGTCGATCTCGCAAGATCCTTGGATTCTGACAACGGTGCAGGGGTACAAGTTGGAAATGTACGAGCACCCTTCCCAGAATTCACCGCCCCCGCCCATCTGGTTTTCTCTCCACGATCACGAGTTTATCTCAGCAGAGATTCAAGCCCTTCTAGCCAAAGGGGCAATAGTGCCCACACAGCCCCACCCCCAAGGGTTCCTCAGCAACGTGTTTCTGGTCGAGAAGAAGGGCGGCGGTTCCAGGTTAGTGCTCAACCTCAAGGAGTTCAATGGCTATATTGTTTACCGCCATTTCAAGATGGAGGGTATCCATCTGTTGCGCGACCTTCTGCAGGAAGGGGATTGGATGGTACGTCTGGACCTCAAGGACGCGTACTTATCCGTTCCAATCTACGCCCCGCACCGCCGCTTCCTTCAATTCCTTTGGCGCGGCAATTACTACGAGTATGCAGTCCTACCCTTTGGCCTCTCGTCGGCACCTTGGTGTTTCACGAAACTCCTTCGGCCGGTGGTAGAGTCCCTCCGAGCATGCGGGGTGCGTTTAATCGTCTATCTAGACGACATCATTATCTTAGCGCAACAACCTCAGGTAGCGACTTTGCATCTGGAATGGGCGATTTATCTGCTGCAAAGTCTGGGTTTCATAGTGAATTCACAGAAGTCAGTGCTAGTACCCACTCAAGTCATAGAGTTTCTGGGGTTCCAGGTGGATTCAACCAGTTGTCAATTACTCCTGCCTGCGACCAAGATCAGGGCGATCAAGAAGGAGTTGAAATCGATTGTGAACAAGCGGATTGTGTCATTGAGGTCCCTAGCTCAAGTAGTGGGGTTACTGGCTTCCTCGATCCAGGCCATCTTCCCGGGACCCCTGCACTATCGTGCACTCCAACGCCTGAAGATTCAACATCTCCGCAAAGGCCTCGGATATGCCGATCAGATTCCTCTCTCAGAGGAGGCGAGGTGGGAAATGTTGTGGTGGTTAGACCACATGGAGTCGTGGAACGGGAGGGCCATATTCGGATCGAAGCCAGAAATTGTGATCGAATCGGACGCCAGCCGTTGGGGCTGGGGTGCGCGTTGCGGGTCACTGTCGACGGGAGGGAGATGGTCCCCCCAGGAATTATCCCTCCATATCAACTGCCTGGAATTGCTAGCAGGGTCCTTCGCGATTCGCAGTCTCTCTCCGCAGAGGACGGACTGTTGCATCCTACTGAGGATGGACAATGTCTCAGCGGTCCGCTATGTGAACAAACTGGGGGGCACGCGATCACGTCTTCTGGCGGAAATTGCCAAGGACTTTTGGCATTATTGCCTACAGCACAGGTTATCAGTCATAGCGGAATACCTTCCGGGTCGCAGAAACGAGGTAGCCGACTGGCATTCCCGATATCTCCGGGACTACAGCGACTGGCGTTTGCATCCTCGAGTCTTTCGGATGTTGAATCTCCTTTGGGGTCCTTGCCTCATAGACCTGTTCGCGTCTCGGTTGAACAAGCAACTTCCACGCTTCTTCAGTTGGAGACCGGACCCGGAGGCTCAGGCGGTGGACGCGTTCCTTCAGACCTGGCCTCCTGTTCTGTGTTACGCATTCCCGCCGTTCGCCATGATCCCCAGAGTGCTGGCACAGGCGCGACGACAACAGTCGGAGATGGTGCTGATAACACCGTTGTGGAGAGCACAGCCTTGGTTCCCGATTGTGCTTCAAATGTTGTGTGCCGTTCCAACCCTCCTTCCACAGAGGTGGAATCTGCTGTTGGACCCTCTCAAACTTCCTCATCCATTGGTAGACGTCGGCCAATTGCCATTAATAGCATGGCGAATTTCAGGGACAGCTGGCATCTCCCAGGCCTTTCGTCAGACGCTTCTGAGTTCATCAGACAAGCCTGGTCAACTAATACCCACAAACGATATTCATCTGCATGGAACAGATGGTGTAGTTGGTGTGTTCAACGGCAAGTCGATCCCACTACAGCAGATGTCTCCATGGTCGTGAATTTTCTGGCAGCTATGGCTTCCTCGGGTTTGGCTTACCGGACGGTTAATAATTTTAGGTCAGCTATTTCAGCGGGACATGTGCAGGTTGGTAATAGACCGATGGGGGAACACCCTTTGGTATGCAAACTCTTGAGGGGTATACGAATGGTCAAACCCCCGTGTCCTAAATATTCGTTCTTGTGGGATGTGTCAGTGGTTCTCAGGTTTCTGGAGGCATGGCCAGCTAACAAATTCCTTTCACGGAAACAGCTGTCAGCCAAATTGGCTATGTTATTGTGTTTAGTCTCCTGTAAGAGAGTATCAGACATCAGAGCACTGGATCTAGCGGGTCGACGTTTTTCTCCTCAGAGAGTTACCTTCATTATTTCCAGACGTACTAAATGTAATTCCACCACGGTGTGTTATCCGGCTTTTCCGAATAACCCTAAAATTTGTGTGGTACAATGTGTCAAAGCGTATGAGGTAAGTACAGTTGACTTTCGTTCTGACATGCAAGGTCCTTTGTTTATTGCTCTACAAAAACCATTCCACCCGGTGACTCCGGCCACGTTAGCAAGATGGGTGCGATGGCTCATGAGTGAAGCAGGGATAGATGTGTCTCAGTTTGGTGCTCATTCTGTGCGAGGCGCAATGGCGTCTAAGTCCTATTCATTGGGTGTAAGTTTGTCAGACATTATGAATACTGCTGACTGGTCAAACGAATCTACATTTAAATCGTTTTATTATAAACCTATTGTGGATGTGGCATCAGTTGTAGTGGATAAGCTTTGAACAAGCATAATCGGGCCTCCGGTCCTGACATAGAATTAAAAATTTACGAACATACGTGACAAGAATTTTCAATTCTATTAAGGACAACGGAGGCGAGGATTATCCCACCCGGAACTGTTAATATTCGAATCACGATGCTGATATGTTAATATTTTCTTATTGACGTTAATGCAATTGATTGTATAATCATTGTTTTTCCCCCGAAGTATAATAATAATTACGAAATGATTGAAAGAATTCTTTTGCTGACCGTTATTACGCAGTGTTTTCCCTTCTTTTCAGATTCATCGAATAAGTGAGACGAGTGTGTTCTCAAGAAGAAGTTGGAAATGTTTTTCGCCCGAAACGAGGCGGCCTTGGTTGATCTGTTTGGTTTACACAAAAGGCGACGTTGGAACCCAAGTGGTCTGTTAGTTTACCAGTTGTGGAAGCCCGAGGAGGATCCTTGGATTATGGCATCATATTTCAGTACAGCATTCGAGGTTGTTCGGACTTATCTGTTTCAGTTTCGCAAAGAAAGAGGAGGTGTTTACCTTTCATGGACGTTATATAGAGACAGTCTCTATGGTCATGGGACAGTCTATGCTATGCTTATGGGATTTGTAGTTTGTTAATAAAAAAGTCGTTTTTTATTGGCTGCTGTTTAATAAAGCATGGAAAGAGAAGCATAATCCTCGCCTTCGTTGTCCTTAATAGAATTGAAAATTCTTGTCACGTATGTTCGTAAATTTTTAATTGATCTGGCGAAACACTGAACTTTACTATTCTGTTAACCTGAAGTTGCTCTGAACCGGGCTTTGTAACACCCGTTTTTACCTACTGGTTTTAATTAATTCTCACTGTATTGTATTAAGAAAGAGGATTTACTGTTTTTATGTACACTTTTATGATCTATGTTTCTAAATCAGATCGAATAAAGTTTAATGAATGTAATTGAAGTCTCCC
The DNA here is from genome assembly GCA_963921515.1 of Calotriton arnoldi. Classification (NCBI taxonomy): domain Eukaryota; kingdom Metazoa; phylum Chordata; class Amphibia; order Caudata; family Salamandridae; genus Calotriton; species Calotriton arnoldi. The sequence goes on from CAWUFW010000015.1 coordinate 8,078,947, forward strand.
AAGATGGCCACCAGAGAAAAATGAGCCCAAATGTAGCACAAATATCACCCAGATGTAGCCCACGTATAGCCCAATGACAGAAGTGTGGAAAACACTTTTTATCCTTTGTTTTTTTGCCGTTTTATATAGTGCAGGCTGGTCAGATATTGGAGTGCTTTACATGAGCATTGGTTACATCATACAAGGACAAATATATTTTGGTTGTAGGCATGGGGAGATTAAGTGATTTGACCAGAATCACAGAATGACGAGGTGAAGCAGAAACTCCAACTTGGTAACACCACATTTTCTCCCCTAAGCGTAACATTTAATCAAGTGGTCAACTGGATAAAAAAACATAGAGATAACAAATAATTCAAAAGTGCTTTGTCGCTATTTGAGAACTGCTTGGCTCAGAAAGCGACCTTTTTAAAAATGGTGTAAATCCGTTCGGTAGTTGCTGAGAAATTGTAAAAAAACAAATATCGATATCTAGAGGCGCGGTGGATCCGCGAACCCTCCCGACAACGAGCTTCATTTTAATTGGCTGCCAACACTCCAAACCAGGAAGTGTTGGCAGCCATCTTGTGACTCAGTAGAACCGAGTCACAAGAAAACAGGGAAACAAAGGTGAAAAAGAAGAAAAGGGGGCAGGGTAGAAACACCCTGACCCCCTAGGCCTGCTCAGGGGGTCCCACAAGGACCCCCAGGGCCAAAAAAAGCATTTTGTTAAAAAAAATTGGCAAAATTCGCGCTGGGGTTGCGAATTCCACCGAAATGTAAAAAAAAAATGAAGCGCGGGATACCGCGCTTCATTTAATTGAGACCCCGGGTGGGCCAGGTCCCGGGGGCATTGCCAACAAATATATGCAGGGCCCGCGGGGCCTCCGCAGCCCCGGGGACTGCCACCTCCCGGGGCTTGTTTTTAATGTTTGGGGGGCCTCCAAGGCCCCCAAGCCCCGGGGACCGCCACCGCCAGGGCTTTTATCAAATAGGGACCCTCAGGATTCAAGGAAATTAATCCTCCAACTTACCCTGAGCACTACTGATGCAGTCCAGCCATCGCCCTGTCACTACCTATGCACTCCTCCAATCAACCAGCGAGCACCATGTACTTATCCAATCACTCCGCCAAAACACAAGCACTTATAAATTCACCATCCACTCTCCTTGCAGTACTCTAATCATCCAGTCAGTACCCATGTACTCATCCAATGACCCAGGCACTAACTCATGGCAAATACAGAGGAGGTCATGCTAATCACAGGGGTACCCCAACGCATAGTGGTCCCTAGTGTATTTAGGTGTTTTCACTGTATTCTAAGTGTCTTTTACCACCAGAGACAGAGTCAGTTACCACCAGTACCCATCAGCAAAACGTTGGGGGCACAGGAGTACTTTCTACTCCTATGTTGTTTCTTTCTGCACATCTCTTCCTTCTTCTTGCACTTTTCTTCGTCTTTCTGGACTTCTGTTGCCTCTTTCTGCATTTGTCTTCCTTCTTTCTGCGCTTTTCTTCTTCTTTCTTCACATGTCCTACCTCTGTAGGCATAGTTAGAAACTAGCATTTAAAAAACCTTTGAAATTCACTTAAAAAACCATAGGTTTCAGGCATGTTATAGTTAGAAATTAGCATTTAAAAAACCTTTGAAATTCACTGAAAAAAACATAGGTTTCAGGCACGTTATAGTTAGAAATTAGCATTTAAAAAACCTTAGAAATTCACTGAAAAAACCATAGGTTTTAGGGAGAGTTATAGTTAGTTGGACATTTCACTTGTACAAAACCAGAGAAATTCCCCCGTTATAGTTAGTTCAGCTAACTATAACTCGCGCCCCCGCAATGCACTGCTGATGACGTCACATATGACATCACTCATGACATGGCCAGTGACATCACTGATGACATCACTGATGACATCTCAAATGACATCACTGATGACATCATCCATGTGATAATTTGATGCATCTTCTCACACCCTAATGTAACCTTTGATACACCAACTCTAAATAACAGACTGCCATTCTCAAAACCATAGACACTCCAGCAGCAATAACTACATACCCACTCACTGATTCTTAGGTCTAAACACATATCCACTCACTCACCCGTACAGTCACTCATACTTACAATCACTCAGTACAGGACTATCATATGCACTCATACGCCTATATAGACACTCACACACCACCACTCATCCATAGAGGTACTCACACACCTAGTCAGTCATGCAAATAATTAATCACACTCCCATTTACTCACCTATACAGTTATACACACACCAGCTCACTTACTCGTACAAATACTAGGACATTCTTACGCTCTTATACAATCACTGATACAAGCACACACTCATCCATACAGTCACTCTCATAATCACACACTCTCACTTATAGCTATTTATATATTCCAACACACATATATACTGCCTTTCACATATGTAGTTACTCACACATGTACCACTGAGATATACATTCACTCACTAACACACCCATACACACACTCACACACCCATACAGTCCATCACAGATGCACTCTTGAAACCATGCACCCAGTGAATCACCCACTCACACATCTATGCACAGAGTCACACACACCCCACCCATACAAACACTCAGGCATCCATACAGATACTCAGACAACCAATCAATAACCCATATAGACACTCATGTAGCTATTCACAAACCCATGCAGCCGCTTACACACCAACAGACAGACGGATACAGACATTCACACAGTTTAGTCACTAACCCATGCATTCAGTAAGATACGTTTAATCACTCACTTATAGAGTCAGTCACGCACCTACTAAATCATCCATTCAGACACTTATACACCCACTCATTCTTCAATACGCCTTTCCCTATATATATGAAACATATTTAAACTTTACAGAAACACACAGTCACTAGATTATGTCATCAGTGATGTCATCAGTGATGTCACTGACCATGTCATGAGTGATGTCATATGTGACGTCATCAGCAGTGCATTGCGGGGGCGCGAGTTATAGTTAGCTGAACTAACTATAACGGGGGAATTTCACTGGTTTTGTACGAGTGAAATGTCCAACTAACTATAACTTTCCCTAAAACCTATGGTTTTTTCAGTGAATATATATATATATATATATATATGTATATATATATATATAATGAAGCCGTGTTTCAGTGAGAAACATTACGTCTGGCGTGTTGTCCATGAGAAAGTTGAAGAGGTGTAATTGATGCTTGGGCAGGAAGCGACAGTTGATGTTATAAAAGCAAAGATTGTGACTTCAGCATTACATGTGTCTGAGGCCTCCTCCCCGGTGACATTGGGGGTGGAAACATCAGCTTTTTCAGAGGGAAAATGAATATTTTCACCAGCGGGGATCTGAAAATTGCGATAGTTGCACCTCATGGAGCTCACCGAGGGGGTCTATAGATAAAAGTTCTACATCTAGACTGACGGGGTGGAGCGCCTTGAGCTGTCTGGAAGAGAAGACCACTTTATTAGGGTTGAAAGGGGCAGCATTTCCGACCCCTGGGCCTATTCAGGCACGGATGGGTGCAGATGGACTGCGCCACAGCCACCCTTAAGTAGTGACCGAGAGCAGAGTCATGAGCTGGAGCGCTAACCGCTCTGAAAATGCAGGTCGGCTAAGGTGGGCGCTAAGAAATGTGAGCACAAACACAAGTGCACCACAATCGAAATTACAAACTTATAGAATGTAAAACAAGACAAAAAGCCCCAGACCTCCCCCCCCCACCAAATTCCCAAACTTGAAAATTGGCAATTTTTTAAAGCTTTTAGGCATAGGAGGTGCCGCAAGACACCCTACATATGTCTGTATGTTTAAAGGCTCTCCTTTTATGCTGGTGGGATTATTTCTCAGAAAAGAGAGTTAAAGGGTTAGTTGTGAGATTTCAGTGTCCCCTTTATTCCATGTAGTGCTCTTAAGAATTCAGCCTGTTCTCCTTTCCTTTTGAACAGTTATTTTCCCATTGGTCCAATATACTTTCCAGTGGCAGATACTGATCCTATTGAGAACTTGTTAAACCTGCATGATTTTTCTGGGGATATTAAAATTGGTGCGCCTTGCTTGAAAAGGATATGTCAGTGGGTGCTCTGCAGTGGTGTCAGTGAGTACTGTACAAATTAGAAGGCAACTTTTATCTATTGATTGTTGTGTGGAGGTGTGGTCAAGGGTGTCTCCTTTGTGTTCTTCGTGTTCTTCCTCCCCATGAGTTGTCTCCTAGGGTTATGGGAGAGTCAGTGGCCTCTGTGTGTATCGGTGGTTCCCGGTCATCTGTGGCGTAGTCGACAATGGGTGGAGCTGCTGTTAGGGTGAGCCATTTGGCCCCACTGGAAAGTCTTGAAGCTTGCGGCCTTTCATGTTGGGGGAAGCGTCACCTCTGGATGCTGTTGCAGAACCCGAGTATATCAGATTTGTTGCACATGAGGTAAGGATAATGTGAGCCCTTGCATCTGATGATGCTGCACTTGTAGGGTCATTCCCAAACTCTAGCGCTCCCTGTTTTCTTTTTGCCTCTTGCCTATGGTGAAGACCCCGGCTGTAGCCTAATGAATGTTCTAGCACCACTCTTGCCTTTCCTCTGCTGGGGCTCTCTGCCCTGTCGTTCTCCCGTCTGCAGTCCTCCAAACCCTGATTGATGATGGCATGCCCATTTTGTGGGCCTTTTCTTTGTTGAATCATAATGCGGAACTGAGGAATGTGTGCAATACCTCGAGCACAGTCTGAATTGACATGTGACTTCCTGTTGGTGGGGATTGGCTCTGACAGTGGAGGTCCTGGCTTTCTGTGGGACTCTGAGAGTGGTTCACTTTAATGGGTGCAGGGCTGCCTCGCAGCTGTGGTTGACATGCTGTGGAATGATACTTAATAGTGACCAGCACTATAGATCGGGATTGTGCGTTTTTGGTAAAGTGCTCCTGGGACTTACAGCTGTGGGGTGCCAAACCTCGTGAGGAACAAGCTTTGAACTCAGTTATACGTGTATTGCAACTATCATGGTGAAAGATAGAGGGGTGTGGCAGCACCAAAGGAATATGGACAAGTCTGCCAAGTCTACCCTCCCATCTGAATTTACTCTAGAAGAACTAGGGCAGTTAGAGACAGGGATTCGAAGATTCCAATAGATACATGGATTTTATATCCTGCAAGCTATCCAGGACATCTGCACTTCTGTGGAGGGTAATTTAGGAGCGATGGGCCTAGACATCTAACTCTTAAGGCAGGTTTTTGTAATGCTGTTTACTGAGTCACAGTAGTGGAGGATCCTCTGAACTGGAGAATGCTGTCCTGGAACTTCAGACAGGCTATGTAGACAGTGATAAAGTGCTTCGTGCCACACAGTGCAACGTAGAGGTATTTCATGCATTCTCCAGGGCCATTGCTTGACTATACCAAGTGAGTGCTCCTCCACTGGAAGTCACATTAGAAGTCAAACTCAAAATGTGAGCAATGAAACTTGATTATACACTTTTGTATCCAGACAGATTGAAAGTGGTACTCAATGTTCAGACGCATTTCTTCAAATCACTGTAAGCAACATAGGAGTGGGTCGCAAAGGAGCCTCACCACACCACCTTGATAGTGGGAATCCCTACAGGCCCTGAGGCAAGGGTTTGTCGGGGGCATGGCCTGAGGAGAAAAAGATGGAAGGAGACACCATTGGCGAGCAGAATCGACATCAGGAGTACAATTCAGAGTACTACCACGGAAAACAGACAACATGGAGGGATTAGCGAATAATTTAGTTCCAGAGCCGTCACCCCATAGGCATGGCTCTTCGCCATATAAAACTAGATGCCAGATGGGGGACCTCCGCTACCCTTCTCACTCCAAATAACTGACTAATATCCACCACTCAAATTACTTTCATATTTCACCATACTAATTCAGCACTAATCCTTCATGGGTTTCCGGAGTAGCGTGCTTCAACACCCCATCAGGGGTAACAAGCGCTATATAAATACAAACCTTTTTTTTCCTCTTCTATCCTTCTGCTATTCTTCCGAATCCAAATAACTGACTAACCTATCCACCACTTAAAATTTACTTGCATGTTTCACTATACTAATTCAACACTAATCTTCTATGGGTCCCGGAGTAGCGTGCTACTCGCCGAAAAAGCGCTTCGACGCCTCGTCAGGGGTAGTAAGTGCTATATAAATGCAATTACAATACAATACAATACAATACAATGTTTATAGTCCAGTCATCGTCACGCCCTCACACTAAAGGGCTGGGTAACCCTCTGGTGAATGGATTCCAGCACGTTTTGTTAAAGAGAATGACCTGCAGACACCACCAAGGGAGCTCTACCAAACCTGGCCATCTTTGAAAAGTAGAGACCTGGTGAAATCCAGAGTTGTGTGGCCTGCATGGGTCCCAGCACATTTTTTAGTCACATCACAAAAATTAGCGGGGTTCATGAAAGCCACACCATCGTGGACATACCTGGGTGTCTAGTTTTCACAATTGTCAGGAATTGGTATGTTTCCCTGGATGCCAGCTAACCCCAAGCCCAAATACCTCAACTCTTCACATTTGGGGAAATGTTTTATCTCAAGGGAAAAATCTTAGGGCCTCATTTATGAGGTTTTGGCGCCGGGCAGCACTGCGAGGAATCTTGCTGCACTGCGTCAAAAGAAAAGGGCAGGAATACACCGTATCTATGAGATACGACACATTCCTGTCCTTTTCCCCTGCACTGGTGCTCAATGGGCTGCCATGCGCCATCGCAGGCACCCTTGCACCATGGTGCAAGGGTGCCTGCATTGTGGGGCTGATTGATTTTGTGCAGGAAGGGAAACCTTCCTACACAAAATCAATCAATTCAGGCAATTTCCTCTTTCTATGTGTGTTGCAGAATGCAGCACACATAGAAAAAGGAAAAAACGAGGAGAAATTAAAACATTTCTCCTCGTTGCGCCTTCCTAATGCCATCCCTGGGGTAGCGTTAGATTCGAACGCATTCCCAGGTTTACGATTTGTGTATCAGATTCCATGGGTGTTGTGTGGGTACACCCAAAGCAGAACCCATGGAACGAGCTTTCACGCAGTGTTCGGCGTGAAAGGGGCTCATATTTACAAGGCCATGAAAAGCCATGTAAAGTGGCTTTACGTGGCCTTGTAAATATGCTGTGGCACATTGCGCCACCGGAACGTCCAAAAAGTGACGTTCGGCAGTGCAAAAGTGCTGCAAGTGTCCTCATAAATGAGGCCCTAAATGTTTTCACTTTGCATTTTGGGGCCTTTGGTGTTGTAGGCAAATGCCTATCCACACAAGAGGGGCATATTTTTTATCGGGAGAAGTCAAGGAATGCATCCATAGTTCGATATTTGTTTCCATTTATTCCATTTTTGTAAATTTTTGGCTCTCAAATGTAAGCTAGTGTGCACAAAAGAACACATTTTCTTAAACTCCCTCAGAATCACCTGCTATTAGGTGTGACCTCAACTTCAAAGTTCTACATATAACCCTAATTCCTAAACTAGAATTCTTGGGAACTGGGTGCCGAGCAAGAAGGTGGCGGACCCCTGAACTCCGTTGCGACACGGAGCAACAAGCTTTACTTTTAGCCAACTTCAGCCTGTGCTCATCTGACTGCAACTTGCCTTCATGCTCCTTTACATTCCTGCAACGTTTTAAGCCGGTGAGTGGCTTTTGAGGAGCTTTCTGTGTGCATGAGAGTCGCAGCGGTGAGTTTCTGTCAAACACGAGTGGCTGCTATTTAGCTAGCGCACTGCTCGCTCTATCTGCTTCCTGCTACCTTCTCTCTGCTGCGTTTAGATTACTGTCACAATGTATGCTTTTATGAGACCTGTGGAACACTGTTGCTCCTGATAATACTGCAAACTTTCTTCTTTCCTGGCATTCCGGCTGTACAATTTGCATAAGTAACGAGCTGCTGCCATCTTGTCAGCGCACTGCTCCTACCGCAGATTTCAAGCTTCCTACAGTAATGCCAGTATTACTTCAGGCATGCTATCCTAATGCCAGTATTACTAATGGTCTCTTCCTCATTCGAAACACAATGATGTGAATTTTTATGGCTACTTCTCTCCTTTGCCTCCTTCACAGAGTCATTTTTTATCTCTGTCTCAGCTTCTTATTATATTGATGGCCTAGAGGCATTAAGTCCTTGCAGGAGATCTTTTCCCCTTTCCTTTCACCATATTACTCCACAATGAACTGAATTCTGTGTTAATGCCGATATATATTTTTTATGGTTGCAGTGCTACGTTTATTAACCGTATTTTCTGCATAAGCCATACCTACATTGCATGGGCAGGACAAGGCCTTTTCAGAAGATTCCATATTGTTCCATACATTACCCTAAAATGGCTAGTGACCTACTTGCTACTGCAAAACCTACTTCTTCTAGCATGAAACCTAAAAGGGCGAAAAATGATCCTCCATCACCTATTATGTCTTTCCACAATCCTGTTTTGGGCACTATCCTCGATGAGGTGAGGGGTCTAAAACCTTTCATATGTGCCACTAATGGAAAACGTGAACAAATAGAAGACCGATGGATTGTAATGGAGAGTAAAATGTTTGACTTGGATCAGCGTGTTAGCAATCCTCAAGATGTGGCTGCTAAGACTCCTTTTCTCAAACAAGAAATTCAAAAAATTAAACTACATACTGAGGACCATGAAAACAGGAATAGACAGAACAATCTTCACTTAAATGGATTACCGGAGAACCTTGAGGGTCCTGACCCTCTTGTCTTTCTGAACAAGTTTCTACCTGATCTTATTGGTCTTTCCAACACTTCTTCTCTCAACATTCAATGGGCTCACCGTCTTGGTCATCCTCAACGTCATTCTTCTAGACCTAGAAGTATTATCTTGCTGTTTCTGGAATTCACAGATCTTCTATGGGTTTTGAAAACCACCAAAGAGAAACGTTGCCTCACTTGGTCCGGCCACAACATTTTAATTTCCCAAAACCTTTATACCACTGCGTACGCCAGAAGAAAATAATGTTTTGCCCTGCGACCTCAAATGAGACAATTGAATATTCGATATGGCATTCTACACCCTTGTTTATGTAAAATTACCTACAATGGCAGTTCAAGATCTTTTGATGATCCTGCTAAATTAAAAACGCTTATTCAAAATATTTAATCTAATACTATGGACACTAATGTTCAACGTTCTTAAGAATTTTACTATACGCATATTCTTCTAGTTTCTTCCACAGTTCTTGAGTATATGGCTTCTTCCATATACTTTATTTCTTTTTCTGTGTCTCTGCTGCTCTTGGTTTGGTGCAGACACGTCTCATGCTCATTTTCCATGCTCTTCTCTTCAGAACTGGATTTCTATCCTTGGTCTGTCTCTTTATTCTTTTGTCCATACTCAGTCTTCTTTTTCTGTTCATTTCTTCTTTTTTCTGTGATTATGTGAGAGTTTATTGGTATTTTATTATTAACATGTTTACATTGCTTCTATGTTATATTATTGTCAATAAATGGTATCTTTTTGTTTCCCTTTCCGTTTTGCAGCTTGTTATCCATGTTCCTGTTTCCCTAGTCTTATTCCCCAAAATGTTTAACGCTGTCTTGTGAAACATTTGCAGTCTGGGACATCAAGTCAAACATCAAAAGCTACTCTCTCACTTGTCAAAACTCAACTCGCTTATCGCTTTTTTACAGAAAACTCATTGTAATTATGTTGAATTGCTTAAGTTGAAACGCCAATGGGTTGGCCATGTTGTTTTTTCTCCTGCCATTAATCGTAAGGGTGATGTGGCCATCCTATGTCATAAATCGTTAAATATACAGATTCTATCAACTGAATATAACACTAATGGGCGATTGGTATTCCTCACTGCCACTATTTGCAATAAACAGATTTATTTTTTTAATATCTATGGACCTGTAAAATCTGACCCTGAATTCTGGCATAATATTAAAATAAAACTTGCTTCCATTGATAATCGCAACATTATTGTAGCAGGTAATTTCAATGAATGGCTCGATCCTTTTCCAGAGAGGAAATCTAAGTGTAAATTTAACCCTGATAAGTCCCATAAGGCATTCCAATCTGTCATTACCAATCGTCCATTATTTGATGTATGGAAGATTTGTAACCCTGATACATGTGAGTTTGTTTTATTCCAGTATTCACCAGCTAAACACCACCCTTGCCCGAAGCCCACCCGTCGACCCCACCGACCCCGACACCGCCGCCCGCAACCTTAGACAGTGGATCGACGACTGCGCCAACACCCTCGCCCCGCTCAAGAAACCCTCCAACAGACACACCAATAAGAAAGCCAGTTGGTTCACCACGGACCTCCAGGCATCCAAGCAAACCTTCCGGAAACTAGAGAAGAAATGGCACCGCAAACAGACACCGGACAGCTACGCAGCCCACAAGAACGCCATCCGCAGACACCATCACCTCATCAGATCCGCCAAAAGGGCCTCCTTCAAAGACCGCCTAGACAACAACGCACACAACGGCAAACAGCTCTTCAACATCGTGAAGGAGCTCTCCAACCCCAGCTCCAACACCAACGACATCCCACCTTCGCAAGACCTGTGCGACGCCCTCGCCACCTTCTTCCATCGCAAGATTGCAGACATCCACGACAGCTTCAACACCCTGACCGCCCCGACAATCACCGAGACCTCCGACCTCACGACCACCATCCTCACCGATCCCCTGCTCACCTGGACCAACATAAACGACGACGACACCATCAAAATCATGAACACCATCCACTCCGGCTCTCCGTCAGACCCATGCCCACACAACATCTTCAACAAAGCCAGCTCCACCATCGCACCCCATCTCCGCAAGACCATCAACATCTCCTTCGAGACCGTGATCTTCCCGGAAAGCTGGAAGCACGCCGAGATCAACGCCTTACTCAAAAAACCCAAGGCGGACTCCAAGGACCTCAAGAACTTCCGACCCATCTCCCTGCTCCCGTTCCCAGCGAAGGTAATTGAGAAGACCGTCAACAGACAACTGACCCGCTACCTCGAGGAGAACAGCATCCTGGACCCGTCCCAGTCCGGGTTCCGCAGCAACCACAGCGCCGAAACTGCCCTCATCGCTGCCACTGATGACATCAGGATCCTACTGGACAACGGCGAAACCACGGCCCTCATCCTCCTGGACCTGTCAGCCGCCTTCAACACTGTTTGCCACCGCACCCTATGCACACGCCTCCACAACGCTGGGATCCGAGACAAAGCACTGGACTGGACCACCTCCTTCCTCTCCGGCAGAACCCAGAGCGTCCGCCTCCCCCCTTTCCAATCTGAAGCCACCGAGATCATCTGCGGCGTACCCCAAGGATCATCCCTCAGCCCGACATTGTTCAACATCTACATGGCACCACTCGCTCACGTCGCCCGACTGCACAACCTCAACATCATCTCCTACGCCGACGACACCCAGCTGATCCTCTCCCTCATCAAGGACTCCCTCACCGCCAATACCAACCTTCACGAAGGAATGAAAGCCGTCGCCGAGTGGATGAAGATCAGCTGCCTGAAGCTGAACTCAGACAAGACGGAAGTCCTCATCCTTGGCTCCACTCCCTCGGCGTGGGACGACTCCTGTTGGCCGACCGCACTGGGAGCAGCACCTACACCTACCGACCACGAACGCAACCTAGGGTTCATCCTCGACTCAACACTCTCCATGACCAAGCAAGTCAACGCCGTCTCGTCCTCCTGCTTCAACACCCTCCGCAAGATCTACAGGTGGATCCCCACCGAAACAAGAAGAACGTTCACCCAGGCCCTCGTCAGCAGCAGGCTAGACTACGGTAACACCCTCTACACGGGAGCCTCAGCCAAACTCCTGAAACGACTACAACGCATACAGAACGCCTCCGCACGCCTGATCCTCGACATCCCTCGCCACAGCCACATCACACCCCACCTAAAAGACCTGCATTGGCTGCCCGTCAACAAGAGGATCACCTTCAAGCTCCTCACCCACGCACACAAAGCACTCCACAACACCGGACCGACATACCTCAACAGACGACTCACCTTCTACACCCCGAACCGCCAGCTCCGCCGACCTCGCCCTCGTCCCCCGCATCCGAAGAGCGAACACCGGCGGCAGATCGTTCTCCCACCTCGCCGCCAAAACCTGGAACACCCTCCCCATCCTCCTACGGCAGACCCAGGACCTACTCACCTTCAGGAGGCTACTCAAGACCTGGCTATTCGAGCAGTAGCAGCACCCCTCCCCTCAGCGCCTTGAGACCCTCACGGGTGAGTAGTGCGCTTTACAAATGTTATGATTGATTGATTGATTGATACTATGTCCAGAATTGATTATATTTTAGTCACTAAACCCTTACTTCCTTCTATTCAATCCTCAGAAATTGGTTCTATTTTTATTTCTGATCATACCCCTGTTGTTTAATCTTCTTTTGATTTATCTCTTAATAACTCTAAAAATGGTTGTTGGAGATTTAACAACTCCCTGTTGTCGGATCAAAATTTTATTATAGAAGCCACTGCCTTCATTAATGAGTTTTTTCAGATTGACCAATCTAGCGAAACTTCCATTCATAATAATTGGGATGCTTTCAAGGCCTCTTTTTGGGCCTTTATTATAGCTTATTCAGCTAAAAGAAAAAAGAAATTACATTCCCAATACCTTTCGATACTTCAACATATTAAAACACTTGAACATACTTCCTTACCTCTAAATCCTCCTCCAGCTTGCATGAATTGATTAAAGCGAAGTCTGCCCTCAATAAACTCGCTACCAATGATGCATGTAACATCCTTCTTAAAGATTAAATCTAAATTTCATGGAGGTCAAAATAATGCACGTGAAATGTTGGCTAATTATTTAAACTTTTTTATCTGAACATAAAAATATTGGGCCCATCCATAATTAACTCACTAACACCATTGCGACCTCAGACTCAGATATTTATAATGTTTTTCAAGCTTACTATAATTCATTATATACAGAAGATACCACTCCCTCATTCCCTCAGAACATGACATAAAGACTTTTTTTAATGGTCTCCCCAATCCTCTTTCTTTCTCTGATACATTTAATACATTAGAAGCTGACATAACTCTTCAAGAAATTATTGATGCTATCATTTCCTTTAAAAAAGCCAAAGCTTCTGGCCCAATGGTTTTTCTATTAAACTAATTTCCTCCCTTTCATCTTTTTTGCCCCTAAATGACATGAGCTTTTCAACTCTTTTCTTTTAAATTCAAAGGCCAGTGGTTCTTTTGTGGAAGCCCTGATTGTTATTATTCCTAAACCAGACAAGGATCACACCCTTTGTAAAAATGATTGTCCTATTTCATTAATTAACTATGATTGTAAAATATTTGCCCAAATTCTAGCATCTCGACTCAAAAATTTTGTTCCCCTGCTTGTCAAATCTGATCAATTTGATTTTATTAAAGATAGACTTGCTTCGGATAATGCCAGAATGTTCTCAAATATTCTTGCATTTGGTAAGAAATATCACTCTCGCCCTTGCGGCCTTATCTCTTGATGCCAAAAAGGCATTTGAGCACATTAATTGGCAATTTATGCTCACTACTCTCCATTGGTTTGGCTTTGGCCCAGAATTTACTTCATTCATAAAATTATTATACTCTGAACCTTGTGTCAGTATTTTTTCAATGGACATTTTTCTCCTTATTTTAATTTACATAGAGGTATTAGACAAGGTTGTCCTCTCTCTACTTTGCTTTTTATTCTTTGTTTAGATTCTTTGTTTATTCTTTGTTACAAAGAATGTGTTCATTGAACACATTCGTTGTAACACACTTATTTCTGGGTTTAAACACAAATCCCTTGAAACTAAGCTATCGGCTTATGCTACCGATGTTTTGATATACATGTTTAATCGCCTGACCTCCTTAAATCCTTTTTTTACAAGAGATCAATTTATATTCTAACATATCTGAAAGAGACCATTAGTTATAGATTCCTTACCTTAGAATGACCCCCAGGCATCAGACTGGATCCGGAGAATTTTTTCTGTAGCAATACCCCTGCACGTCGGAAGGTGGCGTCGGTCGACTCCACGGTCGTCGTTGGTGTCGTGGTCGCCCCTGCGCGCTGACGTCGGTTCTTTCTTTTTTTTTTTTCGCGCCAGCCAGCGCAGATCCGGAGAGAAGCTTACCCATTAGTCATTTTTTAACTAAACTTTTTTTTGACTTTTGTTGACGTCTTTTTGAGTCTTCGAGTCCTGGTAGCACGAGGAATGTCCCATCGTCGGACCGGCTTCAAACCTTGTGACTCCTGTCACCAATTGATGTCTGTCACGGATCCGCACCTCATGTGTTTGTTGCCTGGATCGCAACCACGACCCGAAGTCGTGCTCTGACTGCCGGGCCATGAATCCGAAGTCTTTGTGGGAGCAGTCCTGAAAGCTCTTGGAGGCCCGGCAGTCCGCTCCATGTCGTTCGAGGTCCCGGTCGAGAGGAAGGTCTCGGGACCAGTCGTGGAGTCACCACCACTCGTCATCGAAGTCTTCGCACTCCTCGGGTAAGTCGAAGCACAAGAAGAAGGCGAAGAAGCATCGTCGCTCTTCGCCTTCTCCATGTCCGTCGGCTGACGCGACGCGGGAACCGGAGCATCGTCGCTCTCCGGCTCTGTCTTCGGAGCCCACTCCTGGGATGGCTCTGCACTTCCCTCCATTTCCCAGAGCTGGAGCATCTCCTGCCCAGCTTTGAGCTTTTTACAAAGTGCTTCATAGCATTTTTGGGCAGCCCCACTCCGCTGGCATGCCTTCGGGCCCAGCGGACTCGGCTGGGGCCCCTGGGCCTTCGATGTCGGCGGCTCTGGCCCCAGCACAAGAGGGCCCCCGAGGCTCCAGACCTGGATCCAGATTGACGCCGGTCGACCTCCCGGTACCTTCCCCAGCACCGATTCCAGTGACCACGCCCCCGGCGTCGGTTGTGCCCCCAACCAGCGCAGATCCGGAGAGAAGCTTACCCCTTAGTCATTTTTTAACTAAACTTTTTTTCGACTTTTGTTGACGTCTTTTTGAGTCTTCGAGTCCTGGTTGCACGAGGGATGTCCCATCGTCGGACCGGCTTCAAACCTTGTGACTCCTGTCACCAATTGATGTCTGTCACGGATCCGCACCTCATGTGTTTGTTGCCTGGACCGCAACCACGACCCGAAGTCGTGCTCTGGCTGCCGGGCCATGAATCCGAAGTCTTTGCAGGAGCAGTCCTGAAAGCTCTTGGAGGCCCGGCAGTCCGCTCCATGTCGTTCGAGGTCCCGGTCGAGAGGAAGGTCTCGGGACCAGTCGTGGAGTCACCACCACTCGTCATCGAAGTCTTCGCACTCCTCGGGTAAGTCGAAGCACAAGAAGAAGGCGAAGAAGCATCGTCGCTCTTCGCCTTCTCCATGTCCGTCGGCTGACGCGACGCGGGACCCGGAGCACCGTCGCTCTCCGGCTCTGTCTTCGGAGCCCACTCCTGGTACGGCTCCGCACTTCCCTCCATTTCCCAGAGCTGGAGCATCCCCTGCCCAGCTTTGAGCTTTTTACAAAGTGCTTCATAGCATTTTTGGGCAGCCCGACTCCGCTGGCATGCCTTCGGGCCCCGTGGACTCGGCTGGGGCCCCTGGGCCTTCGATGTCGGCGGCTCTGGCCCCAGCACAAGAGGGCCCCCGAGGATCCAGACCTGGATCCGGATTGACGCCGGTCGACCTCCCGGTACCTTCCCCAGCACCGATTCCAGTGACCACGCCCCCGGCGTCGGTTGTGCCCCCAACCAGCGCAGATCCGGAGAGAAGCTTACCCCTTAGTCATTTTTTAACTAAACTTTTTTTCGACTTTTGTTGACGTCTTTTTGAGTCTTCGAGTCCTGGTAGCACGAGGGATGTCCCATCGTCGGACCGGCTTCAAACCTTGTGACTCCTGTCACCAATTGATGTCTGTCACGGATCCGCACCTCATGTGTTTGTTGCCTGGATCGCAACCACGACCCGAAGTCGTGCTCTGACTGCCGGGCCATGAATCCGAAGTCTTTGCGGGAGCAGTCCTGAAAGCTCTTGGAGGCCCGGCAGTCCGCTCCATGTCGTTCGAGGTCCCGGTCGAGAGGAAGGTCTCGGGACCAGTCGTGGAGTCACCACCACTCGTCATCGAAGTCTTCGCACTCCTCGGGTAAGTCGAAGCACAAGAAGAAGGCGAAGAAGCATCGTCGCTCTTCGCCTTCTCCATGTCCGTCGGCTGACGCGACGCGGGACCCGGAGCATCGTCCCTCTCCGGCTCTGTCTTCGGAGCCCACTCCTGGGACGGCTCCACACTTCCCTCCATTTCCCGGAGCTGGAGCATCCCCTGCCCAGCTTTGAGCTTTTTACAAAGTGCTTCATAGCATTTTTGGGCAGCCCGACTCTGCTGGCATGCCTTCGGGCCCCCGCGGACTCGGCTGGGGCCCCTGGGCCTTCGATGTTGGCGGCTCTGGCCCCAGCACAAGAGGGCCCCCAAGGATCCAGACCTGGATCCGGATTGACGCCGGTCGACCTCACGGTACCTTCCCCAGCACCGATTCCAGTGACAACGCCCCCGGCGTCGGTTGTGCCCCCAACCAGCCCCGACCCCAGCCTCACCCCCGACTTGGACACGGCGCCGGATGGTACCATCGGTACTGGCGCCCGAGGGTACTTTTGTACCAGTGTTCATCCCTGACATTCCCTATCGCCCTGAGTGACAGCCAGACGACGGTGAGGAGGACTGGGAGGGGTCTGGAGACCCTTTAGCTGACCAGCTTGAAAAGCCAGACTGGTGAGAGTACCTGGGTGAAGCCTGTGGTTTGGATACCTCCCCAGACCTTGGGATTCTCTCCCCCCCTACCGTGGCTACAGAAGAGGGAGCCTCGTACGCAGTGGTGTTGCATAGGGCGGCTGAGGCCTTGGGCCTGGAGCTTCCTACGGTGGCAGTCAGGACTAACCTCCTGACAGAGGTACTTCAACTGACAGAGGCCTCTTTGGAGCCCCTGCTGCCTTTTAATGAAGCCCTCACCGACGTCATGCTGGGCACTTGGTCCAAGCCCAGCACAGGGGCTCCTGTGGACAGAATGATTGCCCGACGCCACCGCCTGGCCCCGGGCGACCCACTTTTCCTCTCCCAACACCCTACCCCCGAGAGCTTGGTGGTCCAAGCCTCGTCTTCTAAGGGTGCATTCCCTACTGCTCCCCCAGATAGGGAATCCAAGAAGCTTGGCCACCTTGGGAAGAAGATGTTTTCTTCCGCCAGCTTAGCTCTGCGGTCGGTGAACACCGCATGCCTCTTGGGCCGTTATACCCATACAGTGTGGGATACAGTTGCGCAGGTGCTGCCACAGTGCTCTGAGGAGGCCGGGGCCGTTCTCACCCACGCAGTGGCAGAGGGTCGAGACGCAGCTAAGTTCACCATTCGGTGTGGGCTGGATACCGCCGACACTCTGGGCAGAACGATTTCCACGTCAGTAGACCTGAGGTGCTATGCCTGGTTGAGAACGTCTGGTTTCTCTGGGGATGTCTAATCCACCCTTTTGGGCATGCCCTTTGATGGCCGTTGCCTGTTCGGTGACAAGGCAGACTCAGCGCTCAAGCTCTTCAAGGTTTCTAGGGCTACGGCCAGATCCTTGCCTCTCGCCCCACGCATTCCGCCTTTTGCCCCTTTCATAGCTACGGAAGGGGTGCCCCACCACGTTTCACCCAATCTGGCCACAGGGCCGCGCAAGCTAACCCGCCTCTGCATGGCCGTGGACGTAGGACCCAGCGACATGGGTCTGGGGCCAGCGGGCGAGTCAGTCCACCCATGCCCCCCCTGCAGCAGCCTCCAAACCCTCCTAGTCCAACCTTTCAGGACCACGAGAGGCCAGTGGGCGGCAGGATTTGCCATCACCTCCCCCACTGGCAAAACATCACGTCGGACAGGTGGGTTTTACCTATAGTCCGAAGGGGCTACTCCCTCCCCTTCAAGACTACCCTTCCCTCCATGACACCAGCACTCCATCGCATGTCAGAGGATCACTTGGCACTTCTCTGCCAGGAAGTTGCAGCTCTCTTGGCCAAGGGAGCTATCCAAAGGGTCCTTGTGCCAGATGTAGGTCATGGTTGTTACTCCCACTACTTTCTGGTACCCAAGAAGGACAAAGGCCTGCGTCCTATCTTAGACCTCAGGGCCCTCAACCGCTTCCTCCGGAAGGAGAAGTTCAAAATGCTCACGTTGGCCCAGGTCCTGTCTGCCCTCGATCCCGGAGACTAGATGGTAGCGTTGGACTTGCAGGACGCCTATTTCCACATCCCCGTCCTGCCAGCCCACAGGCGTTACCTACGGTTCACGGTAGGCCACGAGCATTTTCAGTTTACCGTGCTCCCTTTTGGCCTTACCAGTGCCCCTCGGGTGTTCACGCAAGTGATGGCGGTGGTCGCAGCTCATCTGCGCAGATCAGGGGTTCCAGTCTTCCCCTATCTCGATGCCTGGCTGTTGAAGGCGAGCCCGCCACAGGCTGTTGTCTCCCACCTCCAGACTACGGCGGACGTCCTGCATTCGCTGGGGTTCACCATCAACGTGCCATCGGAGAAGTTCTGGATACAGCGCAGTTTTGGGCTTATCCTCTCGAGCAGCGAGTCTGGGATATTCGGGCTATGATACCGATGTTTTAGCCTCTATCCCGGATTTCGGTGAGAATGACCCTGAGGCTGCTGGGCCTCATGGCCTCCGGCATCCTGCTGGTGGATCAAATGTGTGGCATGGTGCACAGCAAAGGCTGTGAATCCTCTTTCTGCCCCTCTTTCAGAGGTTCTCCTCTTCATTCTATCTTTGGCCCGGCAGGGCTCTGCTCTGGCTACTCATAAAGGGTACCTTTTGGCCATCTCTGCCTTTCTACGCCTTCCTGATCAGCCTTCTCTTTTCAAGTCTCCGATTGTAAATAGATTTCTAAAGGGCATTACTCATCTCTTTCCTCCCTCTCCTTTCGTAATGCCCCAGTGGGATTTGAATCTTGTTCTTACTTTCCTTATGTGTGCTCCCTTCGAGCCACTACATAATTGTCCTCTTCGTCTTCTAACCTTGAAGACCGCTTTCCTGCTTGCCATCACATCTGCTCGCAGGGTGAGTGAGCTTCAGGCTCTTTCTTCGAAGCCTCCTTTTCTTGCAGTTCATCTGGACAAAGTGGTCCTTCGCACAAGGCCCTCTTTTCTGCCCAAGGTGGTTACACACAGGTCAGACCACCACATTGGCCACCTTCTGCCCGCCTCCGCACCCTTCCAAAGAGGAGGAGAGACTCCACCGTCTGGACCCAAAACGTGCGCTGTCCTTCTACCTTGACCGCACTAAAGATTTCCGGGTGGACGATCAACTCTTCGTAGGTTATGTGGGCACCAAGAAAGGTTGGGCTGTGCACAAATGTACTATCTCTCGATGGGTTGTCCTATGCATCAAAATCTGCTATTCTTTGGTGAAAAAGGAACCTCCAGTTGGACTGCACACCCACTCTACCAGGGCGACGGCAGCCTCTACTGCTTTGGGACGTGGAGTTCCATTGATTGACAGCTGCCAGGGGGCCACGTGGGCATCCCTGCACACGTTCACAAAACATTACTGCCTGGACAGCCAAGTCCGGAGAGAGAGCTTTTTTGGCTGTTCTGTTCTCCAGGACTTTCTGGTGTGAACTTAGTTCGCAGACCCACCTCCGGGGTTGGCATTGCTGGGGTATCTATTCTAAGATAAGGAATCTATAACTAATGGTCTCTTTCAGATGAACAAGTTACTTACCTTCGGTAACGATGTATCTGTAAGTGACATACATTAGTTATAGATTCCTTACCACCCCACCCATCCTCCCCGTTCTGGGAACTGACTTCTAAGGATAGGGACTCCCTTTCAGGGCCTTAGTTTTGTGCACCAGTGGTCAGTGTCTTGCATGGCTCTGCGCTTCTGGCGTGGAAAGTCGTGTCAGAACTGACGTCAACGTGCAGGGGCGGCGTCTAAGTAGACACCGCGACGTCATCCCAGCGACCACAACATTGACGGCAGACGCGGAGTTGACCAACGCCACCTACCGATGCACTGGGGTACTGCTACAGAAAAAATTCTCCGGATCCAGTCTGACGCCTGGGGGTAATTCTAAGGTAAGGAATCTATAACTAATGCATGTCTCTTACAGATACATCGTTACCGAAGTAAGTAACTTGTTCCTCAGGTTATAAACTAAACTTCTCCAAAACTGAGATTTTACCATTAAGTTCTTTGTGTTATCAATATATGTTTGCTAATACTAATTTTGCATGGTGCACTTCAAGAATTAAATACCTGGGTGTTTGGTTTTCTCCGACTATTTTCAGCATAATTAGCCACAATTTTAATATTTTAAAACTTAAAATTCCGAAATTACTCGCCTCCTGGTCTCCTCTTCACTTATCATGGTTGGGTAGATTAGATACCTCCAAGATGATGATTGTGCCATATGTTCTTTATACACTCTCTATGTTACCTTTCAAATTACCCAATTATTACTTTTCCCAGAATAATTCCATATGGACTAAATTTCTCTGGAATAACAAACATGCACGTATTACCTTGTCTAAACTTAAACGCTCAAAGAATAAAGGCGGTGTTAGTTTCCCTGATTTTAAGTTGTATCCCTCTGCTTTTTCAATTCGACAATTGTAAGGATTTCCAAGACTCTCCCATACCACGATGAATTGTATTTGAATGCTCCTTACTGAAGAATTTCTCTTTTAATGATGTGGTTTACATGTCTAATTGCACTTTTATTTCTAAAAACCCGTTTTTAAAATACTCTAAACATTTGTTGAACACAATATTTTCAGCAGGTTTTGATTTTTATCAATGTTTTCTAGCCTCTTCCATTTAGTATAATAAGTTTATTAAATTTCGTCATAAATCATTTTGGTTCAAACATTGGGAAGAAAAGGGTATTATGTTTGTTCATCAACTGCTAACACTTAATTCTCTTATACCTTTTCCCCAACTACAAACACAATATACCTTACCAAGCTCTTTTTTACAGGAATATAAACTAATATAGTCTGCTCACCTATTCCTATTATTGACCAATAATTTTCCTCCTGACCCTACACCATTCACACCCTTGACACCATTATATGATGTTGATCACAATTCCACTCCCACAGATGCTTACATAAACAAACTTTTACTATCACCAACTTCTGTACAATTAAAAAATTCTGTTGAAATGTTATGGGAAAGTGACCTTTCTGTATCGTATCAATGGGATAAAATATGGCTTAAAGTCTTTAACACTTCCAAAACTACACATATCACACAATCTTTGTTTTTTGTTTATATTAGAGCTGTTATTATTCCTGAGTGTATCTCTAAATTTGATCCATCTACTTCTCCATTATATTGGTCATGTTCCACCTTCAATGGTACTCTAACTCATTTAATATACTATTGCGCTCATGTGTTTAATTTCTGGAAAGTTATTAGGTCCAAATGCTCAAAGATCCAATGTAACATTCAATTATCAATCCAGAATGTTTTCTTTGAATCTTTTCATCGGATTTTGAACATATTTCACCCAAGCCTGTTTTATTTGATCTTTTCATTAAATTTGCTTCTAAGGTTATACTTTCTTGTTGGAAAGATATCTCTAAACTATCTGTATCAACATGGTGGAATCTTATTTGTGATGAACATAGAATATCTAATGTTTCTTCATTATCGTTACGTCAGAAGATTAAATCAGATTTATATTGGTTACCTTTTACTACATTTTTGCCTTCACACTATCCTAGCATTCATGTTTCATATTTCTATTTCTTCCTCTGTCTCCTTCTATTCTTTTCCCTCTCTTTCTTTCTACTGTCCCACCTCATTTCCTCTCTTTCCCCTATATTCCTTCTTCTGTCACCCTTATTTTATATAAAAGGATATGGATCCATTATATTTAATAACTTTATCTTTTCATTTTTTCTGCTCTAACCTAACTAGCAATTGTATTATTCTGTAATTTATACCATTGTTATATTGCTCTTGCTACATATATTGTTACTGCTTTATGAATCCGCAATAAAAAATATTTAACAAAAAGTATTATTATGCACATTTCAGAGATGCATAGCTATCCTTGAAACCCATTTTTATTCATTAGATTTTACCTTAAGAATTTATGCATGTTAGAAACACAATGAAAAATAACCATATGCCACAGATCAGTTAAGACCCTTGCCAAAGGCCTCACTAATAACCTTGTCCTTTACCCTCTTGTTTCCGATCATGTGGTGCACGGGGCAGGCCAGCCCTGTTTGCTGCTGCTATTCGCTTTAGCTTAAGTGCCTTTGGCAAATTGGATCAGATGTGATGGCTTGGTGCAGGTGTTTGAATGAAGGGGGCATTGCATGATTGCATACCTCTCTAGACAGATGACATGCTCTCATTTGAAAATTACCCTGGGTGGACAGGTCAGCAATTGCTGGAGATTATGAATACTTTCTGGAACATATCTGGGTTGAGGATCAAGTGGGACAAATCCGTCCTTTTTCTGTGAAGATATCTGTTACAACTGATCTCAGGCAATCTTGGAAAATTAATATGGAGTGCTTACTTGTCATGTTGCACAAAGTCCTAAGGGGCTGATCATAGCTCCAGTTGTCCATCTTGAACGGGATTGCCATTTTAAAAAAATGTGGCTCTAGTTAAGCTGCAGTATATTCCCCAGAATGTCCCTTGTGACATCCCCACACAATTCTTCAACGAAATTCGAGAATACTGTTATTCAATCTTATGGATTGTGGGAGCGCCCCCTGGGGGCTCTGTATGGCAGGTATTCAACTGTATTCTGGGTGAAATAGCCTAATTGTAAATGTCTGTCTTTTCAGCTGTAGAGAGGAACTGAACTGTCTATGCTCTTGGAACTTGATTTGCTGTCCGACTCAGATTTGTTGGGCCTATGGGCTTGGAACTTGATTTGCTGTTCGACTCAGATTAGTTGGGGTTGATTTATGCAACCCAATGCCTATGACGTTTCCTTAGCCACTAAAGTGGGTGTACATTGCTGGTGCCAGACACTGCACTGTGGGGTCACATGTTGACCCATGAGACTCCGCTGTACCACAGGATCTGGTTGAGAAGTGCAGCCCACTTGGCAGAATATCGACAATGAGTCCTTTCAGAAACATCGCCGCTTGGTGGCATTTGGACTACGGAAACGCCCTCTACGTCGGGACCAACAAGTCTCTGCTCCGCAAGCTCCAGACCATACAGAACAACGTAGCCAGACTCGTCATCGACATTCCTCGACACGAGCACACCACCCAACACCTATGGAACCTCCACTGGCTCCCCGTTGAGAAAAGAGTCACTTTAAAGTTACTCACCCACGCCTACAAATGCATCCACAACACCCGACCCCAATACCTCAACGAGAGAATCTCCTTCCACGTACCCAAGAGAAACCTCCGATCCGCCGACCTTGCCCTCGCCGAAATCCCGCGCATCCGCAGAGCCAGAACAGGTGGAAGAACCTTCTCCTACATCGCAGCCAAGACCTGGAACGAGCTCCCGCTCAACATCAGACGCGCCCCCTCCCTGAACATCTTCAGGAAGACGCTCAAGACCTGGCTCTTCGACTGAACGGAGCTGCTTACCCCCCCCAGCGCCTTGAGACCCACACGGGTGAGTAGAGCGCTTACAATTCCCCTGATTGATTGAATGATTGATTTGGAAGGTGGACCATATGAAGTCATTCTGGGACTTGAGAAAGGAGTTTCAGCTGCATATGTCTCAGTTTTTTTTAAAGATATCTTGAGATGTGAAATCACCTTTAAACATACCAGGGAGGCTTGCTAGCTCTTCCAGAATTTAGTCCATTACAATTACAAAATTTGGGGTCCTTGTTGACCCCATTTTCAGATTTCTGTGTGATGTTTGTGATTGTATCTGCATGGCAATGCATTGGATCCAGTTTTGTCCATTTACTTATGAGGCTAGGGGGGGGAGGGGCGGCTCTGGAATTTATGGGTCCATAATTAATGGGGAAACAGCCATTACAACGAAAATTTTACAATGCATGCCATTACAACGCATGCCAACACAACGCAACTACCTTTACATCGCAATGCCATTAAAACGCATGGCATTACAATGCATATATGCTTTTACGAATTTCGTTGTAAAGGCATGAATGGTAAAGGCATATGTATTTTACATGTAAGTATGAGGTAAGTATAGGGTTTAGGATGGGTTTGGGTTTTGGGGTGTAGGGGTATAGGTTTTGGGGTGCCAAGGTTAATTTTAGGGTTCAGGGTGGATTTTGGTTTTGGGGTGCCAAGGGTAATTTTAAGTTTTAGGGTGGGTATGGGTTTTGGGGTAGTAAGGGTAATTTTAGGGTTGGCTTGGGTTTTCGGGTGCCCAGGGTCATTTTAGGGTTCAGGGTGGATTTGGGTTTTGGGGTGCCCAAGGTAATTTTAAGTTTTAGGGTGGGTATGGGTTTTGGGATATCAAGGGCATTTTAAGGGTTCAGGGTGTGTTTGGGTTTTGGGGTGCTAAGGGTAATTTTAGGGTTCAGGGTGGGTTTGGGTATTGGGGTGCCAGGGGTAATTTTGGGGTTTCGGGTAGGTTGGAGTTTTGGGGTGCCAGGGGAAATTTTAGGGTTCAGGGTGGGTGTGCGTTTTGGGGTGCTACGGGTAATTTTGGGGTTCAAGGTGGGTTCGCGTTTTGGGGTGCCTAGGGTAATTTTAGGGTTCAGGGTGGATTTGAGTTTTGGGGTGCTAAGGGTAATTTTGGGGTTTAGGGTGGGTTTGGGTTTTGGGGTGTAGGGGTATTTTTAGGGTTCAGGGTGGGGTTGGGTTTTGGGGTGCCTAGGGTAATTTTAGGGTTCAGGGTGGATTTGGGGTTTGGGGTGCTAAGGGTAATTTTGGGGTTCAAGGTGGTTTTGGGGTGTGGCAGTATTTTTAGGGTTCAGGGTGGGTTTGGTGTGCCTAGGGTAATTTTAGGGTTCAGGGTGGGTTTGGGTTTTGGGGTGCTAAGGGTAATTTTAGGGTTCAGGGTGGGTTTGAGTTTTGGGGTGCTAAGGGTAATTTTAAGGTTCAGGGTGGATTTGGGTTTTGGGGTGCTAAGGGTAATTTTGGGGTTCAGGGTGGATTTGGGTTTTGGGGTGTAGGGGTATTTTCAGGGTGGGTTTGGGTGTTGGGGTGCTAAGGGTAATTTTAGGGTTCTTGGTGGATTTGGGATTTGGGGTGCTAAGGGTAATTTTTGAGTTTAGGGTGGGTTTGGGTTTTGAGGTGACAAGGGTAATTTTAGGGTTTAGGGGGCATGGGTATTGGAGTGGTATGGGTAATTTTAGAGGTGTATGGTTTTTAGGGGTGCAAAGGGAAAATTTTGGGTTTTAGTTTTTTTTTAAACAAATATATATATATATATATTATATATAAAATATATATAAATAATCAGTGAGCATCTCTGCCGTGAGGGGAACGGCCATCATCCTCCACATAGTCCTGCCGTGAGGGGAACGGCCTTCACGTCCATCACCTACCTGCCGTGAGGGGAACGGCACTACATCTCCCAGAATCCCGCCTGCTGTGACGCTGCGTCACGCCCCCAGAGGCACGATAAGTGCTCAGCAGGCCTCCCGCAGCGCGGGACGCACCTAATCAGTGAGCATCTCTTCCGTGAGGGGAACGGCCATCATCCTCCACATAGTCCTGCCGTGAGGGGAACGGCCTTCACGTCCATCACCTACCTGCCGTGAGGGGAACGGCACTACATCTCCCAGCATCCCACCTGCCGTGACGCTGCGGCACGCGCCCGGAGGCATGATAAGTGCTCAGCAGGCCTCCCGCAGCGCGGGACGCACGCGGGCGGGCCCGGGCCGTGCCCGGGCGAAGCTTGGGCCAAGGGCGGGCCCGTCTGTGCCCATCAGCGGCAGGAAGAGGCGGGGTGGGGTCAGGTCTCTTGGTCCTTGGATCCCGGACACAGGATATCTGCTTGTCTACCCTACTGGTCTGTTCCCGTACAAGTAAGCACATTTCTATTATATAAATATTCAAATTGGTATGGCGGCTAACTTGAAATCACTGGGGGGGAAGGTGGCCACACAAAATTCTATGTCCAATTCCACACTTGACTGCTTCCTACTGCGAGCTGCTAAGGCCATTGACAAAGAGATTGAAGTTGCCGAACGGCGGCTATCAGTGGGAGGAGGCTCGGCAGGCCCCACCATCGACACACTGGCTGTGGCGGACGACCAGGCAGCACAAATGATTAATACTGGCCAAAACAATTTAGCACCCATGAATAGTTCTGTGGCTCCTTCACCTGCTCAACAGCCCTGTCTAACACCTTTAATTTCACCGGTGCGTGATATGGTTGGGAAAAGGAGGAAAAAAGTAAAATATATGGAGCCTGTTAGGTGCACACGGACCAGATCAAGGAAAAAACTTCAGGATACAAGCCCAGAAGCCCCGGCAGAACCTTCACAAGGATCAGTAAATATGAATGGCTCCAATTTGTTTTTTCCAACCCAAATTGAGGTTATCCCCCGGCAATTGACTGGCGTTAACGTCCCTTCTTGAAGAGACAATTACTAAGAACTTTCTTCCAATCTTAGCCAGACTTGACAAACTGGAGTCTATTGTGGCAATAATGCACTCAACGGTTAGGGACTTAATATCAGGGGCTGGGGCAAAACCCAAATCGTTGGATGGGGGCTCTGATCAAAGTGGGACCCTAAACCAAGATGAGAGGTCATTTGCCACACGTAATGACAAATTACCCTGCCCTGTGAGTAATGGCGCCACTAGAAATTTTGCTAGCGTAGTTGCACAGAAGCATCAAGGGCCTGCGTGCACTAGACATCTGGCAAATACAGGTATTCCCCTGAGCAAAATTAGGTCAGGCCCACCTTCCGTAGCCACTACTGGGAATAATGTATGCATAAACCAACAAACATCCCCACCACTGCCCCATAAAAATGGTCCATCTAATCGAGATGACAAGGTGACCTTACATCTGTCCCTATGTAGCCATTCTCACCAATGTTCCCACCCTGCAGGAAAACCAAACTGAATCACAGTCACAGTTAAAGAATAAAGCCTGTCATTGGCTTTCACAGAACACAAACTTTTAAATTCAGACTTTCATGATATTCTATTTGTGAGACGAGTTAGCTGGGTTGGCCTGCTATGTAAGTCCCATCCTGGTGATTGCATTGTTATAAACTGCAGATCCCCAAATATTACTAGTCGGCTGCTGGGCTGGGGGACTTACTCAATAAATCAGAGGCTGGGCAAAGCGATCGCCATCTTACCACTTGGTTTGTCTACAGGCATTTTGAAAACAGAGGGAGGAACACTCAGGCCACCAAACTGGCTAGTATAATGCCCCCTATACATCTGGAGGCCCCCCCTCTGGAATTGAGAAATAGGTATCTTCCCCTGAGCGGTCTAGACTCCCAGGACTGACTATCCAGAGTATCTTTATCATTATTAGCATCCCCTGAAGATACATTTGTTATGCAGCCTGATGCCATACCTAAGCCATACACTAGCAGTGATCCTGTTTTTAGTGATCCAGCAATTAATTGTATGCTTCTTCTTTCCCAACATGAGCCTGAGGGAGACACTAACTCCATAGGACATTTACAGGAATCCCGACTTGATTTCCAAGATTTGAAAATTCTATCCTGGAACGTAGCTGGTATAAAGTCCAAGATAATTGACCCCGACTGGTGTAAACTAGTGGACGCTTTTCACTTTTGCCTACTACAGGAAACCTGGGCAGTAGGGCATGTGCACAGGGTAGGGTACACTACTTATAGTATTGAAGCCAAACAGCCACCAGTTGGCCGCCCAGCGGGTGGCCTCTTAATTTGGGTTAAAAATTCACTCGCTTGTAAAATCAAGGTTTTACACCTCGGCTCAGAGGAAATACTTGGGTTGGAACTATCTTTTGGCAAGGTGAATGCGCAAGTCAGATTATTTAATATCTATAACCGGTTTAATAGCCCCAATAGACTCTCAGGGACAATAACAACGTTGACTAATTACCTTGATTCAGCCATGGGGAATCACCGACTGATAATTGCTGGAGATTTCAACACAACCTTTGAACCGGTTGACTTTATACAGGACCTTATCTCAAATGGGGATAAAGCCCGGAAGATTGCAAAACTTCAGATACCACCCATCAAGAAATGCACCAGGGTGGGGCAACAGGTTTTATCATTCACTATTGCATTTGGGGTCAGAGCCTGTAACGGCCGAACAGACTCTGATAAAGGAGCATGTCACACATTTAAGAGGGGGGCATCTAAGACCCGGATCGACTATATTCTTGTCGATCTTGATCTTTGGCCTAGTGTCAAGGATATGGCTATAATAACCCGGGAAGATAGTGATCATAACGCTCTGGCTCTCACGCTGACCGGTTTAGCTTCATTGTATAGGCACCCTAGGTACGAGACTACCTCGGTGATTACTAATAATAATAATAGAAGAGACAAATGGCCCCTGATTTTAGCCGATCCAACTGCACTCCCTAAAATATATTCTGAGGTGCAGCAGACTCTCATAGATCTGAGTATTTTTACCACTGGGACAGAGGATATTATGACCACATTTTTGAAACTGACCACAAACATAAGACCTCTCTTTTATAAACAATGCAATCGACCGAAGAGGAAAACAGCCCCCTGGTTCACTGATGCCTGTAAAAAAGCCAGGGATGACTAAATTGATGCGGTGAAACTGAAATCTCCCAAGACATAAAAAACAGCAGGAAGTTATATAAACTGGCACAAAATAAGGCAAAAAGGGACTGGGAGTCTGAAAAGTGGAGTATGCTTTTAGAAGCCGCAAAACAAAAGAATAGCCAACTGTTTTGGCATCTTTTGTCAAAGGGGTCACCTAATCTGGAAATGGAAACAGATTTCCATATACAGCCCCACGTGTGGGAGGAATATTTCGGGCAACTATTTGCAGGCCAGGGGCTCCCATCTGATTCAGACACATATAAGAATTTTCCTGATCTAGTAGCATCTGATGAAGATAACATCACACTAGATGAAACTATTTTGGCCATAAATTCGTTGCAGAGTGGGAAAGCACCGGGCCTCGACAAGCTTCCAGGAGACTTGTTTAAAGCCAAACCCATCATATGGGGTCCTCTGCTCCAAAACGTTTATAACACCATCTTGTCTGGGGGAGCAATCCCGGAAACTTGGCGGGGCGCCGAAATTATTCCCATCCACAAAAAGGGTGATAAAGGGTCGCCTGGGAATTATAGGCCCATTAGCCCAATAGATGTCTCGCAAAAAATCTTTTGTAAAATCATTTTGACCAGAATCCAAAATTGGATAGAGGAAAATAATGTCTTGTCCAATTTACAGTAGTTATAACAATGGGGATACCCGAAATGCTACAGGACCCGGGTTAATGTTACGGTACAGTAAAAATGGTCACAGTAACAGAGAACAAATAGTGCGAATTAAGATTTAGCCAACATTCACAGAGATATTATTCATCAATACAAATTATTAACAAAATTGAATACGCAATTTAAATGTGGCAACACAGTTGCTCTTTCAATACTCCACAGTTCTGAAAATTTCAAAAAGAGGTGCTCGGGTGTGAAATAGGAAAGATGGAGTGTAGTTGGTCAATGTGAAACCGTGAGGGGGGTGGACAAGGAAAAGAAGTGTGACATGTATCCATCACATTTAAAAGATACAATTCCAGCCTGACATAGGTCAAATGTTCCTATATTAGCACATAGCCCTACAGTGACCCTGTTAGTACTTCACAGTTGTCAGGACTTGTGTATTTTTGTCGTAGTCTACGTTTTGACCCCTTGGATGACAGCTAGGTGATTCAAGCCTTAGAATGGGGTCTTCATCAGGACAGTGAAAAGATAGGGCACCTGATATTTCATCCAGCGCTAACGTGAGGGCTGGGATGATTGGCTGAAGGTTGGGCTCAACAGAGCCATAAATTCGTTGCAGAGTGGGAAAGCACCGGGCCTCGACAAGCTTCCGGGAGACTTGTTTAAAGCCGAACCCATCATATGGGGTCCTCTGCTCCAAAACGTTTATAACACCATCTTGTCTGGGGGAGCAATCCCGGAAACTTGGCGGGGCGCCGAAATTATTCCCATCCACAAAAAGGGTGATAAAGGGTCGCCTGGGAATTATAGGCCCATTAGTCCAATAGATGTCTCGCAAAAAATCTTTTGTAAAATCATTTTGACCAGAATCCAAAATTGGATAGAGGAAAATAATGTCTTGTCCAATTTACAGGCAGGATTTAGGGCCTCCACAAGTACTACTGACCAAGTTTTTAGATTCCTCTTGTTAATATGGAAAGAAGTTACCATCAGAGGAGGCCATTTGTAAGTAGTATTTGTGGACTTAAAGACGGCCTTTGACTCTATTGATCGGTCTCAACTTTGGCTAGCACTGAGTGAATTAGGACTACCACCTTATCTACTTAGAATCCTGATTCGGCTACCTCATGACACCTATGCCAAGGTCAGGTGGAATACCGATGGCAGTCTGACCAATGACATAGCAGTCCAGAAAGGCGTTCACCAAGGTTGCGTCCTTGCCCCTACATTATTTACCCTCTACATCAATGGTCTAATAGGAGAACTCTATAATTGTGGTGGCGATCCCCCGAAACTGGCCGGCAATGTAGTGCCTTGTCTGCTTTTCGCAGACGACACACTGCTTATTGCAAGAACACCTCGAGGAATCCAAAATCGCCTGAACATATTTGCTAAAGTCTGCAAAGAAAAGGGCTTAGAAATAAACTGCTCCATAACCAAATACATGATTTTTAATCCCTACAAATCTAACAAGGGCAAACTCGTGCTGGGCATGCAAATTCTGGAGCAGGTTAAGTCCTTTGATTATTTGGGCGTCCGTATCAGCGATCGGCTGGTATGGACTCCGCAGCTAGAAAAGAGTACACTGACCCTTCGGCATGTTGATTGCGCCATAGTACGCAGGGCTAGGGCGTCCCCCTACCGGCCAATTTCCCCTATTTTAGAACTACATAGGGCAAAAGCTCTAGGAGCGGCCCTATATGGGGCTGAGTTATGAGGGCTGGAAAATCTAACAGACCTAACCCTTGCCGAAAACAAATTCATCAGAGCCATTATGAACCTGCCAGTGAATACACCCCTCCTGCCGCTAAGACTTGATCTTGGTTTAAAACCTATAGACCACTTTGCTATTCTCAGGTCACTCTTGTTCTGGATAAGGGTATGGACAAGCAACACACAGGTCCCTTTGAAGGAGGCCATGGGCGAGTTGATCGCCCTGCACAAGCAAACAGGCCGCATTAAGTGGTTTAGCAAGATCAAGGCCTGGTTTTCAAAAATTGGGTTGGGGCAGCTCTGGGAGGTACCTGGGTCCATCACTAAATCTATGGTCCCCCTCGTTAAAAAAAGGTTTTGGGAACTAATGGCTTCGGAAAGCGTAGAACGTACTGCACATGGCACTTTAACTGCGAGGTTTTTAAATTTTAAAGGAGGTTTTGGCTTTGAAATGTTTCTGGACGACATTGAACCACCCCAGGCGCGAGCTCTGTATGTTCAATTTAGATACGGAGCTCTTCCTCTAAATGCAAAAGAAGTACCTGGGGAAATGTGTCCGTTAATCCATTGTGCCCCTCATGCCACATTTTTCCTGAGACCCCTGAGCACTTCCTTTTTGTTGCCCCTTCTATGCTGACCTCACGAAAACCTGGATAGCTCCTGTTTGTCGCATTTTATCTTTTAATTGTCCCTCGGAAGCCACACGTATTTTTAGATCAGATACCACAAGTTGGCTAGTGTTTGCTATTTCAAGATTTTTACTGCTTGCCTGGTGGAAGAGGTCATAAATGGGTAAATTTGTCTCCGAACCCTAGACTTGTTAACTTAACTTTAACTTGGCCCTATGGTATGATCTAGAGTACTGTGTTTTTACATTGGATGAATTATGAGTTTGTTTTATCCTACTGAACATTTTTAATGAACTTTTTATGTATTTTAATTGTTTTTATTTTGATGTACTGTATTTAAGATGTGAATGATCATACTTTTGATCGAATAAAGTATAATATATAGAAAAAATATATAGAAAAATATATATATACCGTTACTTACCTTAACCACTTTTACAAAGTTTATGCCTTTACCACGCATGCCTTTGCGTTGTAATGGCATGCATGGTAAAGGCATATGCGATGTAAAAGTATGCGTTGTAATGGTAACGTGTTGTAACAACACTTGTGTTGTTACAACCGCGTTGTAAAGGCATGCGTTGTGTAGGCATGCGATTTAACATCATATATTCTAATTAATGCAAATTGTATATTAGCAATGTGCCTTTTTCTGTCTTGCCTCAAAAGTACCATAAATGTTCTATTTAAAATATATTGTGCTTCTCGAAGTTAGCTGCCATTGAAAAGGATACTGACATTTATCTGATTATTAATGCTAGTATAGGCATCTTATCCATTTTTGCAGGTCAGAAATCTTTGTGTTGTCTTTGATTGCTGCCTCACTAAGGACAACAGTGAAATCTGCTCATTTTTGTTCACATACCCAGCATTTATAAAATTTCTCTGTATCTGCAAAGGGATGAACACATGATCCTTAGTTTTTGCTACTGTGATGTCTAGTATTGGAACCAGCACTTTCTGGTTGGCTGAAGGGATGACCCCAGCCAGGCAGAACTACTGCTCACATCAAGGGTGGGTGATTACACTTGCTGTCTAACCTGTGCTCACCCTTGGGTAATCAGGCTTTCCCCAGAGGCAATGTGTAAAGCAAAGGCACAGCAGACACTTGCGATAAATACACTGAATGTCACAAAAGAGACTTCACACAGTATGTATGTAAATAACATTTATGTTCAACACACACAGTTAATCATTATAACATGAACATCATATACTTTTGGGCATAACACACATTTGGAAATATTACTAGCAGTAGTAGGCCCACTCGTATCGTTATGATATCAATAGTATGCACACTGGGGACAATTTATAATCTAACCCCACAATAGAAAGAGCACCCTTATACGGTGCGACACGCTATCCACCCCAGGCCTACCCTAGCAATCCTGATAATACAGTCCCTCACAGTTATAGGGTACACTCCTGGTCACAACGATATCAAAGATATGTACATACACAAAAATAGAACACTTGTTAGCAGCACAGCGGGCCGGAGCCACACGAGTAAACCCAATGTTAAATGTATTGTGCTTTTGGAATTAAATCAACGTTTACATCACCACCGCCAGCCAGTGTCGTGAATTACAGATGGTCCGTAGACGATCACTTCCACTCACACACACTTATTCTGCACCGCTACACGGTTGACAGGTATCAGCCAATCCGTACTGAATGCTCTTGCATACATACGCACTCGGCACCCTAATGAGGTGCCACTAGTACCCAGCAGGTCAATGGATAACACCCTGCAGACTCCGTGACCCCAGCCTCTATCCACCCTCTAGTTCACCCTGATTGTCCTATACCCCCGGATGGAAGATAACCAGCCCTGCCTCCTGGATACTAGGCCACACGCAGCCAAAGTCACACTTAGTCTGGATCTTCGGCAAGCAGGTTTTAATTAGGGGGTAGACGTAAATAAGGGGAGTTTAGCAGCCACTCGGTAAGTTCACACACAGGTCCCAAAACACAATGAAGTCACTCAGTCTCTTGACCTGCTTCCGATCTGTCTCAGAAGTGCTCCTTCAACCCAGTCAATCTCTCCCGCTACTACCTGGTGCCAAGATGTCTTCGGGAGGGGCCAGGTGTGGAGAGGGCAGTTGGTCCGCCTTGATGAGGGTCAAAAGGGAACTACTGATGAATGGGGAGTAACACAGGGTTGCCTCTCGATACGAGGAGGCACCCCGTCTGG
Organism: Calotriton arnoldi; assembly: GCA_963921515.1. NCBI lineage: Eukaryota > Metazoa > Chordata > Amphibia > Caudata > Salamandridae > Calotriton > Calotriton arnoldi. The sequence goes on from CAWUFW010000015.1 coordinate 8,112,810, forward strand.
TACAGGTTGATCAAGTTCGTGTCCAGGTGCGCATTGGTCTGAGTGCCTCTGGTGCGCATTGGTCTGAGTCACACCAGACACATCAGGTCCTAAACGCGAAGAGTTGCAAATTCCGTACCTTCCTGGAAATGAGGCACAATGCACCGCTGTGCACGTTGAGATGGGTTGCACCAGGCAATGCCGGTCATACACAGTGAAGCGTTGAAAATTCCGTACTTCCCTGGAAATGATGCACAACGTCCGGTGCAAAATGATACAGGTTGCACCAGACCAGTCCGTCGCACTCACACAGGCAGAAGTTCAGCAGATCCACATGAGGTAGATTGAGGCACTACTACGGGTACACCCCCGCCTCCGAGGGTCGCACCCTGTGAATCGGACACCGCACGCAATGAGCATGCAGTTGGCGTGTCGCGCGAGAGATGCAGCAAGATCGCCGAAACGGGCCACGCGGGATCCCGCAACCGGAGAATCCGCTCACCACCAACTAGACGCTTAAGAGTGTCAGGATCTTTGCAGTACAGGAACCACACGCCTTAGATGCAGCCAAGATTTCTGGAGCTCCGCACTAGACAATCCGGTCTCCAGACTCAAGTCTTCGTTCGACAATCAACCCCGCTTTACCAGTTGGGATTCAGTAGCCAATGTGGGCACTTGAGAGGGCACTGCTCTCCAGATGTCACAGGTAGATAGTGTAGGTCCCTCGTGGAAGATCTTTGATGTCCCGAGATCTCCGGGAGAACAGGAGGCTCGCTGCTGGGCCCTTGGAGAGCACACTTCACCATATTTTTGGCCCAGGCTAGCCATTATTTAGAAAGTCACGCGGTCCCCTTCACGGGCAGTTATCCTCCATGTGCACAACAGAGTCTTCTGGCAATGTGCATCACGCAGTCCGGGTTCTCCGGTCCCACGTAACCGCAATCATATCTCACCCCTTTCAAAAGGATGGCACCAGTAGTTAATATTATCTGTAATTTACATTGTTCCTAAAGTTTTTACCTGTTCACACAATTTTAGGTAGTTTGACATGTACATGACATGCAATGGTGTGTTCATAATAAAGAACTGATATTACAGCACGGAATATATGATTCTGCCTTCTCAACCCCCCGCCCTTTTTTTCTTTGCCTGGAGGCATAATCCTTCACAATAATTTCATTGCATACAAGCATATAATTTCGGGGTATACATCCTCATTGTCACCACCTTTATCACCCTCAAGGGTACCAAGTGGATGATTCTGGACAGTGCCTTTATTTGTGCAAATGCATAGAATGATGCACATTATTAGCTTTATTAAAACATACAAAGTAATCACAATTAAAATGACAGGAATAACTAATTTACATATTGTCATTTCCCAATTTTTAAAGATTCCAGACAGCCAAGTCTAGATGCCACTTTGATTGAAGTCTTATCTGTTCTAAATCCCACATCATTTCTTAACACTATCCTTAATGTGCTCTGTTTGATAATGTATACTAAGTTAGTTGTTGGGGAGAGTCCCTACTATAGCGCAGACACCCCTGTTTGATGCTAGGAGATAATCTAAAGCCATTGTATTCTGTACGAGCATTGCTTGGTGAGCATCTAACTGTCAGTAACCCATCTGAGTACGATGGCGCTGGCATTCACTACTTCTTCCAATAATTTGGCATTGTGTCTAGTCTCCTGAATAGCCTGCCTTACTAGATACATGGGAAAAAGAATAGAATAGAATGGAATAGAATAGAATAGAAGTGGTTTGTTTTAGAAATGTAACAATGGCCATGCAACCTTTGGAGAGGGTGAATATCAGACTGTCTGACAGGTACAACATAGCCAGGTTAACAGACCCCGCCCAATCCTGTGGTAGCCAGGTATGGGCTCTAGACCCACAGATGAAATGAGCATATACTTCTTGATGATGTCGTTTTTTGTTTTTGGAACATCATATCAGTGGGAATATGGAGGAGATTCAAAGTCTATAGTCTCTACTACAGTATCGCTCTTACTTCGACCCACAAACACCTTATTGGTACTTGATTTGTGGTGCTTAGAGACCTTTCCTTGCTTATACATAAGAAGGTGATTGACATCGGGGTGGTAACGGCCATGGGGATTGTTTTACTTTTCAAGTCTTTGGTAAATCTGAGCAGAAATGCCAACACATTCAGGCAGTCTGTGCCCATGGTAGAACCGGTTGAGAAAAGTTTCATTATTCTCAACTAGGACTCCAATCAAAGGCACATTCCACCCCCTCCCACATAAACAGGCATGTGAGTGCAGATCTATCAAGGGGAGAGACTAATAGTTTGTCTGTATTTCTCAAGTAACAGAACATAGGAGTTGTTTCCATAAGGACGGCTTCTGTAAAGTTAGGCCTTTTGATATCGCCTCATTCCACAGCATTGATGTATCCCACTACCAACCAGTTGCTAATGGCACCAGCAAAGATAGTTTCCACAACCATAAAGTGATCCCATGAAGGGTGCTAACATCGAATGGAGGTAGTTACGATTGGAGTGATGGCTGCATCATTACGCAGCTGTGGAGGGCCAGGCAAAGCAGTTGCACGAGGGTGGCTTGGTCCACTAGCAAGAGTCTGAGTATCAATGAAGACATTTCTAGCAGAGGACCCTGGCTTATGGTTGGATGCAGGTCGGGAGGCAGAGGAGGGTGTGCTGTCGTCTGTAGGTGAAGCAGCTCACATTGGGAGGAGTTGATCCACATCACCATACCATGACTTTTTACAGCTGTGCTGGTGATGAGCAGGACTTCATACAGCCCATGCCAGTGAGGTTGCAGGCGGGAGGGAGAGGCAGACCTTAGTTGATATGTCAGGTAAGGTAGCTCAAACCTGAGAACAGAAACTGTAAAGATAGTATATAAGCTTCTGGAATACTGTAACACAGCATCATCATTTGATTGTAAGTCTAACTTTGCATCTCCGACTGAAGAATTTAAATGCACCCTCCTGGGTTGCATCATGATAATCTTGTAGGGGCTCAGTTTAGTTTTCTGAGTAGGTACTGCTCTGATAGACCATATTGCTAAGGACGGGGCATCAGGCCATTTCAACTGTGTTTCCGAGCATATCTTTGCTATCTTATTCTTGAGGGTGCAATTGTTTCACTCTACCTTGTTCCCTGATTCTGGGTGGTATGCAGAGTGAAAATGCTGATCTATCTCAAAAGCGTTGCAAACGTCCTGCACTATATTTGACACAAAGGCCCTCATTACGATGTTGGTCGGAGTTGCCTCCGACTGACACCGTTTCGGTGAGGGAACTGCTCTACCATAGGTCGGCGGTTCCAAACACCTAATTATGATGCGACTGCACATAGTGTGGTTGGAAACTTCCATTTCTCTCTAGGATCTTTTGCTGTGGGTGGTTTCCAGAAATTGAAGTTTGTGAACATCCCTGCACCGTGTGGCAGGCACCTAACGGTGCCTGTCAAACGGTGCAGGGATGTTCAGGGGGGCACCATAGGTGCCCCCCAGGCACAAATACAGAGGACACGGAGGGAAGGGGCCCTGTTAGGTGCCCCCAATGTCACTTTCTGACAACCTTTCCATGTCAGAAAGACCGACATGAAATGGCTGTCGGAAACCGACATCGTAATCTGACAGCAGAAATGCCGTCCTTAAGGGATTATGGTGAGTTTCCGACCGACCAAAGGAGGCCGTCGGAAAGCGTGGGTTGGTTCCTCCGACTGCTGACTCCGACCGCACGCATCGTAAAGCCTCAGTCAGAACGCAGCAGTAGATGCCAGTCGGGATCAAATAACGAGCCGTCGGTTGCGGTCCGACCTGCTTCGTAATTAGATCCAAAGTATCTTCCTCGATCACTTGAAATTCAGTTTTGTATTCTGAATCGAGGAATGAAATCTCTCAGTAAGTGCTTAGCTACTGTATTGGCATCTGCTCTGGCACATGGATATGTTTACACACAGCCAGACAATATACAGTCAGTAAAATGAGAATAGGATGTGCATCTCAGCATTTGGATAAAATTCAAACCAAGTGGCCCCAATGGGGATGAGGAGCAGTGGGTGGTCTTATGTGGCACTGACAAGTAGCACAGGAGGGACAATGATTTTGAGCCATTGAGGAAAAGAAGGGCGCATACTAATTGGTTCATGAAGCACTTAACATGGCGTCCCTAAAGACATGGACAGCTCCATGATACAACCGCGCAAGGATGGGGACTAGATATTTTCTTTGCAACAAAACCCAGTGACGTCCCTCCACGTCTTCTTCACATATCTGCTTTAGTCAGTATTGTGTCATGCTTAGAGGGGCTTGTCCCTGCAATAGATACAAATCTTTCAGTGATGGCAGAGTAAATAAATCTGTTTTCAATGGGTACTAGTGTATTTGGGGTAACTGAGGTTCGATTTTGATTTACACTGTGTCCATTGATGATATAAACCCTACATCATTGGGCCCTGTGGACCAAAGCATTGGCGGTACCTAGGAAAGCAGCTCGAATAAATCTGTAGACACAACGGTTTTATTCTCACTGCACTGACAATTTGTGCATAGGAGAGTAAGAACTTTGTTCTCACATTGTATATTTAAGCATTCATGATCTGGGGTACAAAACATGGTGCAGTTGAGCTTGCACAAAATATCTCTAACTAATAAGTTTGTGGGAGAAGTTGGACTGAATAAAAAGGAATGTTTATCATTGACAGGTCAGAGAGAGAGAGACAGGATCAAAAATGTGATGAGAAACTGGATTAGAAATACTATCTGCATCTATGGATGTGCTTGAGAGAGGTAGTGAGGTAAATTCAGAAATCTTTAGGGTGGATCGACTGGCAGCTATGTCAATAAGGCAGTTGGTATGTTTACCATTAATAAGGTAATTACGTAGAGGCCTTTTTAGGTTTTGCCTGCACAGCGCTTGTGAAATATCTTGTATTTAATATATCTTAGTGGGCTCTTATCAGTTCCCATGTCCGAATTACTGTTTTCATTCGCTTTTGTGTAGCCCTATTTTTTTATTTCCCCTGGCTGCATGCATTTACGATACTTCTGCTAAAGATGTTCACACTGTTTAAGCCCCATTTACTGTCAACATAAGATCTCTTCCCACAGAAAAGACAGACCGCTTCTAACAGTATTCTGGACTGCTTGCTTTTTATTACTTAGTTGTATAAAGCAGATGCTTTAGCCTTAGAACGTTTGTGGCATTTCCTATTCATGCCTCAGTACATTTCTTTGCTCTTTGTAGGCATTATCGGATTGATTTTTTCAACTTAATCTATTTGGTCATTATGATCCAATTCTAAATATTGTAATAAACGTTGCATGTTAAAAATAAAGTTAATATACAATAGCTGCGCTATATTTTACTACTAAACAGGCAGACACAAGTGCAGTTACCTTGCAGACAACTGGGTCATGATTTGAATGGTGCAGCATGTGCAGTAGCACCAGGCCCAAAAGTTGTCAGAACTTCTCTAAACACATAATATTGCTATGTTTGACTACTAAATAGACAGTCACAATTGCAGTTACTTTGCAGTTAAAAGGGATTTGATTTTAATGGTGCAGCAGGTGCAGTGGCAGCAAGGCCAAAAGCTCTAGGGACCCCACTAAACCCAGATTATTGCTAAAAAATTTAAATTAAACAGGCAGTCACAAGTGCAGCTATCTTGCAGGCAACAGGGTCATTATTTGAATAGGCCGAGTGGCACCGGGCCCAAAAGTAATCAGAACTGCTCTAAACACCGAATATTGCTATATTTTACAACTAAACAGGCAGTCACATACTTTTGCTTCCCTGGGGCTATTAGATCTTTATGACACTCCGAGGCTCTGTGAAGGCTTTCTCAAATCTAGACTAATGGAACTTTTAATTACGAAAACTGCTTCTGATAGGTGGTATAGATGTAGGGTGAAAATTTCTGTTTCATCCTATCATGGATTACTACAGTCACAGCAAGGGGCCTTATCATATCTCTCCTTTGTAGAGAATACCCAACACCGGTACATCTTGATTAGATTCTGACTAAACTACATACCGACCATGTTGGGGCATCCAATGAATGTATTCTCAATTTCTCAACTCCCCCTTGCCCATGTAATATGAATTCAATCGACTCTGCACATATTGTTCTTTTGCACCTTCTATGTTAAAGAGATGAAACAATATATCATTCCTCTGCTGAAAAAAGTTAGTTTCCGTTCCCCCAACACTTGCTCTTGCTATGTTACAAAATTTAGAAACCCCGTATGTTTGTTTCACTATGGTCTCCTTTCTACTAGCCGCATTAAAACACGTAAGGCTTCCAATGGTCTGCCCCTTTTATCCCAATGAATTTACACCTTGGGCAGATTTTGACTTTGATTTTAATCATCCATTGTGTTAAGTTCCTAATGTCAGCTAGATTTGCACAGTTATATTTAGCACCTATGAATTAATTAAATGTTTATTGGCCATTGTGTTAAGTCCCTAATGTCGGCTAGTTCTGCACAGTTATACCTAGCACGTACAAATAACTGTTTTTTGGTCGCAATGAATTCCGTTTTTAACTTTTGTTTTTATTTTTTATTGTACTGTCATTTTCTTGCGTCCAATTTTATTGACTTACTACATGAGACTTTTTTTAAGGTTTTATCTACTTGCAGCAGAATTTTAATTTACATTTTATCCTGATTTGCACTGTAATTGTACTATGTGGACAGCAGCCTGCATTACATGAATTGTTTTATTTATGTACTTTTATGCATTTAATCAAATGCGAAATAAAGTTTCTGACTGACTACTAAACAGGCAGTTACAATTGCAGTTAAAAGGGACTTGATTTTAATGGTGCAGCAGGTGTAGTGGCACCAAGGCCAAAAGCTCTAGGGACCCCACAAAACCCAGATTATTGCTAAAATGTAAAATTAAACAGGCAGTCACAAGTGCAATTACCTTGCAGACAACAGGGTCATGATTTCAATTGTGCAGCAGGTGCAGTGACACCAGGACCAAACGCTCAAGGCACCCCACTAAACACCTAAAATTGCTATATTTTATTACTAAACAGACAGTGACAAGTGCAGTTACCTTGCAGAAAACAGGGTCATGATTTGAATGGTGCAGCAGTTGCAGTGGTACCGGGCCCAAAAGTAGTCAGAACTCTAAACACCTAATATTGTTTATTTTACTACTATACAGAACGTCACAATTGCAGTTAAAAGGGGCTTGATTTAAATTGAGTAGCAGGTGGAGTGGCACCGAGGCCAAAAGTTGTCATAACTCCACTAAACACCAAATATTGCTATATTTAACTACCAAACAGGCAGACACAATTGCAGTTACCTTGCAGCCAACTGGGTCATGATTTGAATGATGCAGCATGGGCAGTAACACAGGGCCCAAAAGTTGTCCAAACTCCTCTAAACACATAATATTGCTATATTTGAATACTAAACAGACAGTCACAATTGCAGTTACTTTGCAGTTTAAAGGGATTTGATTTTAATGGTGCAGCGGCACCAAGGCCAAAAGCTCTAGGGACCCCACTAAACCCAGATTATTGCTAAAATTTAAGTTAAAATTAAACAGGCAGTCACAAGTGCAGTTACCTTGCAGACAACAGGACTATGATTTAAATGGAGCAGCAGGTGCAGTGGCACCGGGGCCAAAAGTTGTCATAACTCCACTAAACACCAAATATTGCTATATTTTACTACTAAACAGGCAGTCACAAGTGCAGTTATCTTGCAGGCAACAGGGTCATTATTTGAATAGGCCGAGTGGCACTGGGCCCAAAAGTAATCAGAACTCCTCTAAACACCTAATATTGCTATATTTTACAACTAAACAGACAGTAACAGGTGAAGTTATCTAGCCAGCACTAGGGTCATGATTTCAATAGTGCAGCAGGTGCAGTGGCACCGGGACCAACAGCTCCAGGCACCCCACTAAACACCTAATATTGCAATATTTTATTCCTAAACAGGCAACCACAAGTGCAGTTACCTTGCAGTTAAAAGTGAATTGATTTGAATGGTGCAGCAGGTGCAGTGTCTCTGGGGCCAAAAGCTCTAGGGACCCTATTAAACCCAGAATATTGCTAAATTTTACTACTAAACAGGCAGTCACAAGTGATGTTACGTTGCAGGCACTTGGGTCATGATTTGAATGGTACAGCAGGTGCAGTGACACCGGGACCCAAAGCTCTAGGAACCGCTTTTAAACACTGAATATATTGCAGTATTTTGCTAGTAAACAGGCATTCACAAGTGCAGTTATCTTACAGCAATAGGGTACTTATTTGAATGGTGCAGCAGGTGCAGTGGCTCCAGGCCCGGATGGTGTCAGAACTCCTCTAAACACATAATATTGCTATTACATCCATCAATTAATTCTATTTTTTCCCTCTTTCATTTTTCAAAATGTTGCTATTATTTACCCGAACTATACCACTAGTACCAGCCCAATATATTGCCTTTTTGTACATAAACAAATCATAACACTTTAACAGACTTTCTGTAACTTATATTGTACAACTACTCAGCAAGCTACAACTTGCAATAAAAAACTGCTTACTATTAATCACAAAGGCGAAACCTAATGCATTTACCAATGCTTGTTGATCTATGATGTTAGAACTGGGGTTTCTGGTTGACAGGGGTATGCACTCTGTTCAAGCAGGAACCACCACTTTAGTCAGGGTAAGCTAGATACACACTAAAAGATAACCTGTGCTCACCCTTTGGTAGCTTGGCATAGAGCAGTCAGGCTTATCTAAAGAGGCAACGTGTAATGTATTTGTGCAACACACACGCACACACAGTAACACAATGAAAGCATCACAAAAATACTCCACTGAGGTTTAGAAACTTAGATTATATTTTTATGAGTAAAACAAGACCAAAACGACAAAAATCAATAAGTAGAACCGGAATTTTGAATTTTTAAAGATTAAATCAAAATGTAGTGCTTAGAAGTAAATAACGCTTAGGGGTCATTTGAGGTCTGGCTGGACTGGGGTGAATCCAAAGTTCAGGCTGACCGCAATGGAGGGCAGGCCAGCTACAGGTCTCATGCAGGTTGCACAGAAAAAGTACCCTGGATGGAGGATACGTCAACATCGAAGTGTCGATGCAGAGGATGCAATCCGCGCAGATGATGAAGGCTTCGTCGACGAACCCCTTTACGATGCAGGTGATGTGTCGTTGTTGAGCCACGCAGTCTGTCGTCACCAAGCTGCACAGTGCATCAAAGTGATGTCGATCGGCTCATGTGTCAGCGTCGACGGACAATGCGTCAGTTCCGATTGGCGCAAGGTCTTTACTGCGCCGATTTTTATGGTTCTGTACAGCAGAAGCTCACTTTTAAGGGCCCAGTACTGGATTGGCATCACTTGGCAGGGCAGGACTCACAGATGGCAGGATCCAGGTGGTGTTGCAGAGTTGTAGGAAGTATTTGATGGTCCTGAGACTTCACAACAGGGGGCAAGCTAGCAAGCCCTTGGAATCACTCTGTGTTCAAGTGAGATGGGACCAGTCCTTATCCTCAGCAGGGTAGATATCTGCAGGGCAGCACAGAAAAGCAAAGTGGAAAAGCAGTTCTTCCAGAGCAGCAGTCAAGCAGAGTGGCAACCATGTAGCACAGCAGCCTTTACTCCTGACAGAGTTCTTCATGGGTCCAGTAGTATACTGCCTTGGTAGGTTCAGAGCCACAGTACTTATACCCAGATCTGCCTTTGAAGTGGGGTGACTTCAAAGAAGGGTCTTTGAAGTGCACATAGGCCCTTTCTTCCCAGCGCTGGCTCCAGACTATCAGTAGGGGGTAATCAACCCTTTGTATGGGAAACATGACACTGCCAATTCAGGTGTAAGTGTCAGCTCCTCCCTCTCTACCTGCCCAGAAAGAGCTATCGGAATGCAGATGAGTTCTCTGTCACACCTACCCTTCCTGTGTTTGTGGCTATCTAGAGGGAATGCACAAAGTGCAGCTATCACCTACCCCAAGGGTGCAGATTTACAAGTAAACTAAATATGTCAGTTGTGTATACATCAATTATATCATGTTTAGAGGAGACGGCACATGCACCTTAGCACTGGTCAGCAGTGGTAAAGTACTCAGAGTCCTAAAACCAACACAAATAATTCAGTAAAAACAGGAGGAGGAAGGTAAAAAGTTTGGGGTGACCCTTCAGAGAGGGCCTTTTTCCCAACACATCAGAGGGCCATTTTCCAACATATGAGGATTAAGGTATTCATGACACAGTTGGAACCTATTGGGCTGTCCTAAAATTCAGGATAGGAATTCTGGGTGATTTTATTAAATTCAGGCTGATCGGAGAGACCTGGTGCATTGGATACAGAGTTAGGGGAATCCTGTTTCGAAAGGTCCAGCTGTCTACAAGCCAAGTAAGAATCTCCCACACCCCGGGTCTCCCCCAGGCCCATCTGTTCCCTGGCCCTGCTCTCCCTCCACTATGTTGATCCTTTCCTTTCTCCTCTCTGCTCCCCCTTTTGACATCAGCTTCGATTCAAAATTCTCTTTCTCTTTTTTTTGCTGTGAAGCCACACATTGATTGTCAACAGTTACTAACTCAGCCGACTGCTTTGTTTGCCATGCAATGCATACAGTCATTAACTGGCTTCTTACTTTCTGAAATACCCCAATACAAAGCTTCCTGACCCATCTCCGCTGGGCATGCTCTGGCCAAATACCTTTCAAACACATCCTTAAGTATTTCTAAGTAATCCACTGGTGCTTTGCTCTTAACCTGCTAAAGAGTTCAAAATCTTAGTCCAATGAGTTTTCACTGGACGCACCCGCAAGTGTATTTGCAGCGTTCTACGATCTTTCAAGCATTGACCATGCTGAAATTTCTCCCAATTGATCTCTCACTTCACTTGGAACCACCTCTCTCAGAAAATTGGTACATATCCATCCAGTCTGGTCTGTGTACTTCAAATCCACTCTGCAGCTCCTCCATAAATGAGTAGGGTTCTCACAAATGTTGGGAAAATGCTTCTTTTTTTAATCTGGACTGTTGGTGTCCGGGTATGCTCTTATTGCATTTTAAGAGAGACTGGCCCAGTGCTTAATTTGTAAAAAAAAAACACAACAACAAAAAAATCCCAGGGCCTTTGTCAGGAGGCCATTGCAGCTTGCACTACCAATGGCCGTGCCAGGGCTGCCAATGACAGTACCTGCACAACCTCGAACCATCACACTGCTACAAGTGTGACAATTCAGACTATTTGAGGCCCGCAAAGCAATAAGAATGGCTTGGGTGGCAGGAGTTTGTAGGATTTTTTGTACATTGAATTAATAAACAGTTGTTGTTCTGCTTATCTCTAAATTACATAAACAGCGCCACCATGTGGCAGCTGTCGTATGTGCCGGTGTTGACAAATAAGTGCCTATGCTGAGCACCGGAAACCACTGGCTCAAATTAAGCACTGTACTGGTCAATCCTGATTGGCTGGCCACAACCTGAACAATATGTTGTAGCAGCCATTACAGGACTCAGGGGCATGGTCCCTGCTTCCTGAATAATTAATTAACAAATATATAAGGGGGCAGAGTGAGCAGACTCTGACAGCCTGGGTCATGTGGGGAGGGTGCCAGAGGACTCCTCCCGCCCTTTATTGGCTGGCCAAAGCATGTTCTGGGAAGCATTACAGGACTGTGGGACATGGTCCCAATTGAAAAGGTGCAAATATGTGAGTTGATAACAGATTTTATTAACAATTTAAATCATTTGTTGTTGGTACCATACTAATTTTGGAAATTGTTGTGCGCTCTAAGGCGATTTTATCCTGTGAAAAATGTTCTGCTGGAATTTGATGAACCATGTTTGATGTAAACTATTTGTTCATGATTTTCTCATAGAGGTTATGGAAGGTGCTCCAGAAGCTAAAAAGAGCAAATTTTCTATAAGTTCACATGATCTTCCTCAATCATGTGGGAATAGAGTCTGATATTCTGAGTAAAACATGTACTTCCAACAGCAGCAGTCTGTCAGTTAACTCTCAAGTATTGTACTGCAGCTTCCCACAGAGTTCTAATGAGCAGCAGTATATATATTTTTGTGTTGCATATACATCTTTGAATATTCTTGTGATTTAAACAAGAACAATAGGCACTAATATGGAACATTTATGAATTGGTTTGTACACGTGTAGTCTGTTTTTTATCTTTTCACTCTGTATTTAAGCACTGTGATTTGTAAACTATGTACATGTGAACAAGGCCACGGCTTGCATCAACACAAGTCTGAGTGAGCGTCGTTCCTTCGTTGTGTGGGACTTTTTTGATATATATACATCCCATTCTCATTCTCTTCACTTGAAATAACACAGTTGGGGTCCAGTGTTTCTTGAAAAGGTATCGAATATTTTGGGGTTTTTCCAGAACGAATACTTACAAATGTACAAGTTTTAACCTTCTCCTAATACTATAATATGGTTGCATATTAAAATTTAAAAAACACTGAAATTCATGTGTTATGGCTAGTACCACAATCCATACTTTTTGGCACTATTTGACCAACTGCACAAAAGTTGAGATCTCAGAATGGGTTTTTATTTTTATTATTATTTGTATTTGTTAGGCGCGAAACTAATCATCCCCACGGGGATCTCTCGGCGCCATAATATCGGAAGACTGAAGAAGAGGCTGCTTATTAGTGATTAAACATCCAGGCTTTAAGGCGCTTCTTGAACAGCCCCAAGTTGGGACTATCACGGATGTCGTCATGGAGCTTATTCCAGTGGAGTGGCGCAAGATAAGAAAAGGAGCGACCTCCCGTTCTGATCTTGTTAATCCTCATTGGGTTTAACTTGCAAACTGCATATATATCTGCCAGTTGGCCACATCAGAGGTTAGTTACTTGCGGCAAGCAACCAGTGTACATGACCAAAAGATTCATGCAGTGGTGGTTAGCCACGACATCGGTTTGCTCAGGGCTTTGCCTATTGCCAGGCCCTGCAGCTGATCCTTGCTACACAGAGCTAAAGACCATGCCAAGAGTTAGGCTGCAGAACCATTAACATTCAGCCCCACACCTACCAGACAACAATCACATATATCTATCTAACAAAACATGTTTACCTGTCTATCTAAAAAAAAAACAACACAATTTGAAGTTATGTTTAGCTTGATCAGGGCACTTTAATGTATGTTTAAAAACCTCTGAAACCCAATCCAGAGTTACAATGTAGCTATGGTTACAAAATGAAATCGAAAAAACCCTCAAAACTGTCCAGTCATCGGTATCAGCCAGTCATAAAAGAAGCTTATTTAGACCTTGGCCTTTAAAGTAAACCACATAAAAACATACTGTTATAAATTTGGTCTCTAGTTGGCTGAGGTATGCACCCTATCCAATTAGGGACAACCAGTCTAGGCAGGGAAAGTCAGATACACACTTTAAATTAACCTGTGCTAACCCTTTGGTAGCTTGGCACAGAGCAGTCAGGCTTAACTTAGGAGACAATGTGTAAAGTATTTGAGCAATACTTATTACAGTAAATCAGTGAAAACACCACACAAACATAATCCACACCGGGTTAGAAAAATAGAACAAAACAAGATCAAAATGATAAAAATCCAATAAGTAGAACCGGAGTTATGAATTTTTAAAGAATATCTTGAATTATAGTGCTTAGAGTGAAAAAGCACCAACAGGGGCGATCTGGTCGCGCTGGACCGGGTCAAATCTGAAAATTGAAGCCGACAGCAATGGAGCGGGGGTCAGATACAGAAGCCACGCAAGTCCCGCTAAAAGCAGTACCTTTTCAGAGGATGCGTTGATGGCGAGAGCAAGATGCGTCGGATCCGAGTCACACAGTTGGGTAGATGCGTCGTCGTCGAGCCTCGCAGACGGGACCCGCTTCATCGTTGAACCCTTTTGTGATGGAGGCGGTGCATCGTCGCTGAGCCTAGCAGTTGGGTCCTGCGTCGTCGAACCTTTACGATGGAGGCGGTGAGTCGTCATCGAGCCTCGCAGTCGGGTCCTATGTCGTCGTGCCGTGCAGGGGTGTCCTCGAAGTGGCACTGCGCTGAAGGAGAATGCATCAGTTTCGACCGATGCAAAGCAGGCAATGCGTGTGTTTTTGAAGAAAAACAGCTGCAGAACCCCCTTTGAAGGCCCAGGACTGGATTGGCACCTCTTGGCAGGGCAGGACTCACAGTTGGATAGTCCAGCTGATGTAAAAGGGTTGAAAGAAGTCTTTGATGTCCCTGAGACTTCAGATCAGGAGGCAAGCCAGCAAGCCCTTGGAGTCACTTGGTTCTGGGGATGTAGAGATTCAGGGCCAGTCCTTCTCAACACCAGGCAAGAATCCAGCAGAGTGTTAGTCCTTTTAACAGCACAGCAGTCCTTCTTCCTGGCAGAGTGTTCTCAGGTCCAGAGTGTATTGAGTTGGTGGTGCCAGGGGTCCAGTACTTCTACCCAGTTGTACCTTTGAAGTGAGGGATATTTCAAAGAGAGGCCTTTGAAGTCCACAAGGTCCCTGCCTTTCCTGGCTCCAGACTCACTACTGGGGAGTATGCAGCTCTTTGTGTGCGGACAGGCATCGCCCTTTTCAGGTTCAAGTGTCAGCTCCTACCTCCCATCTAGCTCAGTAAGCCCCATCAACCTGGTGATGGGCCATATGGATGTGAATGGCACACGTTATCTCCCTTTGTGAATGACTGTCAAGAGGGAATGCACAAAGCCTAGCTGTCACCTATCCCAGACGTGTCTTCAGAGACAGGCAGAGGCTTAGAATGGTTAAAGTAAGAAAATGCCAACTATCTTAAAGTGGAATTTTCAGACTTTCCATTTAAAATCCGACTTCACCGTAAGTTGTGATTTTAAATTGTGAGTCCAGAGTCCCCTACAATTGTCCCAATTGGAAATTACACTTATAAGATGTAATAAGGCAATCCCAATGCTAACCTATGGGCAAGATAGACCTTGCAGCAGTGCAAAACGAATTTGAGAGTTTTTCACTAATGGCACATGTAGAATTTAAACGTACATGTCCAGCTTTTAAATACACTGCACCCTGTCCTTTGGGCTGTCTGGGCCTACCTTAGGGGTGACTTATATGTATTAAAAAGGAAGGTTTGAGCCTGACAAGAGAGTTAACTTGCCAGGTTAAAATGGCAGTTTAAAACTGCACATACAGGCTCTGCAGTGGCAGGCCTGAGGCAGGTTAAAGGGCTACTGAAGTGGGTGGCACAATCAGTGCTGCAGGCCCACTAGCAGCATTTAATGTACAGGCCCTGGGCACATGTAGTGCACTTTACTAGAGACTTATAAGTAAATTAAATATGCTAATTGTGAATAAGCCAATGTTACCATGTTTTACGGAAAGAGCACCTGCACTTTAGCACTGGTCAGCAGTGGTAAAGTTACCAGTATCCTAAAGCCAGCAAAAATGAAATCAGCAAAAAAGGTCAGAAAGCAAAAAACTCAGGGAAAACTACGCCCAGGATGCCAGGTCTAACACATACTTTCAAGTATTTTACACTTTTAAATCTATACAAGAACGAAAACCTCCCTACACTAAAACAAATACTCTTCCGATTGCACATAACTTTTATATTATTTATACACCGCTTGTGATTAAAAACCTTTTAAAAAATCACTTACCACTATCAGAAATCTTTCTATTGCACATGATACATCCAGGTATTGTTCATCACACTAGAGCCGCTCCCAGTATAGTGTTGCTAGTGCTAGTGTTTATCAGTTTGTGAGTGCTGGCATCTCACAAAAAGTGAAGGACTGGTCTCACACACCACCTGGTGTCATGCTTCATCATTGACCAGTCCTCGCCCTCTAAAAACTTGGTTTGATAGAGGGCGGGCACACACCTGAGGACAGGGATGCACTTCTAAACTAAGTGGGGGCCCGTTTTGAAAAATAGTGAGTTAAAATGCCATTATAGATGTCAAATTAAATTTTAATGGTGCAGGCATCTATATGGTGATTAAAATAAAGTGACCGGTGTGCTGGGGATATTTACTGTCCCCCCACCGATGTCCGTGTGGTCAACATGTTTCTGCCATATGGCCCATGGGGGTCCGTGGCATTCATCAGGACCTAAAAATAGAAAATGCGGGCTCCACTCTTACCAGACTATGTTCTAAAACACCATATTTGATAAAAATTGGTCTTAAACATAATTTATGGAGCATCAACAGTTTTTGACAATCTAGAAGAACATGCAGGCAATCACACTTCACGTTTAGTCCAGAAGAACATTTTCCTTTTGCCTCTATTATCACATTTTTTGCTGTTTACTCCTATAGTATGGTTGTAGACTGATTCTAAATGTTAACAGCTCCTGTCTAAGGAGGGGGTTCTGTAAGGCATCTATATAGGGGAACCATTCCTCACTCTGCTAAGAGGACAACATAATTTCGGTCGATGATTTACCACTTAGATACCACAAGTCATGTTCTCTTGCTTGTTTTTTGGTGATTAGACGGAGTTCCGTCTTTAAGATAGATATTTGTAAATTTTGGCTTTCTATATTTATTCCTAATCTCCTACATATACATTCCACATTTTTCCTACCTCCCTTTCCGATTTTAACTCACTCAATACAATCTACTTTTTGCAGAGGGTAGAGAACTTTGGCACTTCCCCATTTTACAAATGTAACCAAAATCTTACCACCTTCGCCCATGCCAAATAGCTTGAGACAATTACATCCAATTACATTCTGATGGCCTGAATCCTCGATAACTTTGGTAACGACAGTAACTTCTTTAGGCACTTTCCCACTTAATTCCTCCCTGTTCTACTTCTACGGGGATCATATTATTTGTTTCTACCCATTCCTTTAGATTAGCTAAAATTATTTTAGAAAACACATGTTCGTCTACATCGAGTAAATTAATCAATCTGTAGTTTTTAGGGTCTTTTGCATCATCCTTCTTGAAAACGGGTCTTATAACTGCCCGCTTCCAGTCTGAGAACAGACCTGTATGTAATATTCCATGAAAGACAAGCTGATAAAATTTAACCCACCACTCCAAATTGTTTTAAAAATGACGGCAGGTAAACTATCTGAACCTCTAATTAATCTTAGTGACATAATGGCATCCTTAATATTCTTCTCAGAGAAAAATGACAAAATATCCTTCTCTTTTATAAATATTTCCTCTCCTTGCTCTTTCCCACGTCCCGTACCATATATTTCTTCTAAATATGACACCCATGCATCTTCTTTCACTATACATCTAATTTTTCCTCCCTCCCTTCCTGATTTATCTTGTACCAGCTGCCAAAACTTTTTTAGATTTTTTTTTAATTCGCTTCCAACAATTGTTTCCAAAAATTCTCCTTATGAATGCTTTTTTAAAAATTATTTATCAAGTTTTTTATACTTAAATTTAGTGTTTAGAACAGTGTGTATCTTCTAGTCATACTTTATTTTAAGGGTTCTCTCCCATTTTCTGATTTGTCTTCTCAAAATGCTACAGTCCCTATCAAACCATATATTGCCTTTCCTTAATCTCGCCTGGACCCTTTCCGTTTGTTTCTTGGTTGAGTGTAACGCCGCCCTTAAGAATTGAACCACCTAATTTATTATGTTATTATGCCAATCTGCTAAATCTTCAGACACCTCTTTCCAATGAAGAACCTCATGTCTTTGTTGAAAGTGAACCAACCTTAGCAGATGATTTTCCGAGATCCTAATTGTACACCATCAAAGGAAGTCTACTTGTAATGAGAATACCTTCTCTCCACACAAAAATACTCCATTATTTATTTCTTAAATGCAGGGGATAATAGTCACTTACACGTGTCTGATTCACCACAAATCTCTCAACTTTGCAAAAAAGCCGAGCATGCATAAAGATAATAATCAAATGGACACATTTGTTTTCAGATGTAAAGGTTTGCCTCGCAGGCCTATCTGTGTCAAGGCGTCCATTTAAACTGAACATCCCATTCGAGCCCAGAAATTTTACCAATGCTGTATCACGTGTTGTTGTTATCCCTATGGGAAAACTTCCAGATCTGATGCTATGCGCTGATAGAATGTTTTTATACAACTGATCACAGCCCCCCCAGGTCCAATTTATGGTTACCCTCTCCCAATAATAAAACAATTTCTGAGTGGTTGGGTGAACATAGCAATTCTATGTCTTTCTTAAATAATGTCTGTTCCACTCTGTAATCTTCCACATTGTCTACATGAATGTACACATTAATAATGATCAAGCTTCCCCACTAATTATCATGTTTGCATAAATGCACCCAACAAACCGCAATCCAGTTACTATTCACTTTTAACATTGTTACATGTTTTGCTATTTTGGTGGAGATACGTATTAGCAACCCTCCTGAGGTTTGACTCAAGCCCCTCTTCGTTACTTTTTAAAAAACCTGCATAAATCCATTTATAGCAGGGGGTTCATCGCACAGCCAAGTTTCCTCCCAGCTACTCTCCACCCGCCTTGCACCTAGGGCCGGACTGGCCGTAGCGCTCACCGGGCATTTCCCCGGTGGGCCGCCAGGGTGGGGGCCGGTTTTGGACCCCTGGGGGCTGTTTTTGAGGCATAGCTGAAATATTGGCCCCCTGTAACAAAAGCAGCAGCGGTGAGATGGGAGTGGTGCTTCCAACTAGCACATCCCCTCCCCCCGGGGGCTGGCCGAGCTGTTTGCCAGGGCTGGTTTCGGTTCCCAGTCCGGGAGTGCTTGCACCTCAGGATTCTTGTAGGTTTAGCCTCACTTGGTGTTTTCCCAATCCAGCATGGTTATTCAATTAGGTTTTGCTTATTGTGCTCTCATCTACAATTTCTATTTCAGATACTAACATAATACCTTCTTTTAAAATCTTTCTCTGCTAAATTCTAAAAAAAAGTACTACCTTTATTTCTTTTCCTGGTTTATTACTAATAAATCTTACTTTAGAGGCTATTGCTTTCAGGCTTGGACATTTTGCAAGGGAGCACAATAGTTGTGATCTATTTAGGGGGGCTAGCTTTCTAGCTCTTTCACTCTTCTCATCCCCTTGCAGTGGCTCCAGAAATACACATAAATTATTGTCTCTACTGTCGTTCTCTATAGTCCCTTTTAGTATTACTATCTCCTCGCTTCCTTTTCCTCTGGATTTCCTACCCACTATCTGTTGATTTGAGCTTTTATTCGAGCTCTGAGCCCACTCTTCTACCCTTTTTATCTCACTTAACCCACTACTCACCCTTTGTTCTTTACCTTTCGTAGACTGTCATTTTCCCTCTCAGTTTCCCTGTTGGGTGTATTGCCTGTTTTATCCCCATCGTTTCGCTTTCCTCACTCTCTTTTCTTTTTTCACCTTTCTTTAAATTTCTCAACAAAACCCTATTCGACCTCCTCGAGCTCAGAATACCTCTTTTGTACATAATAAGTTCCCCTCTCTTTTTAATGAACATCCGGTATTTAGATATAGATACTTCTGGAGCATCCGTTTTTGGTGTCTTTTCCACGCCTCTTGCTTCTTCATACTATGGTTTATCCTCTCTATTTTCCTCCAACTGTCACAGTAGAGTGGACATACTCTTGTTTATTTGCCGTAGTTCACCTACAACTCTACTCTTGCCCACATTGGGACTAAGCCCTGATAAGCCACTTATTTTTGCCATCATAGCTGAATTTCTCCCAATGCTCACTTCCATTTCCCCTATATTCCTTAAAGCTTCTTCTTGTCCAATCATATCTTTCACTGGCGAAAATAACCAGAGCGAGAAAGAAAGTCTTGGTTCTAACAAGGACTTATACATTCCAACAAGTCTAGATCATTTACGCATAGTCTGTCTACACCTTGATCTAGACGTACAATACTCTCATTGCCGTTTACTTTCTCGTTTGTATTATTGTCTGTAGACAGTGTGACATTCATTTGTATTTGCCTTTTCTTAAATTGCTTTCCCACTAACTCCTTTATCTCTTAACAGGGTTATTTAAATATGTCTTCATTCCCCTTGTGGATTCATTCATTCTGATCCATAGATTCCCCAGTTAGGTTCTGATTCTCTGCTCCCTGTCCCCTTCCTTTTCATTGTTGTGATGTTGTAGCACTTTGAGATTTTGCTCTAGGTTTTGTTGAAAAAATTATTTTAAAACCTTAGAAACTTTGTATATAGATCTAATTATATATTAGGTGGTCTCTGGACCTTTAGTCAGCATTGAATGGCAAAGTCTCCTCTATTTTAACAAATTTGAGGTAACGAAAAAACAAATAAAACAGCTTAAAAACAGCTAAGAAAAAACAGCAAAAATGACTCTACACTTACCTCCTCCCTCCTATACGTCCCCTATATTAGTGGTTCAATCAATCAATAAATCATCGAGGCTTGTCACCCGAGGGGGTCTCCAGGCACTGTGGGATTTGAGCGATCCTTGGTCAGAGAGAGGTGGAGGTCGAAGAGCCAGGTCTTCAGCTGCTTCCTGAATTTCCTCAGGGAGGGGGACGTACGTTGGTGGAGGTCATTTCAGGATTTGGCAGCGAGGAAGGAGAAGTAGCGGCAACTGCTTTGGCTCCGATGGATGCATGGGACCTGGGCTAAGGTGAGGAAGGAGGAGCGGAGCTCTTTGGTTGGACGGTGGAAAGTCAGGCAGTTGTTGATGTAGGTGTGTTTGGTTTCGTGAAAGGCTTTGTAGGCGTGAATGAGGAGCTTGAAGAGGCATCTTTTCTGAATGAGGAGCCAATGGAGGGCCCTGAGGTGAGGGGTGATGCTGGATCTTCTGAGAAGGTTGAGGATGAGTCTTGCGGCTGAATTCTGAATGGTCTGGAGGTGGTTGAGGAGTTGTTTGGTGGTTCCGGCATAGAGAGCGTTGCCGTAGTAGAGTCGGCTGAAGATTAGTGCCTGGGTTACTGTCTTTCTGGGTGAGATGAGGCTCCAGCGGAAGATCTTGCGGAGCATGCGGAGGGTGTGAAAGCAGCCAGCGGTGACAGAGTTGATTTGTTGTTTCATGGTGAGGTGGGCATCCGGGGTGAGTGCTGGGCCGAGTGCGGATGGCCACTAGGTGTCGTCCCGGGGGGAGGGCTTGTCCGAGTTGAGTTTGAGGCAGTTGGCTTTCATCCAGGTGGCGATGCTGGTCATGGTGGTTTGGAAGCGGAGTCTTGTGGTGTCTGGGTCTCCTGAGAAGAATAGGACTAGCTGGGTGTCATTGGTGTAGGACACGATGTTGAGTACGTGGGTGCGGGTGATGTTGGCCAGAGGAGTCATGTAGGTATTGAAGAGGGTGGGGCCGAGGAAGAGCCCTGGGGGACACCACAGATGATGTTTTTGGGTGTGGAGGCAAAGGGTGGAAGGTGGATACTTTGAGTTCGTCCGGAGAGGAAGGAGGCGATCCAGTTGAGAGCCTTGCCTTGGACGCCGATGTGGTGTAGTCCGGTGATGAGGGTGTAGTGGGAGACCGTGTCAAAGGCTGCCAAGAGGTCGAGGAGAATGAGGGCAGCCGAGCTTCCCTTGTCGAGGAGGCTTATGATGTCATTGGTTACTGCGATCAGGGCAGTCTCCGTGCTGTGGTTTGGTCGGAATCCTGACTGGGAGGGTTTGAGCAGGTTGTTCTCCTCAAGAAAGTTCATGAGCTGGCGGTTGACGGGCTTCTCCAAGACTTTGGCAGGGAAGGGAGGAGCGAGATGGGTTGATAATTCTTGAGTTCGTTGGGGTTGGCTGAGGGTTTCTTGAGGAGGGGTTTGACCTTGGGGTGCCTCCAGGTATTGGGTATGGTGGCTGTGGTGAAAGAGGAGTCCAGCGAGGGTGTGTCCCAGCCGCAGCTCGTGCAGGTACGAGCGGTAGGGCGGTTGGGCCGGGTGGGGGGGTATTTCGACAGACGACCACGAGGGAAAATTAAATAAATAATTAATTTTCCATCTTGGTCGTCTGTCGAAATACCCCTCCACCCCTCCACCCGGCCTCACCGCCCTACCGCTCCTACCTGCACGAGCCGCGGCTGGTGTGTCCAATGGATTCACTTCCTAGGTTGTAGATGTGGTGTGGGCAGGGGTCTGAGGGGGATCCGGAGAGGATGGAGTTCATGATGAGATGTTGTCTTCCGATGAGAGTTGCTTCCATTCGATGATTAGCTGGAGGGAGCCGTTGCTAGAGCCACGGGGATGGGAGAGGTTGGTGGGCTGTGGGTCGAAGTTGCGGAAGATGTCGGCGATCTTGTGGTGAAAGAAGTCTGCTAGTGTGGCGCAATTGGCTTGGGAGTGGTGGATGGTGTTCTCAGTGGCAGAGGGACAGGCGAACTTTCGAACGATGTTGAAGAGCTCTTTGGTGTGGTTGGTGCTAGCTTCTAGACGGATGGTGAAGGCTTCTTTCTTGGTTTCCTTGAGCTAATGGTGGTAACTGTTGAAGGTGGTCTTGAAGGCATCGCGATTTGCGGGTGTCTTGTCGGAGCGCCAGAGTCTTTCTAGCTTCTTGCAGTGGCGTTTGAGGTTCATTAGTTCATGGGTGAACCATCTGGCTTGTTTGGTGGTTCTTCCACTGGGGTGTTTGTACTGCCGCCGCCTTCACCCTAACTTTTGTCCTCCAGTCCTCCTGCTTCTTTTAGTTTATATCTCAGTTTATCTCCAAATTCGAAATCCTGTGTGTCTCCTATATGGTGTCCTTTTACTACCGTACACCTACCCTCACCTGGTTTCCCAGGCTAAGGAAGTGCTGTGGCAGCCCTCGCCAATCCACAAAGCTCTGTACCCGGACACTTGAGTGGTGCTTATCAACCCCTCTCCATCCCCTCTGATTGGGTGTCGGGGTGTACAGCCCAGCACAATAGCACCTACTGCTTTCAACCCATCGACAGACTGAGCTGCTACCTCTCTAGGATCGCCGCCTACCTTTCTTTGTGCTCAATTTAATTTATTCTTTCACACCAAATCAAGGAAGAATCAGGGAAGGCTCTGTGCATAAACACACGAGCAACAACCCGCAAACTGCAGACGGATTCATTCAGATGGAATGCCAATAGTACACAGACTTCCAGAACACTGACTTCCATGGCGGGCATGAGCACAGCAGCACAACACCGGTGTAGGAAGCTGGCTCTCTATATACTATCAAATAAACAACAAAAGAGTGCAGCCAACAAAAGAAGAGCCAGCAAGAGAAGTCACTCTTGTTTTTTAAAAGAACCCTCACTCACCAACCTGATTGGTGACATGCTTCATCATTGGGTTCCCACCAGAGAGGCCGAGTGCCTCCCTGGTGTGCTACAACGCCTGACTACAGCGGAGCGAGTTTATTTGTGATGTGAGTGTACAAAAGGTGAGTGAAAAGTGGTTTAAAAATGCCTTGGTTTTATCCAAAAAGTTTTATTGGTAGAAAACTAGGCACAAGTAAAAACAAGTGTGGTGGATGTTCAACAACTGGTTAAGTTAGCCAGAAACATCCTAGTGTGAAAGAAAGTGTATGATCAACATTTTTCTGCCTCCTTTCGCTCTTGGCGAGGCATTCGTCAGGACCAGAATCCCACGGCGGTATGCACACGCTAAGGCGCACCCTAACCTGTGGTGTTAAAAGACTGAATTAACTCACGGTTATAACTGTGCCTTCAGAATTTCCGAAAGCCGTATGAATTTTAAGTATATAGTAACCTTACAACATGGGTCCTGGTGGGGGACGGTGGCTTGTAGTCACACGTCCTTCAAAGCCATGCGCCCGTATGGCACCTGCATACTCCCTTCCAGAGGACCCCGAGGGACTTTCAGAAATTCTGAAGGCACAGTTATAACCGTGAGTTAATTCGGTCTTTTAACACCACAGGTTAGGGTGCGCCTTAGCGTGCGCATACCGCCGTGGGGTTCTGGTCCTGACAAATGCCTCGCCAAGAGCGAAACGAGGCAGAAACATGTTGACCATACACTTTCTTTCACACTAGGCTGTTTCTGGCTAACTTAACCAGTTGTTGAACATCCACCACACTTGTTTTTACTTGTGCCTAGTTTTCCACCAATAAAACTTTTTGGATAAAACCAAGTCATTTTTAAACCACTTTTCACTCACCTTTTGTACACTCACATCACAAATAAACTCGCTCCACTGTAGTCAGGCGTTGTAGCACACCAGGGAGGCACTCGGCCTCTCTGGTGGGAACCCAATGATGAAGCATGTCACCAACCAGGTTGGTGAGTGAGGGTTCTTTTAAAAAACAAGAGTGACTTCTCTTGCTGGCTCTTCTTTTGTTGGCTGCACTCTTTTGTTGTTTATTTGATATTGTTTAGGGGGACCAAGAGTGGCTCCAGTATCTTCCCTCTCTCTCCTGTTGTTTAATTATCTCTATATATTATGCCAAAAAGAGGTATAGTGTGCGGAGAATCCAGTGGATCCCCATAGGCTTTACAGAGGCAAAAGAAGATAATTCTAATGCTCTCTTTTGTGATAGTATGGGCAAGCAGTTAGGCTTATCAGAGGACAGTGTTAAGCATTTGTTGTACACACAGTGGCTATAAATGAGACACACACTCAATGAATAAATCCAAGACCAATATACAAAAATAATACTTGGTTAATTTATTTTGTAGAACCACAGAACTTCATCTTAGGAAAATACGTTTTGCAATAGAAATACTTTTCAATGTAAAAAGTGGACACAGTGCAATTTCCAGACTTTGCAATGTTATCCTGTGGGAGGAAGAAAACATTCAGCATACATATGGGTAACATCAACTTACAAGACCAGTCTTCAGGACTTACGGTATTGGGCAAGGTTCAGTTCAACACCAACAGTGCACTACCAGCGGCACAGGGGCAGCCGGGTGCAGAGTGGGAGCTCGAGTTCGGGCGCCAAATACAAATCAATGGGGACTGGGACAATCGGACAGAGGCTGCTTACAGGTAAGTAGCAGCAGCTTGGGGGACCAGTCTCCGGGGTTTAGCCTAACACTAGACGAGGTCCAAGGCAGCACCAACACTACACCACCAGCGGCACAGGGGCTGCCGGGTGCAGGATGCCAACACAACATCGGGCGCCCAATGAAAAGCAATGGAGACAGGCCAAATCCGGAAAGGGCTGCAGGCTCAGGCCAGGAGGCTGGTCAAAGGACACCAATAGCTGTAGAGGTAAGTTGTGATGCTCGGGGATGTAGGGACACCTTTTATCCTCTTCACTAAGGCCCACTATGGACGGGTCTCGGGGTGCCTTTTGATGTCGGAAACGGCTTACCGGAGCAGGTCGCGGTTGGGGGGGTCTCCATGCAGAGGCTGCAGGCAATGTTGAGAAGTCCAGGAGAGACCAACTCACGGGGGACTCAGGCTCTAGAGCAGTGGGGAAGCTTGCTGGAACCGGTAGGCCACTTGGACTCGGGCCAGAGGCTTCGGGTGCAGAGGTGGAACCGGGGGCAGGCTTCGTGGTTCTTCAGGTCACAGAGATTTTGCTTTGAAGATGGTTGCTTTGTGAACAGGTCCGCTGTTCTCAGGAGCTTTTGGTCTTTATCGAAGGCAGGCAGTCTTCCCAAGGTACTGGTGATCGCTGGGCTGCTGGACGAGTCATCTTTTGCTGCAGGATCGTCGAGGGCTGCAGACAAGCTGGAAGGGCTGGGGCCAAGTCAGTAGTTCTCTGCAGTCTTCTCTGCTGGTCTGGCTCTGTAGTGTCTGGCTATTTTTAGGTTGTCAGGAACTGAAGTTCAGAGCCTGTGGACGCCACCTAAATACTAGATTTAGGGGCGCTACAAGGGAGTAACAGGTAGTGGCCAATGGGCCCCTTACCTGGGGTGTCTACATCCTCTATCATGCCCACCTCCTGTGGGATGGGCATGGACCTAGCCCTGATTGGATAAGTCCAATCATCTTCAAGATGGTGGGCACTGAAAAGTGTACTACACCTCGTCTCCAGCACCTGAGGGATGGAGTTGGCCGAGTGGGGCACACCTCCTATTCTTTCTATGTTTTCCTGCCTGTCCTCCTGCCAAAAAGGGGGGGAGGACAGGAAGGGGGCCTGCTCTCTCTAACAGGAGAGGCTGGGGTCGCATTACAAAGGCGGCAAGGCTTTTGAAGCTCCTTGCCACGGATGGCTCTTCCTGACCAGGGGGAGGTGTAAACACCTCCACCCAAGAAAGGAATTATTCTCGCCCTCAGAGTGTGCAGGCACTCTCCCCATGAGGTCAGAACACTGTCTGGTGGTAGAAGGCTGGCTCAGGCCAGTCATTAACCACACTAAGGATTCGTAGGTTTCAGGGGACCCCTCTAAGGGGTCCTCGGTGTGCACTTTTTAATAAATCTGACACTGGAATCAGTGCAGGTCTATTGTGCTGAGATGTTTGGTACCAATCATCCCTTATTCCAGTGAAGTCATCATGGAGCTGGGGAACTCGTAATGACAAGTGTCCAGCCCAAATACTTACCATGGTTTCCCTCGTCACTTACAATATCCAGGAATCAACAAGGATATTGCAGGGGCATATCTGCTCATGATGATATGCCCTCACAGAAGATATAGTGCACCCTGCCTTAGGGCTACTAGAGGAGTGTCTTTGCTATATCTCATGCAGTGTCTATGGGCATGGCACACAGGGATGTGTGCCATGTCGACTCTTCAGTTTTGTCTGCACCAAGACACGCAGGCTGTAGTGGCAGTGTGCATGCGCTTGGTGAGGGGTCCCTTAGGGTGGCACAATTTGTGTTGCAGCCCTTAGGGACCCTCTTTAACCACAAGGTGTGGTACCAGGGGTACCGTTTACGAGGGCCTTTTATGTGAGCTAAAGGGGGTGCCAACTGTGGAAACAAAAGGTACAGTTTAGGGAAGGAGATCTGGCACAGGGGACCCTGTGCACTTCCAGTTGAAACTACATCATTTCTAGGCAAAAAGTGGGGGTTAACCATGTCCAAAAGAGGCCCTTCGCTACAACCAACATGAGCAGCACGTCAGAGAGAAGGAGTCTCAGTGTCAGGAGTAGCCCTGTTACATGAGGGGGTAAGGGAGGCACAACTGAGCCAGTTTCATAAACCATAACTGGTACACCTGCCATGAAAACCATAACTCAGAATGAATGTAATGCGTACAACCACATGGTATTTATGACAATAAATAGTAGGGCTTGCCAACACATCTTTATATTACAACACTTGCTTTAACAAAGAGATCATACTATATCCATAGTAGGCTAATTCATAACGTTAAGTGTAAGGTAATATTTCGCTAGTGACATCATTTATGTAAATTGTAAAGTAATCTGTTAACATCAAGGGGGAGTTCATGAACACTGAGTTTGGTGTGCAGCTTTTGTTTTTCATGGCAGATGTTCAGGCCATGGCTGCAAACCTAACAATAACGGAGACATTTCATGGCTTTTCGGTTTCACTTCATAACAATAATTGCCCTTTAACTATGTATATGTATATATAAATATATAGGCGTGAGAGAAAGAGAGACAGTAATGTGTCAACAACAGTCTGACAAGGATGCTGCCTTCTCAAGAAACCGTATATATGCATGGCATTACAACATAAATCTGAATTGTGCTTTACTTATTGTTTAGTCCTGTGGGCCTTTCATTACATGCAACTCCATTTAAATGTAAAAAGAACCAAAGAAATGTTGCATTTTGACAGTGGGTTAAATAAAGATCTTTTCTATATGTCTTCGTACCACATTTTTGCCGTTCATAAGAGCTTTAAATAGCAGATGTTACTATTAACCAATTTAATGGTACTCAGCTACGGGAAACATCCTTTACATCGCGGTGATTACACCGCGATGCATTTAGAACGCTGCCATTACAACGCAAGCGTTACATCGACTTGCACTGGAGGGCGCTATAACCTAAGTAATAGTAAGATTTACTATTCCAACACCTTCCCTACTGTATGTAGACTGGTGTTGGAATAGTAAATCTTACTACTCCTAAGTCCAGCGCCCTCCAGCGCAAGTCGTTGTAACGACTTGCGTTGTAAAAACTGCGATGTTACATACCGCGATCATTTTGATCGCGTTGTAACATCACATATTCCTCAGCTACTTACCTTTAAAGGATGGAAGGTAGTGCCTACTTTTTGTGATTAAAACCTGTGCTATGCAGGTCACTGCACATTCCAGAAGGGCCTTTCAACTCATTGTGCTATCATTCATTCAACTTTATGTGCGTGTTATGTATGTGAATATATATTAATCTTGAGCGACTATTGCTCCTTCTGCGGGAATAAATGTGCAGTCTTTAGGGCACAGTTCCACTCCCCCCAGCAGGGGGGCATGACATGGCCAAGTAGCAATGCGGGGTGCTTTATTTCACCTGCCAGTTGCACAAATGGCCAGCCAGAGCTTTAAGTGGGCCGGGTCCTGCCAGCGCTCAGCACCGGCTGTTCTAAAAAGCAGGTGCTGAGACGGGGCCCTATCGAGCTCTCCATTTTTGCCCTCATCCTCCGGGTGAGAAAAACAATCTTAACTCTGCAGTAGTGCCACCCTTCACTGCTTTTGAGGTAACTTCAAAGAGACTTGTTATAGTTCTTTCAGTCTCAACATGTCAGAACTGAAGCATTTTCAATGTTATATACAACGAAGCCATAGTTGTTGCTTATTTATCATATTCAACTAACAACCATTGACAAAGGCAATAGTCCGGGTTTCTTGTAGGTGTAATGTTACTTGTTCTATCATATATCTGGATGCAATGACGGAAGCAGCACAATATC
The DNA here is from genome assembly GCA_963921515.1 of Calotriton arnoldi. Classification (NCBI taxonomy): domain Eukaryota; kingdom Metazoa; phylum Chordata; class Amphibia; order Caudata; family Salamandridae; genus Calotriton; species Calotriton arnoldi. The sequence goes on from CAWUFW010000015.1 coordinate 8,141,377, forward strand.
GGTCGGGCGGCACACTATGCTAAGCACAGACTTTTACCTTATGTGTTTATAAGCCACACCCTTACATACATCGGTCACGCCCCTTTGAGAGACCCCCCAGTTTTTCCATCCCACTTAAAGCCCTGTGGCCAGCAGTGTGTATCCTTGTGTTTCAGAAAGCACCTTCCCTTTCCCTTTCAGAAGCATTGTCTTCTCGGAACACTCCCACAAATCCCACACACACAGCACATCCCTCAAAACAGCACTGAGCGTGAAAGTTGATAGATTTCTCAGCCTGCTTACTAGTCAGCACTTCTGATTCCTGTAGCTCCGCCTGGTAATTGCCTGACTTCGAACTAAGTGCTATATTAGGAGATTAGGATTCTGGGCTGGGTGTCCTCTGCGTCTCTGCGCCTGTCCTCCGCCAGGGGAGTTTGCTTCCGTCCCCTGCAGCTGCTGTGCCTGATTTACAGGGGCTGCGACGGCCTCTGATAGAGTTCTGCCGAACACCTGTAAGCTACTGTGTCAGCCCTCCGTGCTGCTTCTTCCGCCACGTGCGTTCCCCACGCTGCACGCCCTGATGCACGTGTTAACATGAATTGGAAAGACGTCATTATTTAGAGAGGATAAGGTAGTGTCCCCTCCAATGACCACTTACCAATCCATGCCACTACTTCTAAGAAGCATTGGCAAAGCCAAAAGGTAACGTCTTGAAAAAGGTCAAACTATTCTCTTTGCCAATGCTTTTTTGCATTGACATTATTTAATGGCAAAATGGCCACCAGTGCATGGCAACTCATGCACACACATGCGTTTTAAGGCATGGGGATGCATGGATGGCCACCTTGGAATGGGATCTGTCTTAAAGGAAAGCCACTCCACTATGGCCACCGATGTGTAAGCATGCATCGACACACATACATTCCTGTGTATTGTGTTGCATACATGCACATGCATTAGCATGCAGACATTCCAGTGTATAAGAATGCGTGCACATGCATCCATGATTCACGAGCAACAATTTTGGGATTTTTAGTTTCCTGTTACAACATGGCGAACAATCATTTGAAATCAGTAAATTAAAAAACAAATTAGGTACACAGCAGAACAAAAAGGAGATGAGCAGCCCAGTACTTCTTTGCAACTGCCAGTAAAAAATAAAATAAAAACTGAACATGCGGAGCAGGATAGGGAGCAATGAATGAGCGTAGATGATAGCAAATAGCATGTGGAGAGGGTTGGGGTTGCAGGGGAACAAGTAGATAGTGGAGAGTCCAAGTAAAGACTTGCCCTTCTTTGGAGTTCAGAAAGTGGAAAAATGAAGCCAGCAATGGAAGGGTACAACTGATCTGATATAACTCTGTGAGACCGAAATGCTCCTGGGCGGTACAAACTGAGCGAGGAAAGCTATTGAGTCAAGAGCAGAGACCTGAGCTAGACAACAAAGCCATCCAGTCATGAGCAAAGGGCTCCCCACTCTAGGTTTATGTTTTGTGTTGGAAATATTAGTCCTGCAACAGGCAGCTAGCGCTGTTTGTAGCTGAGACCTAAAAATGTGCAACACAAGGTATCGCTGACAAGTGGCCCTGTGTCATATGTAATACCGTCAGCTAACCTTGGTTTTTGCCAACAGCTTGTAGCACTGTGGAGCGTGTGGTTTATTTTGTTGGCCTTCTAGTGTGTGTTGTAAAAGCTAGGCATGCAGTGTTGATGACTGAAAACCCAGGACTAGCTGAGTGTGACGCACATAAAACCAGTGGCGACTCCTCCGCTAAGGTGGAGGAGCGTAGCCCCACTGACTGCTTTGCAGCAGGGGAAGAAAGGAAAAATAAAATGATAATAACTTGATGTTATTATCATTTTATTTGTTCCTGCTGTGGCAGCATGGGGGCGGGGTGGGCTGCTCTGCTCACAGAGCAGGGGAGGAGTGGTGGGCACACTGAAGTGCGCATGACGCTTTGGCCGGCCGCCTCAGGCCAGCCAAACAGTCATGCTCACTTAGCATGTTCTCCATCCAGGCTGCATTACAGCCTGGGTGGAGAACATGCCCAGGCCCCCAACCCTGTCTGAGCGCAAAACTGCGGCGCTCAGACCAATCACAACACTGCATTGCAGCGTTGTGATTGGCTCGGGAGCCTGGCTGCTTCCTGTTCGGCAGACGCGGAGGAGAGACGACATGGGACAGAGCGGCGAGGAGGTAGGTGTCTTTTTCTTTTTTTACACCCCCTTACCCCTTCTCCCTCTGCCCCGCCACCCCAGATCTGTGCCGGCCGCCACTGCATAAAACGGGGCAGTTGGCAGGTGTGTTAATGTCATCACTGTCTTGGTCCAGTCCAAGATAATAGCTGGCTGATTAAAAAAAATAACTATGCGTCTGGGGAGCAGTACTATTGGAGCACTCTGTGACGTACTCTCACATGCCTTTGTGCATTAGCCCAGAAACATCCAACTTCCAATTAGTAAAAGTGCAAGGAAGGCACAGTCCTTTCTATTTGTACTAACTGAATATGAATATTCCCTGAATATTCTCAATGTATTAAGTTTTTAGATATTTCCACGCCAATTCACAAAAGCACGTAAGAGTACATAAAAGAGTGCTGCCTTCCATACTCTAGAATTCTATTGTGAATAGGCTCCTTTGTGGTGATATAGTTTACTGTGCTGAAAAGAATATGGCTCGATTATCATTGTTATGATAGAAACCTGGGTGGTCGAAGCTCCACTGTTTCCTGCATCTGTCAGCTTTCACTTGAAGTTGCCATGTCGCCCAGAAGCTGTTCTGTGAAGCCTGGGGTTTTATGTAACAAAACAGTGCATTCTGGGATTTGTAGGCTTACTGTACTTCATTTAGTTAATTGCATGAACACATCTGGAAGCAGGGAATTGTAAAAGGATATCCAATGTCGTTCTAAACATCTGGCTACCCGGCTCCTTTGCCATGTTCATTGAAGAAGCAACAGCTACTCTTGCTTAAAAGGTTCTTTTTGTGTCATCGTTTGTCAGCCCATCAGTATCAGTTGCCTAAAATAGCAAATTGGGCAGCCTGGGCGCGCTCTTTTCCCTCAGGCTTGGATACATGCTCCTGTTCACCCCTTCCCCTCAACCAAATGGTCTCTCAGACTTCACTGTGCTGCCTGGCTTCCCTTTCAGCGGTTTTATTGCCCCTTCAGAGGAATACTCTAGGGGCCCGAGAGGCTAAAAGGTAGAAATGGAAACAGAAAAACACCGTAAAGACGGGATTGTTAGTAATTCGGTGTCATTCTTCCGCATCCTCTCCGAGCTCCGAGAAGATATAGACGCACAGAGCTGAGCTGTGGAGGCTGGAGGGGGAGGGAGAGCCGGTGTCTGCTGTTTAATGGCTTTCCATGCACTCCTCTCGTTTTAATGTTGGAGGTAATGGCCGTGACATTGAAGCCACTTGAAGGGCTGACGCCTTGACATCCTGCTTTACACATAAATGTGCTTAATTTTGTACCGCGGCCATATTCGGCAGGCATCAGTCAGAGAAATGTCAGATGCGGGCTTCGCTGTTGCAATACTGCATAAAGTTTCCATGGTCTGCAGGGTGGCTTTTTGTGATACGTCTCTCGCCTTTTATGGTATCAGTGTCTTTTGCTTTCTCGCCCTAAGTGCGCCGGGTATGCCCAGACGTGGGTCCCGGGCTCACCGTGCCACTGGATTCAAGCTAGCCTGGCTGATGATGAGTGATACCCCGAAATCAGTCCCAGGATGCTTGTTTCTGGTCCAGGGAGGACATGGCTTTGCAGTTCGGGCTGGACTGTTCCCATGAGGAGCAGGGTCAGGAGTGATTTGCATATGGCTGGGTCTAAACTGGGGTGGCGTGGTGAGCAAAAGAACGATGGATTTAACCCAGATCTCTCTGACTGGGGTGAATGTTTGATTTGGTCCGGATTCCATCCATCATTTGTGTATCTTTTTCTTCTGCCTCTCAGCAGGTCTTAGTTTACTCACTAAATGCTCACATGCTTTTCAATAAAAAAGAGTGCACCTTTTATTCCAGACAAACCAACCACCGGAAAATAATTCCACTTGTCGTGTCCATGCTCAACTGGAGAACTTATCCTGTGACCACAATGAGCAGAGGGGTAACGCCATAATGGTGGGCCCCGGCTATAGGTTGGGCCGATACCTGGCCAGGGAGAGGGGCGCACCAACATCATTTTGCCATTTGTGTTTACATTCCAATTGTGTGTGCTTTCCTGGGTTACCCAGGTAGCCGTGCCCCACGCCTATTGGTTGCCAGGTGTTAGCGGAGTCACCTGGATGGCCAGCAGGGCACGGAAAGGGGCATTTAAGACACGGGTCCTGGAACACCCATATCGCTTCCTGGTTTGCAGTGCCCCTGCCAGCCGTCAATATGCCATGCTGGCCCTGGACACAAGCTCCAAAAAAGACATTCACGGAGGGCTGTTACTCAGTCACATCTCCTGGCTTGAGGGGGACCTAATTGTCACCCTGCCTTGCTCAAAAGCAGATCAGCTGTGAAAGGCCGAGCAAGTGTTTTTGAGGCGATCCAAGGTAGTCCCAGGGCGCCCAGAGACCGCTGTATCTACTTTTCTACTCATCTGGCCTTAAACAAATTTTACCTCCTTGTTAGTCCATGAGACAGGTATACCACTCCTGAAATACCATTTTAATCAGGTGATACGTGTGACGCTGCGTGAGGCAGGCATAGATGCCACCAACTACAGCTCGCACTCATTTAGGATAGGGGCAGCAACATCAGTGGTAGGGGCTGGTCTCAATGCAGTGACAGTCAAGACAATAGAGAAGTGGAGGTCTAATTGCTACATGCGCAATGTGCACCTGAACATGTTATAGTGAATGCTCGGCTCACTGAAGGTGATCGACTAATCACATTTTCTTTCCTTCCTAATGTTTACAGTGTATTAGGATACATGGCTACAGCTAGTGTGTGGATTCTTGCCCATTCTTTTGTGCTACCAGCAGGGGCAGTCTTTGAGCAGACATACTACAGTCTTTAAGGCAGGGCCAGGGGCGTGCGCTGCAGTGATTGCCCTTGGCTCCCAAGCTACTTTATGGCACTGCCTTGGGATTATTGGAAGTTGAAGCTTGCACCAGGGGACTAAGACCGGGCCCGGTTGCCCAGGCCCATCTCACGTAGGGTGCCAAGGGGGGTCCCTTTTGGGTTGCTCTGGCATGGGTGTTTAAGGGCTCAGCTGGCTTGCTGGCCTTGGGTCCTCTCCTCATGAGGGAGCAGGGGAGTTTGCCTTGTAAAGATTATATCTGGAGGGGAGCCTGGAGGCTTGCTGTCGGGCTCCTAATTCAATTAGCCGGTGCTCTAAGTGTCAGCGGGGTGGCCATCAATGTGGGTTAGGAGATTCCAATGTATATCAGTTATCAACTGGTTTCATGCTAAATGTAAAGTATGTACAATGCGTGATGAGAATCAAAATATGTTATTGAATTCTGTTGAACAGTATGTTTTAATGCAATTCTATTAAACAATAAATATGGCCTGAGAATTGTTTTCACAACCGCAAAGCATAGTTGTCTCAGGCCAATTCTTTTTACTTTGTCTGCTTGATGATGGACCGAACTGGGCTTTAGGGGTCTTCTGCTACTACCATGGGCATGGTGCGGTCCACTACCTGTTCAAAGGCGGTCATATGTACGTTTCTTCATCTCGTAGTTGACAGCTATGTTAAAGACTGTGTAAAAACTGGAAATGAGAATTTGTTGTAAACCAAATAAATGCATTATTTTTAAGGTCTGAAGTTATGTTATGTGTACAATAGGTTTATACTTTTGTGTGATATTACTCTTTGAAATTCCAGAGCAACAGCTGAATCCCAATGCATCTGCCATTCTAACGACCCTGGAATAATTACTGCACAATTCTGCACTCTGAGCAACTTTCGGCAGGCCAGTCCAAGGAAAGACCATAGTGGCAGCTTTAAAATCCAAAATATAAGCCCCAGAATGCAACTAGTTTGTGTGTGAGGAGTCAAGAGAAGCTGACTTGGAGCCACTTGGCCGCATTATGGAAAGCAAAATTAAATGGAATTGGTAAATGTGTACCTTTTTTCTTCCCCTGCCCCTCAACTGAAATTCATACATTTTAAGTTAGTAAAACCTTATTTTTTTTACATTTTGCTATGAAATGTGAAAGTAGTTATGATAACAACACTGAGTGACTGCTCCACCTGTACCCATTGCCCTGAGATAACAATCTGAACCTGTCCTATTTTAAAAAGCGTGAATGTTTATCAGGTAAAGGAGAACAGGGGGGATATGGCTTTTGAAATGTAGAGGCAAGCATTTCACTCCTAATGAGCGCACAACATTTACGATTACAATTTGCAAAGTTACCCAAAACAAAGGGTGGTGCTTAGAAAGGCCTATTGCCCCAGTCAGTGTGGGGGTTGGGCGGAGGATGTAGCTCCACCTGAAAACCCCAAACCTCCTTTGATAGGGCTATGTCTTGAAAAGACACAAGAAATAAGAAACGGATATAAATGTGCTTCTCTACTTCAGGAACCACCAGTGTGCAGTTTGCTGTTTTACAATCAAAGGGACACTTCCGACCCTAGCTCAGCCTCTGGCAGAGGATGGCGTAGTGGCTAAACTCCGTCCACCCATTTATACCCCGGACTTGTACCCTCGGGTTAACTGTGAAAATCATGGTCCAATTCATTGAGTTTTTTCTAGGAATGGTTGTTTTTATGGTCTGGCAGACAATTATATGAGCATTACTAGAGAAGGGCTTTGGCTTCGTCCACATGTTGGGAGCCAGGAGTACATGTTTTGATTGGGCAGATTTTGTGTGCTTCCATAAAAAAAAAGTGCCTGTCCTCCACACAGCTGTGATCATTTTGTTTATTTATCCAGTTGCATAAGCTTGGATTTTCAGGGGCACACACATGACATTGGAATGCTGTTAAAGTGTCTTAGATAACTAGAAAATGTATTATGTTTCTGGCAGCAGCACAGATGAGCAGAGGGCAGTCATTTTTCAGCCTTGGCCTCTGTGCTTTTACACCCATTTGTAAGTCTGTCTGGGCGCACAATATACTACACTGTTGCATAAAGAATGTACGTATAGCGCGCACACGCATATATATGTAACGGGCAGGATTTTCTAGTTGTAAATGTGAAAGTGCGCCTTTGTTTTAAAACCGCCTCCATTTTTAATGAGTTTTTTAAGAAAAGTGGACAGGGTCTTGCTGGTGCTGAGCACCGGCAGTTCTTAAAAGCAGGTGCTGAGACGGGTCCCTATCGGGCTCTCCAGTTTTACCCTCACCCTCAGGGTGAAAAAGAAATCTTAACTCTGCAGCAGTACCACTGCTCAAAGCCTTTGATGTAACTTCAAAGCGACTCATTATAGTTCTTTCACAGTCTCATCATTTCAGAGCTGAAGCATTTTCAAATATTATACAGCAAAGCCATAGTTGTGGCTTATTTATTTTATGCAACTAACCACCATTGACAAAGCCAATATTCTTGGCTTGTTGTATGTATAATGCTACTTGTTGTATTATATATCTGGTTGCCGTGACAGAAGCAGCAAAATATCAGTCGGGCGGCACACTATGCTAAGCACAGATTTTTAGTACACGTGTTCTAAGCCACGCCCTTAATTTCAGCGGCAACGCCTCTTTGAGAGACACCCCAGTTTTATTTATCCCTCTTATAGCCCTGGGTATACCGAACAACTCAACTTTAAAACAGAGGGAACTTCCTCCCATAAAGTGCCCATGGTTGCCCTGGTGACGTTTGGCGAACATGTATAAATGAAAACGAGATGACTGCACTCGTTTTAAAAACAAAAATGTGGATCAATTCACTTTCACATCCGAGAAAATGTTCGTGGTGGGCATGTTGCGGTTTAGCCGGTAACTTCACTAACCTTCGACACTGCAGTTACGAGCTCTAATTGCACTTGACATAAACTGGTGCTCGCCTGGCCACATATCTCTGTATTCCCCGGTTCCTCACATCGAAAGTATGTTTAATGTATGTTAAAAAGACAGTCGGGCGGTAAACCGTCTGCTGCTTTTCTAATTGCATGTCACCCATCCCCTTTATTCGCCGTCTAGTTTTACAATCTGTACACAATAAAATATGTCGTTTGTGCAGCGCTCTGCGGCTCCTTGAAGCTGTATTAAATGCTTTAAATAAGAGGGGGCAGAGGGAGTGCCGGGAGGAGTCCTTTATTATTCGGGTTTTTTTTCCTTCTCTTTTGCTAATGCGTTTTTTTCATTCGTAAATCCCCATTTCTGCAGAGTTGAGAGAGAATTGCAATTTATGTCGAAGTTCCGAAATCGTCCCCAGGCCGAATGAGGAGGAATGGGGGCCGGCGGAGCAGCGCCTCGCGCGCAGGCAGAGAACAAAGAGCGGGAGGCGGTGAGGGAGCGCGCGAGGGAGAGTTTATAGTTGACATTATACTCCGGAGTTGGTTCTAATTCAAGCTACATTCCTCGCAGCCATTATGTAGCTCATAAATTCAATAAAGTGTTTTACTGTTGCGATAAAAATGACAGGAGGGGGGCTTATGTTGTAACTTCAGTGCGGTGCTCTTGCCTTTTCTGCTGGAGCGCGGCTCTGTTTAACACCCCGGGGGTCACGTTAGAGGGCGTCCTCTACCGAGGAGGGACGGAAGACAGTCCCACATAACTTGAGGCCAGTCTAGTTGTTATGTTGGCTACAGTTAGAGTACATTGAATATAAAGCTGTTGTTTATGACTGGCGTGAATCCTGGGCTTTTTAGCTATCCTTAGAGCGATAGTGCTTAACGGATTAGTCCCCTTCATTGGCAGTGCTTACTTTGTAAAATATTAGGGGGTCTGACCAGGAGGCCACTGCAGCTTGCACCACCCATCGCCTTTGTCATCGCTGCCAAAACAACTACTAACCCTCTCTCTCGCATGTAAATGCGACAGTTCAGATTATCCCAGGTCCCCAAAGCTAAAGGAATGGCTGGGGAGGCAGGTATGAGCACTATTTTAATGTATATTGTATTCCTAAACAACCGTTGTGCTACTCAGCTCTAAATTAGATGAGCAGCGCTACCATGTGGTGGACTGTTTAAGTATGGTGTTGACAATTAGGTGCCGGTGCCAAGCACCGGAAACCAATTAAGTGCACGTGCTCAGCACCGGTGTAAATTAAGCACTAATCTTTGGGCGTAGTCTGCTCATCCAAATTCCCAGACTGGGCTTTCAGCATCTGTGCATTTATGTGGACCTGGACAGAGATGTATATGTGGAAAGAAATCTTTTGGCCTCTCTGGCCCGTTTTAGAGAAGACGTAGCCTATATTCTGCTGAATACCATGTTCTGGATACCAGAATTGTCTTTGTCAAATTAGACAGCTCCTCCTACCCTGCTTTGTGATGGTGGTCGTCTAAGAATATCTCTTGCATCTGCCTACAGGGGAATTGCTATTTCTGATATGAGAGAGTACTACTGGGCTTCCTATCTGGTGGCACTGAACAATTTGTAATTCTCCTCTCATCAAGACCATCCTTTTGCATAGACAGGCATGCCATCGGGGCTGGAGCATACCAAGTGCCATCTACTGGAGCTGGATCCGGGCACATCTGCTGGGCTTACCAAGATATAGATATGTGCCAGTAAGCCTGTTACTGCAGCTTTAATGTGGAAAGTGTTGATTGCTCTCGACCACCACTGTGAGACACTGCTATCCTGAATTATGATCATGACCATGAAGGGTTCAGGAAATGGGACCTTATGGTGATTGTAGTGTCTTCTATAGTAAATAACGATGCAGGAACAACACGGTAGGAAGCACGTAGGGTTTATTCACCTCAGCCATCAACAGCAAGTCTCCAACTGACAAACATGGAATACAGTCACAGAGATTCTACATATTAGACATTCCAAATAGAATGTACAATGTGGTTCTACATATAACCTAATACAATGTCACACACCTCCCTTCTTTACAACAACATAATAACCATGAAACAGAAGAAAATAATAAAAACCAAAAAAAAAGATAAATTTAAGCTTGTCAGACATAATCTTTCATGTACACAGGAAGTCTGCGCACCCTCTGACTCCTCTCTCTTACATTGCAAGACAACCCAGAAGATCCTGTGAGAGAGGGAATAACATCAGTCGATGAGGGATAAAAGCTAGTACCACCTCCAAGACTCTCAGCTGAAGAGAAATTTGAATTAACTAACACCACACGCCTCTTATTCCAAATCCTTCCATCTTCAGTCTTAACCGCATTTTTAAAGATCTTCACCACACTCCTAATTTTAGAATATTTAGACCAAGGTTGACGCCCAACAGGGGTTTTGATCTTCACACGGTCACCAACCTTCACCTCATTGTTTTGAGCACATTTTTTTTCATCAAAATACACTTTTCTATTAAACTGCTTATTAAGTTCTCTGTTCCTCCAATCACCTATCTGATTGTTAACCAAACCTTTGTTTAACCTCATCCACCCTGGACACAATTTCGAGTTGGAAGCCCTACCCTTGAATAACTCAAAGGGAGTTCTCCCCGTGGTCAGGTGTGGAAACATGCGATAAGCAGTAATTCTGTCTTGAAGAACATCTTTCCAATTCAAGCCATTGCCTCTGGCTAATTGTATGCTCTCTTTGAGGGTCTTATTCACCCTTTCCACAGCTCCGTTGGTTTCTGGGTGGTACACAGCACTTCTCTTATGAATAATGCCACAATCCTTTAAAAAACACTGAAACTCATTCGAACAAAACTGTGGCCCATTGTCAGAGAGAATACTGTTAGGAAAGCTTTCTCTCTTAAAAATTTCCTCAAGAAACTTAACACATCCTGTTGAAATATCTCTAACAGCACTCACCTCAATCCATCTGGAGTACAGATCCAAAACAACAATTAGATAGGGGGTGTCACTCACACCGTGCAACGGACCAACAATATCAATTGCCACTTCATCCCAGGGGTGAACCGGTAATTTTCTGCAGACCATAGGCATTCGCTTAGTTTTCAAAATTTTATCACTGGCACAACACTCCACACAATCCCTGACCAACCTTTCAACCTCCAAATCCATGCCAGGCCACCAAAATTGCAATCTCAGATACTCCTTAGTCTTCACTATCCCAAAATGACCAGTGTGGGCAAGACTCAGAAGTTTATTCCGTATGCCCAACGGAGGAACAAGCTTAGTGCCCCGAACAAGCATACCATCAACAACAGACAACTCACAAATCAGGGACCAAAGCTTATCAAGACGCTTGTTATTCATCATCATGTCCATAACTTTCTTAATTTCTTGATCATTCTCAATTTCATCCTTCCACTCAGACTCATTAACTGCACCAGAGGTGATTTCACATACATTAACCACATCATCATCTAAAATCTCTTCATCAGTGTCAAATTCCTTAACATTAACCAGCCGAGAAAGACAATCTGCAGATTTGTTGACAACATCCGGAATGTAATCAACATCAAAATCAAATTCCTGAAGAGAAATGACCCACTTCTTAATTCTTGAAGAAATAGAATCAAGACCTTTTTTGAAAACACCTCCTTGAGAGGTTTATGATCAGACAACACCTTCACCGTAGTACCCCATATCAAGTTTCTGAACTTCTTAAGCGCCCAAAAAATGGCCAAGGACTCTTTCTCAATAACCGAGTAATTAAGTTCCGATCCTCTCACACATCTTGAAGCGCAGGCAATCAAACGCTCAACACCATCATTTTTTTGAAGTAATACAGCACCTAACTCCTTTGCGCTTGCGTCAGTCAATATTTGAGTCATCTCACCCGGCACAAAAGCTTGTAAGGAGGGCGCTTTCCTCAATTCTTCCTTGATGGAAACAAACTCTTTCGCACACTCACCACACCATTGAAACACAACACTTTTACCAGTGAGTCTCCTAAGATTTTGAGTTTTGTCAGCATACCCTGGAATGAACTTACTATAAAATTCTACCATACCTAAGAAAGATAACAACTCCTCTTTATTGACTGGCTCGCTGATTTTCACAATAGAATCAACAAGATCTTTCTTAGGGAAGACACCTCGTCCAGTGATACAATGTCCAAGATAGTTCACCTGTTCAACACCAAACTTACATTTCTCTTTTTTCAGAGACAGACCAGCCTTCCTAAGACGTTCCAACACAGCACACACTCTAGAGTGATGTTCAGTCTTAGTGCTGCCATAGATTAATAGATCGTCTTGATAGCACCTGACACCTGTAACCCCTTTTAGAATTTTAGACATTATGCGTTGAAAAACCGAGGCAGCAGAGACCAGCCCAAATGGCATCCTACGAAACTTATAAGTTCCCATAAGTGTCACAAAGGCTGTCAAATCCTGCGAAGGTTCATCCAGCTCAACCTGATGATAAGCTGACGCCAGATCAAGAGTAGTGAAATACTTTGCGCCTACCAAAGTGCCAACCATCTCGTCAATATTGGGCAAGGGAAATCTGTCCACAATCACCTCCTTGTTAAGCGAGCGTAAATCAATGCAGAGGCGTAATTCACCACTAGCCTTCTTGGCCACAACTATGGGAGCCAACCATTCTGTCGCTTCAACAGGTTGAATGACTCCCATTTCAACTAACCGCTCAATCTCCTTCTGAACCCCAGCTTGTTCATTCAATGGAATTCTTCTAACTCTTGCAACCACTGGGACAGCACCTTCTCTCAATCTAATATGGTGTTTGTACCCCTTAAGGCATCCTAGTTCGTCCCCAAACACATCAGCAAATTGTTCTGCAAAAACAGAGACAGAATCATCCACCTCTTGAACCTGGACTTGTGGAACCGCATTGGGATTAAGACGAACACCAAGCAAACGTTGATGGGGCCACCCTAAAAGAGCATCCCCACGCTTGGCCACATAGACTTTGCCAGCAGTCATACGTCCACACAATTCAATGGTAGCCAAAAAATATCCTAACATTCTAATGGGTATACCACCATAACCCAGAGGAGAAACATAATTTTTAATCAGTTTAACATTAGCACTAAAGTACTGTCGAAAAATATCTTCACTAATCATGGTGAGATGTGAACATGAATCAAACTTTAACTCAAGTTGAACACCCTCAATAGCAACCATATGAGAAGGATGTACATACAGCCTTCTGTTCATCGACCTGAAAGATAATTTCCTTAACTTGAGGTTGATCTTTTGACACATATTGGTCACTTTTTTTTACTTTGCTTTTGCAACATCTGGCAAAATGACCCCTCCTACCACAGGTACTACAGATAACCCGTATGGCTGGACAGAAAGAAGCATTTGCCAGATGTCCTATCCTACCACATCTAAAACAGGTTGGTTTGTGGTCAAAAGCAGGAACGCCTCCAGTAGAAGACGAAGATTTATCTCTATCCTTGGCCACGGGATGTTTGTTTTGAACTTGACATATAACCTCTTCAACACTCGTGCTAGTTGTGTTAGATTTATTTTTATCAGAACTCAACTCATCAACACATTTCATCATATGCTCAACCTGTTTAGCAATTGTTAGAACCTCATCTAATGGAGGCTCATCTTTTAACCACAGCTCTTTCCTAATTTTGTCATGAGCACATTTCAATACAAATTGGTCCCTAATTCTCTCCTCTACAGCACCAGCAAACTTGCAAGAAGATGCAAGTTTTCTTAAGGCTGAGACAAACTCCTCAACCGATTCATCCTTTTTTTGTTCACGAAGACCAAAATGATATCTCTCCATAATTGTGCTCAAACGAGGAAGATAATGTCGATCCAACTGTAGTATACATATTTCGTATTCATTGAGATTCCTCTGATCAGCAACACTGAGCTCAGGTAAATGCTCCAGGACTTCCTGTCCTTCTCCCCCAAGACAATGTAATAGCAAAGAATGTTTCCGTTCTGCACTTACATTTGTCCCACAGACTCTTGCGTAATTCACAAATATCTTTTTCCACTTTTGCCATTTTACACTTGGTTCACCTGGACTGGTCAGGAAGCAAGGTGGTTGAGTTACATTCTGCATGGTGTTACAATATCCCCTTCACGAATATATAAAAAAAAAAATAAGAAGAGGAAAATATGCTAATAGAAATGATGAATGACAGAACCAGTGGAAGCAAGCAACATTTGGTTACCACTAAACTAAAAAAAATATCCTATAAATAGAAAATCAGTTATGTCTCTTATGTCCCTTTTTTTTTTTTTCTTTTTTTTTTTACAATGACGTGTTATGACACACTGAAGTGCAAAAAAAACAAAAAAAACAAAAAAAACAAGACTCCTCTGGGCATACAGCAAAGCATGACACTTACTATGTAAGCAATGTCATAAAGTTGTGTCAATCCTTGATGAATTAATGCTGACACTCCATATGTTGGTATGCCGATCAACTTTTATAACGTAGAGTTTCACTTGCAACTGTAATCCACAGATGTGACAGTTACTAACAATACCGGCTCGATAAATTCCCTTGCTCCAAGTTACTGGTGTGCCAGTCACCGAAGGTATAGGCTTGAAGATGCTTCACCACAAAAAAAATAAAAAGAAAAAAAACTAGAAAACACCATCCCAATTTATTACCTTTCTTAAACACACTGGTGTGCAAGTCACCGAAGATGCTGGCCTGAAAACACTCCACCGATAATGAGGACACTTCGCTTCAAAAGAAACCAGCAAACCATAAGTTTGCCGCACGGACCACGCGTAATGAAGTAATGCTTCCCAATCGCACAAAATGGCCCCCGTGCGTGACGACGCACGTAAATTCACCGTCAATCAGCTTTAAAAAAAACACTTCCCAATCGTAGAAAATGGCCCCTTGTGCGTGACGACGCACGTAAAGTAAAACACTCCCAAACGTTGAAAATGGCCCCCGTGCGTGACGACGCACGTAAAGTCACCGACGTCACCTTCACCTCTCCTGGAACGCAGACGCGCTTCAGGCCTAAGCCAAACCTTGACTTTTTGATGCCGGTGGAACGCAAGTGCGTTCCACCGCGTGCCCCTCCCTCTAACCTCCTCACCACGATTTTTCTTTTGTTTTTTTGACCCGGAGTCACCAGACAACCGATGATGAATCCACGCAACAGCCGCTGGAGAAGTCCCAACACCTTCTCTTTTTAAGGATACACAGCCGCTGGAGGAGGATAATTCGAAGGATATCTTCACGAGGGGAAAATGGCATCAACTGCTGGATGTTGAGGTGAGAGAAGGCCCTCGCTCGTCGCCAAATAAATGTAGTGTCTTCTGTAGTAAATAACGATGCAGGAACAACACGGTAGGAAGCACGTAGGGTTTATTCACCTCAGCCATCAACAGCAAGTCTCCAACTGACAAACATGGAATACAGTCACAGAGATTCTACATATTAGACATTCCAAATAGAATGTACAATGTGGTTCTACATATAACCTAATACAATGTCACAGTGATCTCAAAGGCGGAGGTGCTGTGGAATTCAAATTGACTATCGGAGGAATTCTTCCTGGAGACTTCTCAACGCTTTAAATTCATGAAGTTGAATCACGTCCTGCACAAATATGCTGACAGGCTATGGGAGTTGCTGGGCTCATCCTCCTTGGAACACAGGGTGTTATCAGAACCGCAGGCCTAAAAAGATGATCCTGTGGGCGATCCTGTCTGCCACTGTTGTGATCTCAGACAAAACAGTACTATTGGCGGCTGTGGGGAGAAACCACCCTGTAAAAGTGCAACAAACATACGAAATCTGTCTCATGGTGCCTTGCAACACTGCACACATTTTATTAGGTTGATTCTTTGCCTTTGCGATCCAATTTTGTTCGTCATGATTATGACTAGGTGCCACATATAGAGGTGTACCTATGCGTGGTTGTCCTTGATGATGTTTACTTGATCACTTGTTGTGGCTGCCCTGATATTTGTGCAAAAAACAATAAAAAATGTTTAATTAATACAGCCTTATAGCCCACCGTAGCGGGCTATACCGGCTATTAAAGGCCCGCTCCAGCGTTAAAGGCCCGAGCCGAAGGCGAGGGACTTTAACAAGGGACCGGGACTTTAATAGCCGGTCCAGCCCTGCTACGAAGGGCTATAAGGCTATTAGAACATCCTGCCACTAGAGGGCAGAATGTTCTAACAAATAAAACAAAGGCCTCTCAAAGCTCGAGGGTATTTAAATCCCCTCGAGCTCCGAGAGCCTTTGTAAAACATTGGAATGTTGCTCTGCGGGCCTTTACCGGCCCGTAGAAGCATGGAGCACTACATTGTCTACAATGGAGCTCCCAACATTCCAATGTTCTAATAAAAGTTACATAGTTGATAACAATAAGACTAAAATAAAAACCTCTTAGCCACAAGCTTACTGGCCTATCAGAAATAAGACTTCATGTTAAAAGTTGGCAGTACTGGAGACAAGAGTTAGGGCCCGATTATGAGTTCGGTGGTCCATGGTGGCGGTCCGTGGACCACCAGACTGGCGGTACACTCGCTGTATTACAAGTACTGGGGTTGGACCGCCACCAGACCACTGCTACGGCCAGGATCCTTGATCCCGTGGCGGTACCACAGCGGTCTGAGGAAGAGTAATATGCTGGCGGTGCCACAGCGGCACCGCAGAGCATATTACGAGTTTCCTCACTGCCCTCCTTTTCGTGGCGGTGAGCCCGCCATGAAAAGGGTGGAGGTGAGGAAACTAAGGGGGCCCTACAGGGGCCCCTGTTGCCTCTGTGCGCAGGGGTGCACATTTATTTTTGCACCCCCTGTTCCTGCATGGACAGAAATGCACAACATTGTGCATTTCTGTCCGTGCAGGAACGGGCTGAGGCGCCCCTATGGATGTGCCTTTCTAAGGCTCTCCTATGAGCCTCTGAAAGGAACCACTGTGGGACCGCCGGCACAGGACCGCCCACCAGGATTACAACTCATAATCAGGTGGGCGGACTGACTACGAGTTTGGTGGTCTTAAAGTGGGGCACTGGTGTGGCGGCCCGCTCCAAGACGCCAAACTCATAATCAGCTGGTAGAACAAAACAACAATCCCCTGCACACGCTAACAGTATATAGATTATATCAATAACAGTGAAACAAAACGCTTGATTCTTTGCTGGAACATTCGCTTTAATTTATTCTCGAAAGCCTTAGCCAACACGTGTTTCGTCGCGCTTTACGGTTGTGCGCAGCGACTTTTTCAGGGCTAAGAAACAAACAAGTGTACAGAATTGGAAATAATAGGTATCCAACAATAACATCTAATGTCAGTTACCCATTGTGACAGAATATCTTAGAAGGATCGGCTCATGTTGCCTACTCGAGCCTGTGGAAACCCATGCTGTTGTAAACATGTCACCTCGGTTGTCTTGTGACAAACTCGTATGTTTAAGAAAAAATATTTAAACTTTTAGATAGTATAAACTGGTCTGGAATTAAGACATGCTTGTTCCTCGTGAGTTCAATTGTGACATTAAATCCTGAACAGTCAATAGTGACTTTACTAAAGTGAGATTAAGAGAGCGATACCCCCTTAATGTTGCCTGATATCCAGAAAGTTCGTAACAAAAAGTAAAAGTACCTATAATCTCTTTGTGCAGATCCTAGGAAAGAAGAGAAGGGCAAAAAAGGTAATAATGCTAAGGTTAAAACCCTGCAAGAACTGGTGTATCGTGCTAATGGTAACCATAACTGACAGGGAAACCAACCTTAATTTCGGTTGTATTTCCGTCCCGAAAGGGATTCAAAAGGTCCGATCCTTGACACACAGTAAAGACTGTAAGGTATCCTGTGTCCGAAAATAATCACTCCTATTCAGTGTATGTGTATCCTTGCTGAAATATCGATTTAAGAGTCCCTAGGGATGAATAAATAAGGAAAAACGGCCCGATTACATTTAAGAATACACCCAAAAGAAAACGGCAGGGGCATATTCTGTCTTGTTAAGGTGTATGGTCATGTGGTCCCACGTACCTTATAGGAAGATTTTATAGTTGTACAAGTCTATTCAGCCATAAAGAAATGTGAACAGTGGTGCAGTGCACCCACTCGATAAGGGTTGTATCAAACCAAATCACCGGCAGCCATATTCTTGCCGGTATCTGTACAAAACCTAGACATGATAGAAAAGACCAAAGGAAGAGTGTCAAGACAGGTAAGTTGACAGACCCCGTGGCAAGTATGCTGCAATAATGCCCCCACAAGCAGAGGCTTGTTCATAGCGTATCTTGTATTGCACCGCTAGTTACAGAAGAACATCTAAGAATGGGTGCTTACCTCCGTAAATATCAGAGCTCCCTCTGGCGTGTGCGCTGGAGACCTCATTCTGGCCCGCAGATGATCACACGTTTATATGGTCACAAAAGCGGAAATATTTGTAGGACTGTACCCGCTCAATGCACGACAAACATAATCATAAAGGTATACGGAAAAAACGTCGGCCATTTTGGCACGGTAAAACTCTGTACCCCGCTTTGCCATAAAGGTTAATAATGGTCACTGGGTCAGCCCCCAAGGTGTGTTACATAAGTTTATTAAAGCCCGCTGGGGATCCCGTGTCATTGGGGATATGAGAGCAAAAAGCTCTTAGGGTTGTGATGCGCATTGTGCACGACGGAAAAACCATAGTGGTATATCAGAAAACGTCGGCCATTTTGGAGCGGTTAATCACCGCATCCCGCTTTGCAACAGAGGTTAATCATGGGCATAACATCGGCCCCGCGAGAGAGTTCAGATTGAATATTAGTATTGCGCTTGGGTCCACATTTATTGCTGTGTCCACAAAGTAAAATGTTTAAAAGATTTAAGGGGGAAACATTTAGTAAACGGTACGTGGGAAAACCATCTGTAAGGGAACGAATCGATCTGGATAGGATTTACCTATAACAATATGTTTAGTCACATATTGTTTTAGGTAAATACTATCCAGATCGATTTATTCCCTTAGAGATGGTTTTCCCACATACCGTTTACTAAATGTTTCCCCTTACATTCTTATTTTTTGTGGACACATTAGTATATGTGGACAGAAGCAATGTTTCCCCTTTAAACCTTTTACTTTGTGGACACAGCAATAAATGCCAACTATTATCGCCTCCCCCAGCGTTATTGAAATATGTGTATGCTTCCTTTTCGGTCAATTCACATATTTCAATAAGGCAAGGAGAGGCGACAATAGTTTGCATTCCGCTCATTCTTGGAGAGACACAAATAAATAGCATACCTAAATTCAGCATCGGCTTAATATCAATACTTTACATCAAGAAGATTCCGATCTGAAAGGACTTCATTTGTCACTCTTCCCCTTCTCAGAGCTCTGAGAGCCACATGTTTTTCTACCAGCCGAGCTTAGGCAGAGTTTGCTGACGTCAGCCAAGCCCAGCGCAGCCAATCTCAATGTTGCTCTGTAAAATACAGAGTATTACACATTCATTGAAGTGTATAAGAGCAGCGTTGGGATTGGCTTGAGCAGGGCAACTCAGCGCTCCATCATAGACTAGAGACCTGCGATCTCTGCCCCCAGGCTCTCTAACAGTGCGGTATTAGAGGCCTTTAAAGTGTGCATGTCAGATTACACTCACCCGAGCTTTTGTCCAGCCTGACATGCACTTTAATTTATGCCGTGACAGCCCCTTGATTAATAGGTACATTATGAGAGGAGGGCCATGCCTCCCCTTCTGAAACTGTGCAACTCTAATATTGCGGTGCGGGTCGCTGCCGCTTAACTCAGAAATGTTTTTACTATTGTTTTGCACAATGCACAGCCATGATAAGGCATTGCGTGGCACTGGCAGCTTCTAAGTGGTGGGCAACGCTCATTTGTCACTATGGATGAGCCGCCGCTGATTACCAGAACAACAAGTGGGTACAAACACACTGCTGACTGTAACGTATGATAGTAATAAAAGATAGGAGACCACATAACACAACTATCCAGAATCTGCAACATATATTAAGCCTGTAAAAAAGAAGATGTTTTACAACAGTATGAAAAACAGCTTGAACTAGTGAAATTAATAACAAGGTAATTATGTAAATTTAATGTCACAAAATGGCAAAGTAGTTCAAGTTTTGCCATGATCCATTGCCTCTCCTTTATGCAAATGAATGATTTTTTCTAGTCTTCCGGGCTTTCTAAAGTATTGAACTGGTCCTTGTATGTAACTTTGAAGAGCCAAGGGTGTATAAGATAGTAGGGCATGTTCATAGATCTTAGGGTGGGGCATAGTTCAAGGAATTCCTTCCTTCTGAGAGCCATTGAGTGAGGTACATTCTGGATAATGAAAAAAAATCCTATGACCAGACCACATAATTTGTTTGCGTTGTTTAGAGGCTGGGAGCACTGTCATTGGAGCGGAATACTGCAAAAAAAAAAAGGCAACTATAGCTTGTGGGTGGGCAGCCAAGGACTTAGATAGTGAGCCAACCCTGTGTGCTCTTTGAATGTTGAGGTTAGAGCAATCCTTTAGACCCACAATTTTAGGAATAGTATGTTGAAGGAAGTTAGTCATATCCAATCCCTCAAGGCCTTCAGGTAAGCCATAGATTCTGAGGTTATTGTGCCGATTGCGATTTCCCAGCTGTTCAGTGTGTTTTTTGATTTGGGACATTTCCTTAGACATAAAATCCATACATGCTGCAAAATCCTGAGCATCACTAAACCGTTGTTCAATTTCAGTTACTCTAGAATCAAGGTTGGACCATTTCTCCTCTATCCTCTAAAGAGTAGAATTTGTTTCCATGACAAAAGGTTTCAAGTTTTTGATTTTATCCATGAGGTTGTCCAAAGTAAGAGGCAAAGGAGACTAAGAGGGTGATACTGGGTCGTTCTTTGCCCTCTTGTTGACGTTACTAGACTGTTCTTTTCTGGGAGCAGCGGAGGTAATGGGAGAAGTAAAATGCTTAGATGTGGGTGGGATTGAAAGATGAATGATGAAGGCGGAAAGCAGGATAACAAATGATTGCGCAGTTGAGAAGAAAAAAAATGAAGAGCACTAATAAAAACCAGTGAGGGATAGGATTCCACTGCGGAGTGATAATGAGAAGCCCAATAATCCAATAATGAATGAGTGCAGAAATGTGAGAATGTCTCAAACATGCCACTGCAAAAAATGCCTAAAGCTGGTATGAAGTAAAAGTCAGTGGATTATACAAATATGAGGAAGTCCTCAGCTCCTCCCCCTCCTTCTCTTGACAGATGATGTGAAATATATACCTCAGCGCATTGCTGAGGTGGCTGGAAAAATCCTCATAAAATGGTGGCCGCAACAGCCCTACATGAAGAGCAGCGCCATATGGGGGAATATATTGAAAAAGACCAAAAAAAGACAAGAAACTTACGACGCCACTCCCCGACCGATCCAGGACTGCCACATACCACTTGCAGGACACTAGAGGCTGTAAAACCACCGAAAGTTGTCCCACAGCTCCAGGGATGACAGGAGGCCCAAAGCCCAATGGCCGTCTTGTAGCGCTCCAAAAAAACGTATATTTAAAGGATCAAACATCAATAACGCGGTGCAGGGAAGGAGTGAGGAGGTGCCACAGATTAGCACTTGCTGAACTAAACTGCCAAATTTACCTCTTCCCTTTTCTAATCAACATTTAGGGGCCCTCAAATTACATTTGCCTGGTTTTCATGTGGGCTTTGATGTGCGGCCCTGGGGGTGTTTGGAAGGCCAGTGAGCAGGACATTACCCTCGTGAGACAGGACACGTTTCAAATAGTGGAGTGGAAATTTTGCGTGACTAGACTTGATTTTGTAGAGGAGGCTCTGCTGGTACCATGCTGTCTAGACTTTTTCACATTGCCCTTTAAGGAGAGCTTGGAGTTTATGTGAAAGTCAATATACTTTGTTCAGGTGGTTAGAGAGGGAAAGAAATCATTGCAATTCATGTCTGAACACCATATTTGGATCTGGGATCAAGGCACACTGTCTTCAATGAACACCATTTGTGTTTTGGTTGGGTTGAGCTTTAGGTAGACAGAAGATATCCATGTTTGAATGGTGTTGATACATTATGCAATGTTCTGCAGCAGGAGTGGCTCCTACCGGACAGGGGTGGTGGGGCGGGGGTTGGTGGGAAAAGAAAAAGGAAAAAAAAAACACTTACCTGGCTATGATCGACCGCCGCCTCTCCTCCGTCCTCTTCTTATCTTCTTCCTGTCTGTAGTCCGGCAGCATTAAGCACCCAGGCTCCCCTAAACCAATCACAATGCTGCAATGCAGTGTTGTGATTGGTCTGAGCGCCATGGTTTGGCGCTCAGACGGGGAATTGGAGTCTGGGCATGTTCTCCACCCAGGCTGTAATGCAGCCTGGGTGGAGAACATGCAAAGTGCGCATGAATGTTTGGCCGGCCAAACATTAATGCGCACTTTGAGTGGGCAAACCACTCTTCCCCCTGCTCTGACAGCAGAGCAGCCCCGCCCGCACCAGAAAACGAAAAACTAAAATGATGATAACATTGGATATTCTCATTTTAGTTTTCCTTTAACTGCTGCTCGCAGAGCAGTGGGGCGACGCTCCTCTGCTTTGGCGGAGGAGCCGCCACTGTTCTGCAGGCTATTAATGACAATTTGAGGTTGTTGTGGATTTGTAGGGAGGAATATGTGGTCAGACAATGCACAGGCTGAGCATCATAGGGGTCAGTATGTAACCATCTGGACACCCGTGGCCGATATAGGGGAGGACCCAGGAGTGTCTATTTGAACAAATTGCTGTCTGTAAAACAGAAAGGAGGTAAATCAGTCCAAGTCAACATGAGAGATGCTCTTGTGGGCTAAGAGCGTGTCTAATAGAGGATCAGGTCAAAAGTGTCAAAGACCATAGACAAATCTAACATTAGTAGGGTGCAAACATCTGCATTATAAGTTATACTTAGGAAATAAACAGCTACCTGTATGAGTACTGCAGTGAGACAAAGGCGTTCTGGTGTCTGGTGGTGTGCTCATGGAGCTGGATGATTGTGTCTCTGTCGAGGATCTTTCCTAGGAGGTAGAAGTGTACAACAGAGTGGTAGTTCTTGTGGATCAGTTGAACTTTCATCAGGAGGGGGAGAATCTAGCCTGTTTTTAGTGACAAAGAATAAGTGGCAATTAGGGGAAGTTGGCAATGTTGAGGATGGAAAAGCGGATATCCAGAAGGAAGGTTTTGGTGATGTATGAATGAAGGATGTTGTCATTGTTTGGGCTGTTTTAGAAAGTGTATAATGTTGGTTAGGAATTTTATTGCCAGAGGTTACGTGTGGCATGATGGGTGGAGGTATGTGTAGTTTGTCTGTGTTGGTGTTTGTATCTGTGTTGCGTCTGTTTTAATTTCATTAGTAATATAGTGATTAATGTTGGTGGAGTAAAGAAAAAGGAGAGAAGATTAAAGCAGAATATAAAAGTCTTGAAAAGGATATTGTTTTCATTGTTAGCCTGGTGATGGTTTAAAGGGAATATTTTGGACGCGGGTGCTGTGATGGTCTGTTTAGATGCAAAGTCTTTTACGATGTATGGACTTTGTGTCATGTCTTTTCAACTTTGTGAAATGATCTTTTTTTAGTGTTGAGTTCTAGGATGTACCAAGATGCTAAGCATTTAGGTTTGAGGCTTTTTGTGTGTGAAGGATATGAACGTTTCGAACTGCATTATGAACTTGTGACTGATGGCGATGTCACAGCTGGACTTGCAAGTGTGTGGCTGATGAATGATTGTGTAGATGTCTAGCATGAGTTCATGAACGATGCGGGTTGAGGTGATGGTGTTACTAGTCTTTATGAAGAATGAATTGTCTATATTGTGTAGTGTTGCCTAATACTGTCTCGAGATGGCTGGGTAAATTATTACATTTTTAATACTGAATAATATGTTTGGGATGTATGTTTAGGATTTGCAGTATGCAAATCCAACTTCAAAGCTATGGAGCACTGTATGCATTTTGAGGGGGGAGTTAAAATGCAGCCAGCAGTAACAAGCAGGAGTATGCAGGAGAAGGGGACTCTAAAAGTTTTGCAGTTGAGATTAGTTGTCAATGGGGCAATATGAAGGTTAGACTAGATGCTGTGCAATGAGAAGTGTCTTCATTTGCTTGCGGAAGAAGAAGGAGTTTTTGTGGAATCTTGTTCTAGAATCTTGGGCACTTGAGGAGAGAAGGTTTGCTGTCTGTTTCTATCTCTGTATCTTTCATTTCCAATTTTGCATTGTTGCTGTTCCAAGAGCTGAGTGTGCTGACAGAAGGTCTGATTTTGGAGGCCTGTAAGGAGGGGCCTTCCTGTGGAGTGCTTTGTAAATGATGCAGTATGTCTTTAGGGTAAAGCCGGTAGTCATGGGGAGACACTGGAGTTCTCTGAGATTGGGTCTGATTCTGTCACACTTTCAGAGATCCATGATCAGGCAGGCTACCACATGGAGGATGCTTTTAAAAAGGTGAGGTGGAAATTCTGTCCCTCCTGTTGCCACAGCGTTGCCTCCATTTAGGTGCAAAGGATCAAAGCCTTTACATCGCTTCTGAAGCCTGCTTCCAAAAAAAGGCTATATTGAAGCCAAGCGACAAGGCATTGTTGATCAGTTAGAGTGCAAAGGTATGTAAATTCATTGATGACAGTCAGCTTCAAATTATTTTTATGTACTGTCAGGTGTAACAAGGATACATTTGTATTTTGTTGAGCTCGGCGTGAGGTAACTTTTAGATAGCCAGGCGTAAATCATAATAAGACAATTGTTCTGACGGTCAGCTCCATGCAGGAATTATATTTTCAGGTGGAGCTGAGTACCATCTACATATTGACGTTTCTTGATGTCCTTTTAAGCCAGAGAGACTTAAAAGGGGTTCACATAGATGTTGAAGATCACACAAAAGATGATTGAACCTTGGTGTGCCACAAGTTATGGTGAAGGGTTCTGACCTGGAGGTGCTCATGTGGATGAACTGTGCTCAGTTAGTTGGTTGTGGCTTGAACTACTGTAATATGTGTCCTTTGGAAATAAAATGAATTTAATGAAAGTAGACTAAGCTCTTATGATTTCCTTCTTAAATTCTGCCCTGCTAAGGAAAGAGCTGTTTGCACAGGGGTTGCATTTACAAGCGGTGTGATAAACTTTACACACTCTGGATTTATTTTTATAAATGCATTGATTTTATATTTACATAAGTTGATGCGCAGACAAACCATTTCATTGCAGTAAATTGCTCATAAATAGACTATAATAGCTGTGGGCAGACATTTTACACATATACCCAGAAATCGAATGGTTGGAAACAGAAAATTCCTTAAAGAGTTATTTGCCTGACAATTATCCCCCAATGGACCCCAGATTTTTGCATGTTTCCTGCATCAGGCCCTATCCTTGTAATTTGCCTTCTCACTGTGTGAACAGTAGTCCAAATCTCTGATCCATTTCTTTATGAGGCTGGGGTGTTCTTTTAATCCCTCACATGAAGTGAGAAATCTCTTCTGGCAAAAAGTAAGCCAACCTCAACCGGTTTTCAAGAGCCCAGTGGACTCCCACATTTCCTCTGTGAGTCCCAGGATGACTGTTTTCGGTTTAAGATCGAGGAGCCAGTCCAAGACAGTTGCCAGATCGCCATGGATGTATGCCAGTATTCCTGTGTCAATGGGCAGTCAAGGATCTGGTTGACATCTCCAGCATTCTGGGAATGGATTCTTCCCCATTTTCCATATATTTTGTGAGGTAAAGTATATTCTATACAGATAGTTAAACTTAATGCTTTGTATAGACTGCTAATTCCCTAGTGGCCATTAGGGCTTTCCCCTGTCTACCTCCTCCAGGGAACCCAGGTCTAGCTGCCATCTGTCTCGACGTAGCCTACAGGGATATTCAATATCAATGTTTGGTATAACCGTGAGACTCCTTTCTTGCCCAGGTGTTCTAATGTCAATGTGCCTCTAAAGGGTTGAAATTTGGCCTTCAACGGTGCATGATAGGGTTTTAGGACATGATGTAATTGCAAATAGCTTTAGAATTGCAAGTTATGGAGAAATGACCCGACCCATTAGTACATCAAATGATTTAATAAGGTCACCTTCCAGATTTCTCTGCGTTTCGATATCCTGATTAAGCCTCAGGCTCTAAAGCCAGTCAAATGCGCAGTGTGAGTAACGCAACATGGCCTCCCAGACTAGAGTTTCCCCTATTAGCCTGTGGTTCTAGCCCATCCACTTCAATGCTGGAGAGCAACAACGTAGAGTATTTCTGGTCACATCTGGTAATGGCAGGGGAATTTTAAAGCCATAAAGGTAGCCCAATGTACCATTTCCATGTATTATATCCAGTTCTAGTCTATATGCTGAGTCCTCTCAATTTCAGAAGAGCGAATTGCTGATGGGTGAGCTTAGATCCCCAATAATACCATTGCACATCCAGCACTCCCATGCCCTCACCATATGTTGATTGAATGCATTTTTCGAATGATACTCTGGGGTCCTTACCCACTGACCGTCGCGGCTGGCATTAATCGCAGGTGGGGGCACAGAGGGTAGCGCGGGGAGGGTCGCGTAGGGGGGGGGGTTTAATTCAATAATTTTTCAAAAACGTACCTGTCTGCAGCGTTGTGATTGGTGGGGCCGCCGCCCAGGCAGGGGCTTACGGGGAGGCCATTTTCTCCATGTAGGCTGCATTGCAGCCTGCATGGAGAAAGGGCAGAGTCCACATGACTGGTTTGGGCGGCCCCAGAGGGCTGGCCAATCAGTCATTGCGCCCTCAGGAGTGGGCACACCACTCCTCCCCTGCATGCAGAGCAGCCCCGCCCACACGCCCGCCCGCAACCAAACCCTTCTGCTTTCTCGCAATGCGAGAAGCAGAAACATAAAATGGTAGTTATTACCATTTTATGTTTCTGCTTCTCGCACAGTGAGAAAGCAGTGGGGCGACGCTCCTCCGCCCTAGTGGAGGAGCCGCCCCTGCCCACTGAAAGATAGGTTTGGGGAAGGATACGGATTGTCTTGAAAAATGGTCAACGGATTTCAGATGGGTTATTTTGCGGTAAGTAGAGCATTCTGAGAAGCGCCATCTTTTTGAGCATAGCTGTCCTACCAAACATCAGCCGGTCAAATTGGTACAAAGGGCCCGATTAATATTGGGACATGCAGATTTTGGTACAGAAAGCACCAAAGCCTGCATGAAATACCCGTAATTGGTATTATTTATCGCACTGGCTGACTTCCAAACCTTGGTTTATTGGATTTCCACAAATTCGATAAATAGCATCAGATCCTACTCGGCACTTGTAATCAGGGCTAAAAAGTGCCACTCCATTGGAGAAGGAGGAATCTATAAAGGTGAGTTTTTGTCAGGACATGCTTTACATCAAATCTTTTTAAAGTGACAGTATTTTCCTCATTGAGTGTTTTCTTCTCAATTCTTTATAGCACACTACATCGAATGTATTGTAAAATGAGGGGTCAGTTCTAGACTCTGTACTTGACTTTACTGATAAGTGAGGGATCATTTCTGCTTTTTAGAGCACATATATTTATTTATTTATTTTATTTATTTATTCATTTAATTTGTAAGGCGCAGCAGCTACCCAAAAAGGGTTTCCCGGCGCCAAGCAGAAACAAAGACCAGATATTGAGACTAAGTAGCAAAATCATTTGTTAAAGAGCCAGGTCTTTAATGCTTTACGAAATTGAATGTAGACTGTTCGTTCCGGATGGCAGTGGGAAGGGCATTCCAGAGTGAAGGACCAAGGAAGGAGAAAGAGCGCCCACCCATTCGAGAAAGCCTGAATCTGGGAACGGAGAACCTACCCTGAGAAGATGAACGTAGGCAGCGGGGTGGGACATACAGTTTAGCTAGGGAACATTAGTGTGGTGCAGTGCCAGTTTTGATCTTGAACATATAGCTCAGAGCTTTGAATCGAATTCGATTTTCCACCCTGAGCCAGTACAAGTCTCGCAAATGGTTAGAAACAGAGGTGGTCCTAGGTAATTGGAGGAGAAGTCGGGCTGCGGAGTTTTGTACCATCTGCAGCTTGCGTGTCACCTCTTTGTTAGCACCGAGATAGAGAACGTTGCCATAGTCCAGTCTTGATGTAATTAGAGCTTGGACTACCGTTCTTTTGGTGGACTCTGGTAGCATCCAAATGATCTTCTTGAGCCACTTGAGGATGGAAAAACAAGTGGCAGCTACCTTCACCACCTGGGCACGCATTGATAGCGAGTCATCGATGGTGAAGCCCAGGTTACGGACATGGCAGGCGGGCTGAGGCAAGACACCCATCTCACAAGGCCAATGTTGTGGGCTTCAAAGATCCTTGTTTTTTCCGAGGATAAGCACCTCAGTTTTCCCCCCATTTAATTTGAGACAGTTCGACTGCATCCATAATGCAATTTTTCTCAGACCAGATTGAAGAGGGGACTGCCCATTTGTTCTCACTGCAGAGAGGGAGAAGATTATTTGAGAGTCATCTGCATAGGATAGCAAAGTCAGACCTGCCTCTTCAGCTACTGCAGCTAAAGGCCTCACATACAGATTAAAGAGCAGAGGGCTAAGAACGGAGCCCTGGGGGACTCCATACGGTGATGCATGGATTCCAGAGCTGGCCTCCTCAGAGAAGACTTGGAAGGTACGGTTGGCCAGAAATGAAATTAGCCATTTAAGAGCCGGACCGCAAATACCTAATGAACTCAGAGTGTTTGCAAGGATGGAATGAGACACGGTATCAAAAGCCGCGCTTAAATCCAATAGGATAAGGGCAGCTGTCTCTCCATCATCCAGATGTTGCTGTAGTCTTTCCGTGACTCCCAATAGTGTAGTTTCAGTAGAGAAACCAGCTCTGAAGCCTGATTGTGATGAGTGAAGTAAGCCTTGAGCTTCAACAAAGAATGAAAAATGGAAGTAAATGTGCTTCTCAAGGATCTTAGAGAAGGCCGGTAGTAATGAAATAGGTCGATAATTCGATAACACAGCAGGATCTGCGTTGGCCGTTTTTAGAAGAGGGAGCACCATAGCGTGTTTCCAATCAGATGGAACTCATGCTTCTTCTAATGAAAGATTCAGAAGATCCATGATGGTTTGCAGGGATGACGACTCTAATTGTTGGAGCACCGAGATAGGTAAAGGGTCCCTAGGTGACCCAGATTTAATGCTATGTAAAAGTTTGTTGAGTGAATCGAGGTTGAGGAGGGGCCATGAGTGCAAACAGTTTAGAGATGGTGTGATCATGGGAGTCTGATTGGAAAGAATCAAAGCCCTTGGGATCGGGGTGGGTGTACATTGAGACAGGGTATCATATTGCTTTAGGGGAGGCCATCAGTATGTTTATTAGCTACTTCCGAGTAGATATCTTCAACTTTTTGCACAAAAAAGTTGGCCAGCTCGTCGCATTGTTTTTTATTTAATGGGGGAGGTTTGGGTTGTATTTTTGAACCTGCCAACTCTTTCACCATATTAAATAAAGTTTTCGAGGAATTCAAAGCATTGGTAATGATGGAAGATACATAGTTTGAACGAGCTGATTTGCATAGCTTGTGATAAGCTTTAGTTGCTTTTTTGAAGATATTTTTAGATTCTAAGGCGTAGTCCCTTCTCCATTTCCTTTCCAAAACTTTACATTTGGCTTTTTCAGTTTTTAATTCTTCATTGAACCACGGTGCCGGGATACGATGATTAGAATTTCTTTTTAGGGAAACAGGAAGGCAGGTGTCAATGGCATTCAAAGCCAGTCTTGCACTGAAACGGCAAGTGTGTCATTTAGAGGGTCCCACTAAACCAGGGATAGAATGTTGATCTAAATATGTTACTACTATCAGTTCTTTTCTTCTTACCCCTTATTTAGGCCTCTGAGCTATAAAATGGGAAGAAGTAGTACAATTTATGCTTAATTAATATTTTACACATTAACGTGCATAGAAGTTACCATCAGCCCTTTTACGGTAATAACCTTCTCAGTTTTATAAGATACAATGCATTATCTCAGTATTATTCTAACTCAGCAGAACGTGAAGAATGTCTGGTGATCTGTTTACTGTACATTTATCCTGCTTCTGTGGAACTCCAAATGAGGGTATACTGCAAAGTGAGGGTGCGATTTACTGATGTATGTGGACCTCTGGGTCTCCGAGGCTGATCAAGTCACCTTATAACATATGATCATATGTCATCTCCAGCTTTACTCTTGCTGGTCAGTTCTTCTAACTAGAGATCCCCTTAGTTGGAAAAAGGCTGGAAACCTTCACTTGCCTTCTCTTGCCCTGCCAACTGGGTATTCACTCAACACAGCCCAAAGAGGCATCTGGGGTCCTTGTTGTCTAGCTCTCCTTCACCCCAAGAATCAGTGCAGTTTTGAGAGAGTCAAAGTGCCAGATAAACCTGCTCAGAAAAAATCCTCCCTCTATTTAGCAGTGACCACATTCAGTTTATCATTCTCTCACAATTGGAAACGCCATTGATGCTGCCCTTTTCAAAGAGTGTATCATGGTGCTTTATTTGTTGAAAAAAAAAGTGAGTGCCTGGGCCCTTCTCGGGACGTCGCTGCAGCCTGCACCACCCAGTACCAAAACAACTACTAACCATCTCCCTCCTACCAGTGTGACAATTCAGACTATTCCAGGCCACCCAACGCTATAATAATGGTGTGAGTGGCAGGTATTATTAATTTAAATGTATATTGACTTATTAAACATTGTTCTTGTGTTCATCTCAAAATTTGACAGGCAGCGCCATCATGTGTTGGACTGTCTCTAGAGCCAGTGCTGACAATTAAGTGCTGGTGCCGAGTATCGGAAACTACCTGCTCAAATTAAGCACTGGTGTATCCAAAACTCCGGACATTACAAAATTGGAAAGCAAACATTGTTTAACCATAGAAAATTAAAACATGCAGGCAGTGCTTAATTTGTAAACAAATGAGTGCCAGTGTCTGCTCAGAAGCCTGCGGCTGGTGAAATTAAATGTGAGTGAGCCAAATACCAAACCTGTATAGCCATCAATTTACACCTCTTTAATCCACTGCCAGACTCCCCCTGCCCATTTGTCTCACTCTTTCAGGTTTCTGCTTTCTCCCTTTGTGACGGGTTTTCCGTCTTTCTCTTCCTCTGCCTTTCCGCTTTGCGTGTTTTTCCCTCTGTTGCTCTCGGTAAATGTCTGAAGAGGAAAAATAAGTGCACTAGCAACCATGACTCAAATTAAGCACTACAGGAATGTACCTGGAAGCCCTACTCCGAGTCCCTTTAGAGCAAAAAACTGAATTTAAGATCCTGTGCACAAGAACCAGGCCTTTGGGGGTTAAAGTTCTGAATACACTTGGAAACAACGTCCTAACCCCCATCCTCAATCAGAGGTGAGCGGTAATGAGGCAGCTGTCAACAACTGAAAGTTGTCGCATTGGCCCATCTTTGTCCATTGCCCTGACTGCTAGAGATGATCACTTTCACTACAGTGAAGCTGCCACTGGCTCTGCCATCTGGAAAGCTTTTGGGAGGATCCAACATTGGTGGGAATGGTGTTGGTCAAGGTCCTTTGTATATGGTGGCCTCTTTAACACCATTATATCTGTCTCTTTTCCTTTGAAGGCCTGAGCTGTAAACTATGGGGAAAAGACAATAATGTCTCCTACATGCCGCAAGGTAACTCCAAGTGT
This sequence comes from Calotriton arnoldi, assembly GCA_963921515.1. Lineage (NCBI taxonomy): Eukaryota > Metazoa > Chordata > Amphibia > Caudata > Salamandridae > Calotriton > Calotriton arnoldi. The sequence continues at coordinate 8,172,875 of CAWUFW010000015.1, forward strand.
GTCGGGACCCGTTTCAAGGGTCTGCCTTTGAAAACAAAGTGCTGACAGGTCCGCCATAGCATGGTGAACATAAAGTTACTGTTTATATTCACTAAGGTGTTCCCATCATGGAGCTGGGAGCCGGTTCTAGGGAAAAAAGGCTGCAAAGTGCCGTTCAACTCTGGATATGGTGGGTCACCTGTAATTACGCTGGTGAAGCCAGTGCCATACTCTGAATGAGCTGCCATGTCTCTTTCAGATTTCAAATCAGTCCGCCCTGATACTTTTTTGCGTTATAATTCTTTATTAAAATTTTTCATAGAATTTCATCATATAGAAACAATAACATCAGTCTCATTTTACAATAGATAAGTAAATAAGTTAACAATAAGCAAATAAAACTTAGATTTTTTTAAATTGAATAAGTTATATAAATATATAAATATGTAAATAGATAAATAATTATCAAGCCCATATGAGAAGGGAAAAAGGAAGGGAGAAAGAAAAAGTGAGGGGGAGGAGAAAACCTAATAAAACTGGTATATACAATAACAATAGCATACACAGTATATGTCTAAAAAATAAGAAATTGAGCGCAATAGCTTCTAAATAATAATAATATTTATCGAGTCTAATGATGAATATTTCTAATAGACCCTATTAAAGCTTTGGGATACAAAAGACTATTAGTCAAATGTAAGAGTAGAATATAAATACAAGGATTTAAGGCAAAAAATGCATAGTAAAATTAAACAATAAACTGAAAACTGTGCAAGTTTCAATATTGCATATAAATATAAAACGGCTACAATAGCTGGAGGATCTAAATAAATACTTACCATTCGACAGTATAATGTTATTACCTGAGTGGGAGAAAGGGATTATTTAAAACTCACAGGAAGAGGAATAATACGGTAAATCCTTTCTGAGGAAGTAGTGTCAGGATGTTGTGTAGGGTACAGAATAAAACAAGGTATTATATCTCCGATGCTGTAGCTCCTATGGTATAGTGTTGCAGAACCAGGGGAGAGGGGGGGGGGGGAAAGGGGGCGGAATAGGAAGGTGCGAAGGATGGTTAAAATGAAAAGAAGGGAGGAAGGAAAATTCTAGAGAAAGTATATAGTAGAGGGGAACAAAACATCTAAATATGTGGCTGTGGACAGAAATAATAGTATATATAAGGAGTGTAGTATAGATAATGTAAGGTATATCCCCAAAAGTAATTAATCACTTGGAGCAATTCACTGGGGGGATCTGATTCGTGTTGGTTTCTGAAGCTAGAAAGGGTGACCATACCTGAAGAAACAAGTCAATCTGATCCTGAAGATTATATATAACTCGCTCATAGGAAGCTGTGTGGATCATTGTTATCAACCATGACTCCTGTGTCGGCGGATTCGGTGATTTCCAGTGCCGTAAAATACATATTTTGGCCATGGCAAGAGCAGTGTGTAAGAGTCTACGTTGAGGTTTTGAGAGCGTATGTGATTGACATGTATCATGTAGAAGAATGGTGGTAGAGGTAAGTGGAAGACTTAAGGGCATTGTGGTGCGTAAAGTGCTGCCCACATAGGCCCAGAAAGGTTGTATTAGAGGACACTCACATATAAATTGGGTTATATCGCAACAGGTGTTAGCGCATCTCCAACAGTTAGCGCGTGGAAGTAATCCCGCTCTATGCAACTTCATTGGAGACCAATGCCAATCATGAAGGATTTTGAATAAACTGAATTTCAATCTAGCCTCACGGGTGCCCTTATTCAAATCTTCTAAGATCTCCATCCATTCATCATCTCCATATGAAATTGATAATCGGGACTGCCATTTAGTGCGCAGATCTTGCATTAGAGGTTGCGAAAAGATATGTGATGTAAGTACTTCGTACAGACCAGATGTGCCCCCTTTATGTTTACCCCAGATGTGTAGATATGATATAACTGGAGAAGTCTGTCACAACCAAGGTTGTGGCCCCAATCTTCTCCTTAACCATTGACAGAGTTGTGAGTATTTTCCGAATTGTTGGGCAGATAGGTTAAAATCCTCTTGCAATTGTGCAAATGACTTAAGATCACCATCATGAAGAATCTGGTTTAGAGTGTGAATGCCTGCTGCTTTCCATAAGGGCCAGGATATTGTATGTCTGTTAATACGTAAATTTGTATTGTTCCATAAAGGGGCATTAGCATGTAAAAGAGGATTTGAGCCTAGCAAGCGGTGTGCTCGTTTCCAGGATCCATGCATGGCTAATAAAATCGGGTTAGTAGGATCTTCATGACTAATCCCTGTGCCATATAGAGCAGAAAAATCTGTATCAGAGGATAGAAGATGTCTTTCAATGAGAACCCATTGAGGTACATCAGGGGGTTTTGATATCATGTAAGCCAATTGAGATAAATGCAATGTGATGACATAATGCTCTATTGAGGGGAGACCATACCTCCACAAGAACAATGGGCCCTCAGTTTTGATGCTGCTAAACGAGGTTTAACTGAATTCCATACAAAGGATTTTATCTTGGAATCTATTGAACACAGTGTAGTTAGAGGAATTTGAAGGGGGAGCATACCTAGGACGTATAAGAAACGTGGGAGAGTGACCATTTTAATGGCTTCTACTCTACCCCACAGTGAGAGTCCCAACGCCTTCCATTTTTCAAAATCACGTTGCATCTGAATGATAAGAGGATTTAGGTTATCAGCAATCATGCCCTCCAATCCTTTGTTTACCAGAATACCTAAATATTTAAGACGTGAAGACTGCCAGTGAAAGGGAAAACCATGTATAGCCGCTTTTGTGGTTCCGTCTGAACTGGGTAAGGCTTCACTCTTGTCCCATTGATTTTATAACCCGAAAAGGAGGAAAATTCGTCAATAATTTGAAGTATGGATGGTAAAGAACGGGGTAAGTCCGTAATTGTGAGTAGAATGTCATCCGCATATAAATAAAGCTTAGATTCTCCCATAGGGAGGCATATACCCTTTATATCAACTGAGTGGCGTATAGTGGCTGCTAGAGGCTCCATAGCTAAAAGGAATAGGAGTGGAGAAAGGGGGCACCCCTGGCGTGTCCCTCTATGAATCAGAAATGGGTCAGACACAAAACCCCCACAGTTTACCTGCGCAGTAGGATTATCATATAGTAGACGTATTTTGGAGATAAATTGGTCACCTAATCCAAACTTCTCTAATACTTTAAAAAGGTATTCCCACTCAATGCAGTCGAAAGCTTTCTCCGCGTCAAGTGAGAGAGCTAACGCATCATTTTGGAGGCGCTTAGCAGACCACAGTGTATGTGCCAGAGTGCGGAGGTGGTTCCTAGAGGATCGACCCGGGACAAATCCTACTTGTGAGTGATGAATCAAGGAAGGTAAAACTTTACGTAAACAGGAAGCTAGGACACTAGCTAATATTTTAATATCACAATTTAATAAAGATATGGGGCGATAGCTGCCACATAGAAGGGGGTCTTTCCCAGATTTAGGTAGAACAGCGATTACGGCTTTATTAGATAGGGGACCTAGAGAAGATTTATACTCAGCCTCTTGAAATGCGACATGAAGGGAGTCAACAATCTCCGAACCCGCCCATCGATAAAATTCTGCTGCGGAGCCATCTTCACCCGGAGCCTTATGATAAGGTAAGCTAGCTATTACATGTGAGATCTCCTCCTTAGTGATTTCACCCTCTAGGAATTGTCTGCCGTCGTCTGAAAGACAGGGCAGGTTTGCTTTTGTGAGGAAGACTTCTAACTTATCAATATCAGGTTGAGTCTCAGTGGAGTAAAGAGATTTGTAAAATAGGGTGAATTCATTAACAATGTCTTGGGGTCTAGTTAGCGTAGCTCCTGTAGCAGATTTTATAGCTGGTATAGCCATAACTGCTTCTCTCTGTCTTAATTGCACCGCCAGTAACCTCCCAGCCTTCTCCTCCTGCTCGTAGTGTCTGCCTTTCATCCTTTGCAGGGCATATTCCACCTTAGAAGTAAAAAGATTATTCAAAGCCATACGAGCTTGCTCCAATGATTTGCGGTGCTGAAGGGTGGGCTTGGCTGTGTATAACCGGGTATAGGACATTATATCTTGTTCTAATTCTTTCTGCCGGGCAATATTCTGTTTGTTAGTTAGTGCTGCATCCCTCATAAGCTGCCCTCGTATAGTAGCTTTTGCTGCCGCCCAAAGGGTTCTACCTGATGTTACGGAACCTGAATTAATGGAAATGTAATCCTGAAGGTGAGTATGTAATATTGTTTTACCCTTGGGAGTTCTATAGCGTTGAAGATTCATGCGCCAGGGCTTACGTCCCGGCCTGGCGAATCCTACTTCTACAGAAAGGAGGACTGGGGAATGGTCAGAAAGTGCAGCCTCTAAGATATTAGATTCCTGAGTCCACTGTACCACATTTTGAGCAATCAAAAATAATCTAAATGGGATGAAGTGCAGTGAGTAGGAGAAATAAAAGTATATTCTACGTCTGTCGGATGAGAAAGACGCCAACGGTCTACCAAACCATTATCTGCTAGTATATCATCCATCAGGGCTCTGTCTGCCGCATTACACCTATCTAATGGACCTGTTTTGTCTAAGACTGGATCTCTTACCAAATTCCAGTCTCTGCCAATAAGGAATTGTGAAGCACCGATTTCAGTTAGGAGGCGATTCAAATGTAAAAGAAATGACTTTTTCACACCTGTCGGAGCATAAACTGAGCCAATGCAAATATGAGATTCCCCAATTCGTAATTTGATAAAAACGTAACGTCCGTCCGGGTCTGTCCAGGATTTTAACACTGTCATCGCTAGAGAGTTAAGATTAAGGATGGCCACTCCACATTTGCGAGTAGGTCTCTCGTCTGAGGCATTTCCCCCCCTGCACACTGCTATGGAACACCTTGCTCACCCAATGCCTGCGTAGTTTGTCAGATTCAGTAGCATTTAGATGGGTTTCTTGAAGGAGTGCTATATCAACGTGTTTGGATTGTAAATAAAAGAGTATTTTCTTCCTTTTTATGTAATGTGTTAATCCATGAACATTCCATGATATGACACGAAGAGCATGAGTGGAGACCATTTTGAGAGAACAGAGAGGAGTGTTCAGTAACAGGTGGTTATTGTAGGTATATCAAGTGGGTCAAAATGTATCAAATAAAGTTGGTATGAATTGGTTAGTACTATAAGAACTAGCTGAGAATGAGAAGGGAAAGAGAAAAAAGGAGGACAAAAGAAAAATGGAAGGGAAGTCCTGGTCTACAATACAAACAATATAATCTAACAAAATAGCCAGAGAGAGGTGCGACTAATGTGTGGAGCTAAAGCTGCACTACAGATCAGTAAATGTGATGTGATATGAGTTGATAAGAGGAGAGTTTAAGGGGGGAGGGGGAGGATGGGAATGAAGGGGAAGAGGCAACCTGAACTTTTAACTGTGGGTCCAAACGCGCTGGAGCGCCACCATGAGGGGGGGCCCCGTCAAGAGAACGGGGTAATGATAAATAAATACAGAACAAAACAAAAGGACAGAGCCACTGTATAAACGGAAATGCCTGCAATATTGATAATTGATAATTAACAATAAGAAAGCATTACAATGTAACTTTGAATCATGTTATTCTGCCTATGGATTGAAGAAATTGCATATTTATATATGATCAAAATCATTTGGATCTATACTATTATTGATAATATTAATCATTTCATATAGATCAGTAACAGCAGTATAAACCGTGAAATTCGATAATACAAAAGATACCTATATAATGTTGAGCTGTTAAAATACAGGAAATAGGCAGAAGGCTTATCAAAATTAATATGATAAAGAGAACAAATCAGTATGAGTAATACTCAATAGACCGATGGTAAGACATTTTCGTTCATCTCGGTGTAAAAAAAAAAAAAAAAAAAAATAGGACCAACTCTAACTTATTCTCCATCTGAAGCAGATTTTATAGGAGATCGAGATTTGTCCCTATGTTGTTCCTGAGTACAGGTAGACACAGTATGAAGAGCTGCAGCTTTATCTTCATGAGTACGGGCAGATCTCTCAAGATCTCTACCTCGATGCCGAGGATTACTAATGTTCCGTCGTATATTTCCTGGTATCTGCATGGTAGAAGTAGATAGTGTTGGTTCAGAAGTAGAGCGCTGTGTGTCCATATCCTGCGGCTTCAAATGATCTATGAAGAGACGAAGATCCTCAGGGTTATAGAAATCTTTGGAAATACCATCTTTGGTAACACGGAAATGGGCAGGCTCAAAGAGACCATACTTGATGTCCATTTGTCGCAACTGTGGTCTCATTGAAAGAAATGGCTTGTGGCGATCATTAGTTTCTCTGGAGAAGTCACCTGCCATACGAATTTCACAACTATCATATGTGAATGGACCATGAGAACGCGCTAATGTTAATAGTTGCCTTGTCTGTTCGTGTCTTAAAAAACAAGCAATGAGTGGCCGTGGATGAATTGCAGATTCTTTGCGCAACGGACGTATGCGGTGTGCACGCTGTATTTCCAAGGGAGGATCAAAAGTAGAGCCAACTAAGTTCGGAAGAATGTCTCGAAGAAATGCTCTGGCATTTGTTCCTTCGATTTTTTCCGGAAATCCAAAAAAAAGGAATATTATCTCTCCTGCTACGATCTTCTAAGTCGATCAGTTTGCTACGGAGGAACAGCAGCTCTTGATCTCTACTTTGTATTGATTGTAGACTTTCTTCCACAGTAATCTATGATCAAGCGCATCTGTTTTAGTATGAAATCCCGCAAAGTCTATACGAATTGATTTGGTTTCTGCCGCTAAGGAGGATATGTTTGTGTCTAGCCCCTCTAACCTCCTACTGATAGCAGAAGTCTCTTGTAATATACGATCCATAGTCTGTACTTGTGCAGGAGTTGAGTTAGTCTGAGGTGAACCTTCTGATGGAGACACAGTATTTTTCATAGACATGTTACGCGGCTGTTTGAGCACGTCTGCAAACAAAGGCTGCTTAGAGCTTTTATTTCCGTGCTTGGCAGTAGACATTCAGTTACTATTATTCTCAGGGTATTGTGCTTAATCAATGTGGAAATACAGAACAACAACAAAGAGTTAAAGTCTTAAATGACTCGAGTAAGTGGTAAAGATTGTTTACAGTCATATGAATCTTCCTCCATAAGAATCAACTTTGGTAGTGACGGCTTAGATGCTCTGTTGAATATGTCAGAGATTTTACCTGACACTAATAGAAGTGAAGCTTGGTAGTTGCTTCTTTCTTTCTTACGCGGTGCTTCACTCAGCTTATTTGATATCAGTATTAGGAGGCTTGAGGTGCGTAAACAATACCAATTTCTGCAGGTATTAAGCAACTGAAAGCGAGGAGTAAAATATTATCTTCAGCGACAAGAGCATCACATATATATTGACTGCAAGAATCCTCCTTCAATCAAGTCATAAAGCTTCAACCAATATGGGAGCCGTAATAGACACTCATGAGTTAATAGCTGCCGTCTACCCACTTCACACGAGGCCATTCACTCGACGCATGAAGAATTTCTCCTCACAAAATCTCAGACTAACGCTCGAAGCTGGTTATGAAGACGATGAATGTACCTTATAAAAACAAGGATTGAATATGAGGGAAGTCTGTACTCAATTGGGTGAACAAGTCAGCCTGCCATCGAACTGTAAGCTTCAAGTTATATTGTTGCTGCAATAATCACTCAGGAGTTAACAGCTGGCATTCTTTCGTTTTGCATAGGTCTGCGCACATTACGCATAAAGAATTTGTCTTCAGATAACCCGTTTTTGAAGGTGAGGTTAAATATCAAATTGAAGAGCACAGAGAGTGGGAGTATTCAAACCCAGAGCCTGGAGACCAAACATATTATTAAATGCGTAGTCTCGTCGCAACCAACACGGCGCACCACTTCACGACTCAGGGCTGTAGCGTTAAATGTCGCAGCTCACACTCACTTTTAATTCACCGCTGCTTTCGCATTGACGCCAAATCAGTCAGTGGGAAAGTTGAGTTTACTGGCATAAGCCAATAGTAGGCCTATTTTTGTCAGAGAGAAGCCGGGGACTCAATTAGGCTCGGCCGGGCGCGGAGGTCAGGAATGTATGCAAATTTAGAGTCGTGGCTGCGAGCGTACCTCCAGGCCTAGCGGCTCCTCTCAGCACACCATACACGTTGCTCCTCAAAAACATCTCCGGCAGCTTGGGAGTTTGGCTTAATAGTTTCTCATGAGTACTGCGATGTAGGAGGTGTGCATATAATGCCTCAATCCATATGTAACGAGCCGCCGTCTCCGTCCGGAGCCCTCCTCACGGCGGAGCTCACAGATCAGGCGGCCATATTCGACCGCGGCCAGACCACGCCCCCCGCCCTGATACTTTGAAAAATGGTGAAAGAGAAAAACATGGCGACTGATGACAATTGGAGCCTGTTTCTTTTTTCTTTTTCTTTTTTAATCATGCGCGCAGTTCCTCGTTGTGGCGCATGCACACAAAGAAGTTGTGCGCCCATATAGGCCAGGTCGGGACTATAACTCTGATATGTATTCGATGCACCCAGAACCACACTGTAAACATTTTGGTCAGGAACAGAATGGAACTTGTGGGCCTATTTTCTGTGTAATGGCCAGGTATTCCACTGAATTGTGCTATGTACAATGCATACACTAATTCAGTATACTATAAATTAGTCCAGCGCTTCTCAAACCTTTTAGAACCACAACCCACTTTTTAGAATGGCCAACTTTTGCGACCCACCTTGCATTAATGGACATAAGGCGTGCAATTTTTTTTTAATGTAACTGAAGCATTGTGTGGCATCGCACTGTCATTTTTAGACAGCATATTTTCAATTGAAATGGCCACTACATTGGTACAGACATACAGTTTTACTGATGGAACTATATTGCACACAAATGATAATGTGTGGATATCGGGTTTCAGATCAAATTTATCATTTGCATCACCAAGCAAAGTGTTTTTATCCTATTAATGTCTTTGCTTCCATCACACTTCAGAATTACAAAAAAGGTGCTTAATTTTTGCTTTCCTGAGTACTGAATGGGTACAGTTCATTTACAGGTATTTACATTGTGTTGTGTGCTACAAAAAATGCTTCCCTGGGGTGAATGGAAATACAATAAATATTGATATGCAGGGAGCATCCTAAGCACACTCAAAAACCTTATGGCTCTATTGCCTTATTATGAGAAAATCATTCATATTTATATAAAAACTAAACAATAAAATGTATCATGCATCTGTCAAATAGTAAACAAGAATTAAAAACATGCACCTGTTGAAATTATTTTAAAAATGACTATTTTCAGTTTGTCAGTCTCTACACATACATCTATGATTTGCAAAACATCATTATCATACACAAATTGTTTTCATTCCAGTAGGACAACATTATAGGACATACAAAAAGACTCTGTCAAAACTGCGTTTCGGTGGTACTTGAAATGGTTTACACCACCTTCTTCAGGACAACTTTATAATACATATTCTACATCAGTTCTTATTCTTCTTTCAATAACAACCATAACTTCTCCGAAAAAGCGTGACTTAAAGGTTCTCCGGATAAGCCCACAGGATTCTTGCTTTCTCTTTTGGTTCGACTGATGTTTACGTCCAATCTGTTCCGATAACCAACAATAATTATTCGTGGGAAGTATTGTGCTTTTTCCGTGGAAAGCACAACTTCTCAAATATTTTATTCCAATACTTTCCCCTTCTCTTGATCTTCTGGGGAAAGGATAGCCTTTTTATTAATCTACTGGTCCTATTAAGATCCAGATTTGGGCTTCATGCGGCTGGCGTCCGTCTCTTGTTTTGGATTCTGAAGCGAGAGATGGATGCCAGCCGCACAAAGCCCAATTATTGTTATAAAATTGTCCAGAAGAAGGTGGTGAAAACCATTTCAAGTGCCACTGAAGTGCTGTGTCGACAGTGTCTTTTTTGTGTTTTTTATTATGTGTCCTATTGGAATGACAACAATTCCTGTACGATAATGATGTTTTGTAAATCATAGATGTGTAAGAGATTGACGAACTGAAAATAGTCTGTTTTTTAATAATTTTAACCGGTGCATGTTTTTAATTCTTGTATACTTTGACATATGAATGATACATGTTATTGTATATTTTTTATATGAATAAATATGAATGATTTTCTCATAACAAGGTGATAGTCATACAGTTTTTGAGTGTGTTAAGGTTTCTCACTGTATATCAATATTTATCAGCCCAGGGAAGCATATTTGGGGTTTTTATGTCAAAAAGCTTGCACAAAAGGGAATTTATTTTTGTTCTAAGCACAAACCACTGTGTCCCTTTTGATAGTGAAGGGTGACTCTCCTTGTATTTGGAGTGCTACAAAAAATGACATCCTACAACCTTTCCCCCAGGAAGATTGTCACATAATCCACCTTACTTTTCTTTCTAGTCTGCAAAGTGAGTTTGCAAACACCAATCCCTATGTTAAAAAAGTAGCAATTTGTCAGAAGACATAGCCTGACATTTGACCTCTGTCTTAGAAGCGCAGAAAATGTGACAAGATTAATACAGAATTAAAAGACATCTTTATTTATTGCTTAGACTTTCACAACCCACCAAAAATCACCTTGCGACCCACCATTTGGGAAACGCTTCATTAGTACATGAGCTGGAGGCAGTACCACTCAGAAACAGATAATGGTGGTTGCCTCCGATTCTTGTAGCTCATGTACTAACTCTCAGAATGAATGAGTCTCGGCATGATCATGGTGCACTTTAGATAGTATGATTTAACCTCCAGAGCCGGCTTTTGCTTATCCGCACCCTGGGCAGTATCAAATTTGCCCCCCTCTGCCCCCCAACGCATTTCGTCCTAACTGTAGCCTACAACAATATATACAAAAGATTTTAAAAGTGCAAACTCTTAACTGCATTGACTTTTCAAATGGATGGGTTCTTTTCCATCCTGGTACTTAGTGAGGACAAACAAAACTGCAAGTACTAGAATGCAAAGAGAACCGGTAGAGCTTCATAAAATACCACGAAACGCCTAACACTAATTGTGTACATGAAATAATATTTGACCAGAAAGACAGAAGATTTTCATGTTTACTAAACATAATTGGTAGTTAGCGTTCAGCTGCTCCTAATTGAGACCTTGACTGCCTGACTTGCTGGTGTCCGGACCGACCTCATCTTCCTCACTGCTTCTAAGTGAAATGTGACAACAGGGAGGAGGATTTTGTATTGAATGGCCAGACCTTGGCTGATGACACAAACGTCCCACATCTCACCTGCCCTCACCTGAATCATTCACAGCTACACTCATTCGCGCCAAATTGTTGGTGATGGCCAACCGGGTGGAGGTGTGAAGGGGAGAGGGTGTTAAACTGAGGTACCTGTGTAAGAAAAAAGCATGATTAATTACAGTGTTGGCTGAATCGCTGTAGCCATGTCACAGGGAGACTGCTTTATGATCTGTAAGGAGGCAGTGCCAAGTAGTCGGTGCCCTGATCCCTGCATGCCCATGTAGAAGCCAGCCCTCCAACCTCCATTCCGCACCTGTGCGCAGTGTTCATGATAGAACCCCAGATGCTTAAAAAAGAAAAGAAAAAAAATACATTAAAGCCAGCACACAAAGCTTTTCTCAGGAGTTCTCTGCCAAATACCACAGTTGCCGAATACTAAGGCTGTCTAGTCTTGATTCCACCTCATGCTTATTTTCCCCACCACCCTACACTTCCTGAGCTGGATCGTAAACATTTTTGACTTGTTCGTTTTTTATGCCCTGGGTGGTATTTTAAGGCAGTGCTTGCTCCGAACACCTTACTACCATGTTGTGAAATCAGGATTATGGAGGAGGTAATGTGTGACAAGAACATTTGCGTACATTTATTGTGTGGCATTTTGTTGTGATGCTTTTGTTTTTTGTGCTGCCAGTGGCGTAGCAAGGGAGGTGCTGGGGGTGGGGGGTGGGGGAGTGGTCTGCCCCAGGTGGCATGAGTTTTGGGGGCGGCAGCCTCGACCCACCCCTTACCTGCGGCTGTCGCGGGGCGGCAAACGCAGGAATCACCAGGACACCCACTGTGTGCTGCTGTGTTTTTGTGCTGCATAATTGTAATGTGATTTTGTTCTACTGTACTGCAGTTGTTGTGCAGTCCCCTACTATGTTTTAATTGTGTTGTTTTATTTTGCGCGTTATTCTGTTATGTTTTGTTGTTTACTGTAGATGTCAACAAATGTTGCTATATATCCAGCCAAAAGTAGCACTTCTCTTCAAAGTTCCTCTGACAAGCAACCATTTACTACTGTATAAGGTGGTAAAATAGCGCTGATCCAGCTCTTCACCCGCTTAAGACACCAGTCAGCCCAAGACTGTGGCAGAGACTGAGGACCTGATTTAGAGTTGGTCGGATGGGTTACTCGTCACAAACATGACGGATATCCTGTCTGCCCTATTACGATTGCCATTGGGTATAATGCACTTGTAATACAGTAGACGGGCTATCCCACCAAACTCTTAATCAGGCCCTGAGTCTAAACCAAGCGCTCACACTTTATCTCCTTCTCGCAGGTTCTTTTCATCCCTACTTTTTCATTGATCATTATTTTCCCATCTGTCTCTTCCTCCTTCTGTATCCCTTTTCTGCCCCTTTCTCTTGCTCAAAGTCTGATAGTCAACATTAGTCCCGGTCCCAAACATGAGTGCCGGGGCCCACAATCTGCAACAAATGAAAAACCTGGTCTTAGTACCAGTGGTGTGACTCCCCGGTGTGGGTGCACCAGTTGATAGCTGCCTGTGTCACCAGATTCCCTCAGCACAGGCCGCAGCCAAGTCTCAGTAGTTGATACCATTCCAAGATGGAGTCTTGAAAGGAGTCACAGCATCATTTCACCGCTTCCGATGAAAAGATAGAGGACCAGACAGACGCGCGCCTTGGTTGTCGCCGCTCGCCGGGGTGTCTTTGCCGTGATAAAGGGGAGAGAAAAGAACTAAACTAGCTCGAGCTCCTGCCAGCTGCGCTCACCACCTCTGCTGTGTGGAGAAACGGTAAAGAAAGACCAGTCTGAAGGGGCCTCTCCAGTGGACCCCAAGCCGGGAAGGACGCTATTCGGAGCCCTCGCCGGTGACACTTGGTAGGTTTTTGGGGCAGCTGTGGAACGGGGGTCAAACTTCGTTCAGGGTAGTTGGGGTGTGTGACCATTGCCCCTGGTAAAGCAGCACGCAGGGAAGGCGTGAAGTAAAAAATCTTAAAATAATATTATCCCCGGAGATACAGATGAGAAAGGCACAATTTTAGTTTAATGCACTGTCATACTACGTGAGATTCGAGACAGAAGGGCCCACGGGTTTGTGCACTGGTGCATTTTCTATGATGCACGTTCTGTATATCCGCATAGGTCGGCGGTGGTGTGTTTGCGCAGGAGTGTCCCCCAGGCCCCAGTCAGTGCGAGCCCCTGGGTCCACGTGTTGGCCTGGCCTGCGCATGCTGCAGGGACTTGACGCCGTCTACCAGACTTCACATTTGGGAAAGGACGCTGGGGTTGCCGCAGCCTTACCCACCATTTTTAATACAAAAGATTGTGTGAAGAACAATGATGCTGTGTTACCTCAAACCCAGCGCGGAGACAGAGAGCTAACATTTAGCTCTTACAGTCACAGAGGGACACCGCTTTCTCACTAACCTAACCTTGGATGACAGCTTGGTTTTCTAGCTGCTAGCGCGCCGCGCAGTGGGGGCCCCAGATGCCTGCTCGTGTGACAGGGACGGGTGGTGGGGGTCCTTGTGAGTGCCCCTGCCTCGGAAGCGCCTGTCTAGGCTGATGGGCCGCAGCGCTCGTGATTAGCGCGTGCGGCCCGGTGTGACAGGCTGGCGGCGGCCCCCGCATGCGGCGACAGCGCAGCCCCCCATTGTCCAGCCCTGATGAGCGTGTCACGAAGAGCACGAGGACCTTGTCAGCATTCGAAGAGCCTCTCTCGCGCTTCCATTTGCGGCCCCACAGAGGCTAACAATACCTAGCAGACCCCTCGGCTGCCTGCAACCTCTTTCCCACGATCTGGAAAATAATATATCTGTCGCGACAAACAGTTTCACTATATATATGAAGTCCACTTTTAAAACACCTACTTCAGCCTGAGTAATTACGCAGAGCCTTATATCTGTATATTTATGCCGGTGGAATAAATATGGTCCAATAACACTTTTTTTAAGTGCACTAATAAACACTGATAAACACAATTTGTACTCTAGTGCAAAGCTGGTATTATTACATTGGAGAGTGATGTTACAAAATAACATACATAACCAATAAAAATACTTTCTGTACTTTTTATAAAAAGGCTGTCACGAAAACAGTAGATTCAAAGCAAATCCTTACAAAGATTCTACAAATATATATTCACACACACACACATATATACATATATTAGTGTGTAAGTGAACATCCTGAGAGGGAATTCTATTTACTGCAAGTTGTAACCATTTTTTTGTTTTAATGCGAAATTACAGAATTTCAGTTCTTGTCTTTTTTTTTTTTAATTACATTACACATCTTACCATTATGGGGTGTTTTTTTCCATAGGACTTTTTTTTTATAGCAAAACTATTGATGTTTTAAAAATGTTTTGTTATTTGCTGACCTATGTACCTGGCTGAGAGTGGTAATAGAGGCCACGACTTTCGTCTATTAGTTTTCCCATACTCCTTGTTTTTGTCATCGTGGTTGAAGGCCCATCTTTCGAACCTTTACAATGTATGGTTCCCAGGGTCGCTAAACGTGCCTCATGTGCAGTCGCTTCATAGGCAAGCCTCTCTGTACCTGTCCATGCCTAAATTGCTCACAGCAGTCAGACACACTGCCCTATGATTCCATTAAGCAGTAGTGAGAAACTTCTAACTTATAAACCCAAGGTTTTGTTTAACCCGTTCTCTCCCCACTACATGCTGGCCTCTCCTTGTAAAGCAACATTTAAGGATGAGAACGTTCTTTTATTGACACTTCTGCCCTTTGTCACACCACCTCAGAAAAAATTCTCATGGTATTAATTGTGAGATCTGATGTGAAGAATTTAATGCTTGTCAAATGCTTAATTTTGGAACATAATGGACTACATGTGACTTACTGAAGCTTGGCTAAAAGATGACGGTGCTCCCATTTAAGAGGAGTTAGTTCCTGCTGGATGTATGGCATTTTACTTTCACCAAACTACTAAACATGGTGGTGGTCTGGCTATCATTATGACAAACTCTTTACAATGCAGGCAGCTGGATTCTAGCCAACAGCCATATTAGAAATTGGGTTACTGGTTGACTGGGGTGTGGGCCCCTGCCAAGAAGCAACCACAATCCTAGTCAGGGTAAGGCACAAGCAAACCCCAAAATAACCTGTGCTAAACCCCTTGATAGCTTGGCACAGAGCAGACAGGCTTAACTTAGAGGCAATGTGTAAAGTATTTGTGCAACATTTCAAATAGTAAAACAGTGAAACACCACACAAAAATATCTCACATCAGTGTATAAAATAGAGCAAACTATAATAAATAAAACAAGACCAAAACTACAAAAACCCAATCAGTAGAACCGAAGTTACGTATTTTTAAAGAAAAACTGCAATACAGCCCCCGAAAAGCATAAAGCGCCAACTGCGACTATCTGGTTGCGCTGGACCAGGTCAAAGTCAAAAGTTCCAGCCGACCATGATGGATCACGGGTCAGATGCAGTCCCTGATTAGACCTGCTGAAGGTTTACTTTCTCAAGTTTTGTGGCAAGAGTCCTCTGTGTGTTGGAGAGGATTGCAGGGAGCACAGAGAGCGTCTCTGGTAGTGGTCGGCTTGGTGCGAGGAGCCTTGCATTGACAGTCCTCCACAGTGATCGATGCTTGCTGTGCGAAGAGACAGGCTGGTGGCAGCTCGTGCTGATTTATGGTGCGAGCGGCGTGGTTCTGGTGCAAACGGGCCATGTCGCGGTCGAGCTGAGGAGCCCAAAGCTTGATTTAAGAGCCAAATGAGCCACACCAAGGTTCCAGGACCTGAGGAGCACCACTTGGGGATCAGCAGCTCGCTGAAGACGGGTCCAGGAGTAGTAGAGGAGCCTTTTATGTCCCTGAGGCTCAGATCAGGAGACCAGCAGACTAGCCCTTGGAGTCACTCTGGGGTCCTAGGTTCAAGATGGGTTGCCGGCCCAGTTCTTCCTTCCTAGGCAAGAGGGCAGCAAGTCAGCACAACAGGGCAGCAGCTCTTTCAGAGTGGCATGTCCAGCAGAAAGACAGTCCTTTCAGCAGCACAGCAGCCCTTGTTCCTCACAGAGTATCCACAGATCCAGAAGGGTACTGAAGTGGTGGTGTCTGAGGTCCTTCTTTTATACACTGGTGTCCTGGTTTTGAAATATGTGAGAAGCTTCTAGACAGTGTCTTTGACATGCATGGTTTCCCTACCACCCCTGCCCTGCCTCCAAGCTGGCTGAAGTGACAATGCAGGGTTGTTGGGCCCTCTGTCTGGAGGCAGGACACAGCCTATTCAAGTGTAAGTGGGGCTGTGCCCAGGTCCTCCCTCTCATCCTGCCAGTGATGGCCCTTTCAGTCACACCTAAGCTCCCCATTGTGTGTTGCTGCCTAGGAAGAATACACAAAGCTTAAATGACAACTAGATCCAGTCATGTGATCAGAAACAGGCTTCAGGCACCAAATGGCTGAGGCAAGTAAATGGCAACTTTCTATAAGTTTGAGACTGGGGGGGGAGGGGCGGGGGTTGGGACAATTTGTTGTCAGCAAGGCTAGGCTACTAAACAATTATGAAACAAACAAACAAACAAACCAGTACCGACATCACCTTTGAAAAACTATTTGTTATTGGTGGTCACAAAATGGAATCAGCGTGATCACATTTTATTTATTTTATTTACAACTTATTTTTCAAAACACTATTCAATTTTTTTGAGAAGGCTGCCATAAACATTAGAGCATCAAAAACATATTACAAAGTGAAAAAATTCAATTCGGTAGCCCTTACATTTAATAAAACATCCAATCCAAACATTAAAATATTTTACACAGGACATAAACTCAAAAAAGACAAGATAACAGGAAGAAACACAAATGTGTCCCAGTCCTAATGTTTGACAAAAGGAAGAGCCATGGTTAATTATAACAGTAATGTGGGCTCTCTCAATGACACACCCCGGGGTTTAGAATATCAATTCCTTGTTAGGCCTTGAACAAGGACCCAGAATAAATTTCTCAAAGACTTAAAGGGTTCCCTAAGTGTCGATTTTATTTTTTAGAGAGACTCCCGGGTCTGTAAGAAATTGTCGATGCATTTCCTCCCTGGACTGGAAACAAGCATCCTGAGACCGGTTTCGGGGTATCACCTCTCATCAGCCAGGGTAGCTTGAATCCAGTGGCACAGTGAGCATGGGACCCACATCTGGGCATACCCTTCCCACTTAGGGTCCCAGAATGCTTGTTTCCGGTCCAGGGAGGAACTGGCCTGGCAGTTCGGCTTGGACTGTTCCCATGAGGAGCAGGGTCAAGACTTATTTGCATATGGCTGGGTCCAAACTGAGGTGGTGTGGTGGACAAAAATAGATGGATTAAACCCAGATCTTTGTGACTGGGGGTGAATGTTTGCATTGTTCAGCATTCCATCCATCATTTGGTCTTTTTGCTTTTGTCACCCTAAGCGGGAAGTGTATGCCCAGACGTGGGTCCCGTGCTCACTGTACTACTGGGTTTAAGCTAGCCTGGTTGATAAGGGGTGATACCCTGAAACCGGTCCCAGGATGCTTGTTCCGGTACAGGGATGACCTGGCTTGGCAATTCGGGCTGGACTGTTCCCATGAGGAGCAGGGTTAAGAGTGATTTGCATATGGCTGGGTCTAAACTGGGGTGGCGTGGTGAGCAAAAAAAAACAATGGGTTAAACCCAGATCTTTGCAACTGAGGGTGAATGTTTGCATTGTTCAGCATTCTGTCCATCATTTGTTCTTTTTTACTTTTAGTAAGTGGACATTTCTCGGTGCTTATAACTCTGTGTGCTTTGCAGCCTGTCTCCAATACACCACTGGGCTGTGTGACAGCTACACTTTGTGCATTCCCTCTAGACAGCTGCAAACACAGGAAGGTGAGGCTCATCTGCATTCAGAGCACTCATCTGCATTCTGATGGGTCTTCCTGGGCAGGGAGTAATGGGATGGGCTGACCCATACACTTCAATAGGTGGTGTCCTGTCCACACACAAAGCACTGATTTACCCCCCACAGATAGTCTGGCAGACTGGACTGGGTTGTGCACTTCAGAGACCTGCTTTGAAGATACCCTCTACATCAAAGGCACTTTGGGTATCAGTACTGGGTTTCTGAGCCCATAAAATCAGACACTTCTGGATCTTGAACTGAACCTCTGTCAGAAGGAGTGCTGTGCTGCTTTAAGGACTGCTTTTCTGGAAGGACTTCTTTTCTGCTTGTTGCCCTGCTGCCTGCTTCTCCCTGATGCTGCTGAAGGAGAGCTGGACTCTGCCTTCCCTCCAAGTGATCTCCAAAGGCTTGCTGGCTTGCCTCCTGTTTTCTGAAGTCTCAGGGGCACAAAAGACTTCCTGCAATTCTGCTGGTGCTGCTGGAGTCTGCCTTCTGTGAGTCCTACTCTTACCTGAGGTGCCATCTCCAAGTTCTGGGCCTCAGAAGTGGCTTCTGCCGCTGTTTTGCTACAAAACCGATGCATTATCACCTTTGCACCGATCGGAACAAACGCATTGCCCTTCGATGCTGATGCTGTCCGACAACTGCAGTTCTACAGCTTGTGCAGCCCGACGACGACGCTCTGCACAGCTTTGCGACAACTGATTGCCTTCACCTCAGTGAAGCTCAATGACGACGCAGTTACTCAACTGCGTGGAAAAGATAGACGCATTGTGCTGTCAGAGTAAAAGCTTGGCTCTGTCCAAGGTACTTTCTCAGCGGGCCCTGTAGCCGGCCTGCCCTCCATCGTGGTCAGCCTGAGCTTTGGATTTGCATCGGTCCCTCGTGACCTCACGTAACCTTTTGACCGCTAGTGACTTCTAAGCACTGTTTTTGCATTTAATCTTTAAAAATTCCTATCTCGACTTCTACTGATTGGATTTTTGTCATTTTGGTCTTGTTTTACTCAGATAAATATTCACTATGTTTCTAAACCTATGTGGAGTCTTTTTGTGGTTTATTCATTGTGGTACTGTGTGTGTGTGTTGCACAAATACTTTACATATTGCCTCTTTAGATAAGCCTGACTGCTCTGTGCCACACCACCAGTGTGTGAGCACAGGTTATCTTTTAGTGTGTATCTAGCTTACCCTGACTAGAGTGGTAGTTCCTGCCTGGCCTGGGTGCCTACCTCAGCCAACCAGGAAACCCATTTCTAAAAGTAATAATCACTGACCTCGCTGAAACCACCCAGGGGGACCTTTTAGTACACGTCCTTCACAAGAATAATTCAGCTCCTTTGACCAACTTGCAGCATCCGTGTCCCAAATTAGTAAAGAGAAGACTTATACTCTGCTGAGGGAGATTTAATTTTCCACCATGGCCTTTTTCCCCATGTTACCGACTCCTTGTTTAATTTAAATTTGAATGACTCTAGTCCAACTCAAATTAACATTGTTTGTACAGATACTCCACTATGTCGGTTTAACTCTCCTATTGGTGTCCTTTGGTCCGACCATTTTACATTCCTTTTTTCTGATGTTATCCTTTGGCTGTAAATAACAGCCCTATGCGCCAATTGTTTACTCATACCAGAATGGCGCGATGTCACCGCAGAGCGCTTACCCTCGTTACTAACTCCAGAAAAACTTCAAGTATTAGAAGACCCACATGTGATATTAAGCAGTTATAATCAGCAACTAACTGTTGATCTGCTGACCACAGAGAAGTGGATTGTAAAGAGTTCCATGATGCCGAAAAATGTATGGTTCTTCTCAGAGTTAGGAGAAGGACTCTTCATAATCTTGCACACCAATGATGGCAACGTTATGTCCATTCTTTGACACTTAAATGGCAAATATTCAATTACAGCTATAAGCATACGATTAAGTCCACAGAGGTCGCTTTTAATATCCCAAAAATCTTTTGTGCCCTAAACATAGCCACCATAATTTTCTCTACAATGAAAAAACTCAAAGATCCCTCTAGGGTGTCTGAACTCTGGTTCACCACCCACATGTAACCAACTGGTTGAGTTTTTCGAAGAAAATATCACTAATATTACTTCCGGATTTGCTGTAAACCTTTGTTTAATTGGGACACTCTTTGGAGCCCTTGCGGGATGTGGTTCTGCTGCTGGGCATGGCCTCTTCAGGCTGGGCCCTTCTCGGAGGTCCCCGTCCGACCTGCCAACGCGAACACGAGCCCTAGCAATGAAGCAGGTTTGGACTGTTCCCACTCTGCGTGGAAGTACAGTTCTCAATAACAGTAGGGAGTTCACAGTAAGTCATCAGCTGACCTTGGTGTAACTTTTGGATCATGAGCACTGCTCATGATCAATGTCTCACATTCACCTGTGTCCGAGCCAGAGTCCGATACATGTTCGGATCGCAGAAGTGTGAAAGGGTTCGTGCTGTGTTGGGAGACCATCTCGACTGCTTGTGCCAAGTCCGTGGTCAGCTGGTCTTGGGTTGGTTGTGTTCGAGCGTTTCTGCGTTTCCTGTGTGGAGGGCATGGGACCACCCACTCTCCTTCTGCTTGTTTTTCCGTGGTGGTGTGAGCCCAGCCTTTTGCATGTAGCCGGGTCCAAACATTTTCAGGTGTTTAGGACATGTGGGAGGTTTCGCCATCTTTTACCTTGAGCTTCGCTGGGAATAGTAGTGCATATTGAAACTGCGGCTCCCAGAGGCTGTATTTTACTTTAGTGGAAGAAGCCCCTAAGACGCTGCACCTCGGCTGTGATGTCTAGATATGCCGCTATTTCTGTGTCCTCATAATGCCAGGGGCCCTTTGTATGGAAACGTTACAGGATTAGGTCTTGGTTCTGATAGTCGAGTAATCGATCAATGAATGGTCTTGGTGGTGCTCCAGGTGGTGACAGCCTGCCTGGGATTCGGTGAGCCTGTTCCACGGAGAACAACTTTAGGACCTTGTTCTCCAGTATGGTGACCATCAGCCAGTCTTCCAGGAAGAGCTCGGTGCTGGGGTTTTCCGATCGTTCCAGAAAACCCAGGAAGCGGATGTTGTTGCGCCATGAGCACTCCTCAGCATCCTCTGCTCTGTGATGTAAGGAGGCTACCTCCTCCTTCATAGCATTCAGGCTTGTTTGTAGTTTACGCACTGTGGTGCCCATTGAGGTCAGCGCAGATTCTGCTTCATCCGCACGGTTTGCTAGTTTGCAATGGTCCACAATCCATAAATTCACGTCCAAAGTGACAGCATCTATTTTCATCTCCAGTGAAGTTTTAGTGTCCAGTATGGCATGAAGGATCTTCACGAATTGTGCCGAGTGCTTGTCAAGAGTGGATTCCAGTTTTTGCAGGGCACCCATGATGTGATTAGTGGAGGTCAAAGGTGTCGTTGGGGTCCGAGGTAAGCTTCCTGGTAGTTCTAGGATTCCCCATCATGATGGTGTTAGGCTGAGGGATGACAGCTAGGTCTTGGAAGATGTGTGCCAGTTAAGGTTTCGCTTCTCCTCCAGCTTCCCGCAGATGTCTAGTGTATGCAGGGAGATGAGCTTCTCATTCACGGTCCTCCTTGGGGCCCCCGAGGATTGACTGAGTGCTCTCTGGTCAGTCCACCAGGGTGGGTAAGCGCTCAGGACATCTGCTTGCTGCCCTGGACAGACATGCTCTGGTTCGGCCCCGGTCCAGTGACCCCTCAAGCGGCAGATGGTGGGAGAAAAGAGGGACCCGCCTGAAGGCGGCTTTTGGCAATCTGAGGTGACACCACACTTCGGAATTGAGCAGTACTTATGTCGTCGGGGTACCTCCTCCACTCAACACCCAAGCACCAGTGTTCCCACAGTGATGGGGTCCTACGGGGCAGGTCTCACCAATGCAGAGCCGGGAACTAAATGCAAGCTATTAGCTGTGTGGCATTTCCCAAGGAGCCGTGCTGGTGTGGATCCCCCTCTAGGGCGCTTAGGTCAGGCTAGGTCCCTCAATGCCCAGCAGGGCCCGCCCCTCAAGTAGAGATCGCCAGGGGGCCGGGGTCAACTCAAGTGACTCCGCGCTGTGCAGGTTTCTGGTGTTGAGCCACTAGGGGTCTTCTGGCACCTCCTCGCGCCATGCCCATGGGGCCCAGCAATGAGGGCGATCCACGACAGTGGGCACCGGTCCTTAGGCCTGGGGCATTTCCAGGCCCCAATCAGTCCTGGGTGTCAGGAGGAGGCGCAATGGACTCCTCAAAGTGTCCTGCACTCCTTTGCAACATGAGCGCACCTGCAGGCCGCCCAGTGTTTGCGGACACTGGTATGTGCTCGGGGGGGCGCACATCTCCATCTGTGGTCTCCCTCTGCAGGAACCTTGAAGCCGATCCACAGCTGCTGGTCCCGGCCTCTGGGGTGGTGGCGAGCCTTGCACCAGGCAGTAGGGCACCGGGCTCCCTCGGGCAGCCCGCTACTATTCTGTGACCTGGCTGCACCGGCGAGTCATGCGTCGTACTCCAGACGCGGTGATAGTGCAGCCATGGGGCTCCCTCTCTGAGAGGCTACTGCAGGTCTCTTGCAATCCCAAAAGCTGCCCCGGGCCACAAGAACTAGTATGCACTCGGGGGGCACTCTCCCCCAGCCATGCTCCTCCCATAGGTACCTTTTTGCCGAGCTGCGGTTGCTGGTCCCAACTTTTGAAGTGGCGGGGGGGGGCACGCAACAGGTAGTAGGGCCCTGGGCTCCTTCAGGCAGCCCGCTCCAGTTTCATGGCCCAGTCGCGTCGATGAGTCATGTGCCGTGTAGGAGAGTAGGATCTGCTTCACATGGGTACCCCCACTTTTTGCTGATGCTTCACTGTTTTTCGACCTTAGTCTGGCTGGGGCCCTGCTAATCAGAACCCCAGCCTAGCTGCTTCCTCTTTAAAATAGTTTCCATGTGCCTTAGGCACATCTCTGATTGGAATCTGGAGTGCCCTTATAAGTCCCTAGTATATGGTATACTATGTACCCAGGGCATAGGTACCTCAGAGGCCTACCAGGGGCTGCAGAATGTATTGTGCCACCCCTGGAAGGCCATCCAAACTGACACCACAGGTCTGCTACTGCAGCCTGGGTGAGGTGGTGCATGCACCCCTTACTGTGATATAGGCTACCTATATCACTACATACATACACACATATAAACCTATAAGTCACTCCTATGGCAGGCCTTATCAATCCTGAAGGCAGAGTGCGTGGTTCCTATGTGAGAGGGTGCCCCTGCATGAGCTGGGCCCCTCTGCAGCATTCGGAGACCCTTCTCTGATGCTGTTTGTAGTGCAGCCCGACCATATACTCTTAAGCGCATTATAACCTCGCGTTAAATGCTAACTTTGGGATGGCTGCACGGAAACATGTCGTGTTTGGTGTCAAACATCTTGGAATACTACCCCCCGCCAGTTCTGGCGGCGGGGGTAGCATTCCACCCTTCTAGAGGGAAAGACATGTACACACCGGTATACCCGGTACTGACTTTCCAGAGCCCTGGCATCACAAAATGGATGCCGCTGCCACAGACACGAGTCTGGCCTCCTGCTGCTGACCGAAACTCCGGCAGGGGAGGCCTGGACAATAGGTTTCCTGTCCCAGGGAGGTGTGACCACCTCCCCAGACAGGATAGTGTGTATTGGGGCTGGGCGGGAGCACTCTCGGGTGCTTTGAAGTCCTGCACTGGGGGCACACTTGGTGTCCCTGTGCATACCCCAGTTCAAACCGGCTCAGGGGCTTCCAGCCCCTGCTCTGGCGCAAAACTGGACAAAGGGAAAGGGGTGTAACCACCCCTCTGCCCTGACCCTCCCATAGGTGGGGCCACAGAGTATGTCCAACCCCTACCTTAGTATAAGTAGGGGACCCCAGTCCTTAGGACTTTAGATTTACCTGGACGAAACTCTGACACAGAATCCTGGACCTTCGACGCTCTACTTCAAGATTAGAGGACTGAAGAATCTCCCTTGGGGTCAAGGAGTGACTCCCTGCTTGGCAGGCACCAAAGAAGCAATTGTCCGGTCTGCATCGCTGAAGCTCCCGCCGGACGCCGAAGTCTTTGCATCACCAGAGGTGGATTTCCAGACTTCCCCGAGGCTGCCCTGAGTCCCCAGCAAAGCTGAGGCCCGTAGCTGTTGTGGGTAACGTGGAACCGTGACCCCTGGACACCGAACGCATTTGCAAGTGCATCCTCTTCTGGGTCTCCCACGAAGTCGTGCTTTGGGCCCCGAGTAGCCCCAGCCTCCAGCACCAACTGCACCAAAGATCACTGGCCTCCACTCCACGAGTGTCCTGTGAGCCAGCTCCACGTGCATCGACTTGAGGCTCCTTCATGGTCGCTAGTCCGTTGGCTAGTAGGCCCTCCCGAAGGCCAATCTTTTTCTGCTTGGGCTCCCTGGTTGCTCCAGGCATGCCCTGACTTACCCTCGCTGGGTGAGTCCCCCAGACCTTGCTGGTCTGCAACATCGTCCTTCTTCCATTTCCACAAGACTTGCCGTTGCCAAGGCTTGTTGGGTCCAATCCGGTCGCCGACACCCCTGCAATCGACAAACGTCGTGGGACAGCTCGAATCCAGCTCCTGGTTGTCGTCGACGCCTCCTGGACCTCGTGGCTGAAGAGTCAAGACGACCATCAACCTACCTGAAGCACTCGACATCGGTGGGCATCTGCTCATCGCCTTCCTGGTCACTGGCTAGTGACCCAGACTCTGTCCCCTCTGCTTTCAGGTTCTTCAGATCTTCGATCCACCTTTGGATCCACCCGAACACTTTCGACTTGGCCGCCAGCAGCACTTTGCAGGAGATCGCCATTGAAAGCGACGACGAAACCCGATCCCGAAAGACACCTATGCACCCGGCTTCCCTGGGTGAGGTAACTCGAGTACTCCGGTGCTCCCGTGGGTATTGACACTAGAACAGCCTAGTTCTCAAAGGGTTTGCTCCAAGTCCTCCTCTAAGTGTCCCTTTTCTTTTAAATTCTAATCGCGACTTTCCCCATAGAAGTTAACGGCGGTTCGCGGCTGTGTTCATACACTGCACGCGTCCCCCGTGGGTCCCCTGGGTCACTACCTTGGGTGGTTCCTTGTGGTCCAAGCACTTCTACAGGCTCTAGGCCTTGTGTCTAGCTCAGTCGTGGTTCTTATACCACTTTATTGGTATATGGTTTGGTACGCCCCTGGGGCTCAAACGTGTATTTGTGCTATTACTGTAGATAACTAACTTATAATTTATGTATTTCGAACTCTAGCCTCATAAAGAGACTAGAGGGGTGTGTTTAGTAATAAATACATATATTTTGAATATATACCTGGTGTGGTCCTCTTTCATTTGGTCACTCAAGAGATTATAGACTGGTAAAACAAGCTGCTTTACATTCCTTCAAGACTTAGCCTGAAGGCTGCTCTCCATAGCTACCACTAGGATAGCTTTCAATAAAGGTTGTCTTTAACCTATCTCCAATAAGGGGTTGTTTGGACTGGTGCAAGGTGCCCACTATAATTAGTGGACAGCATATGCCAGGCCAACTTCTCACATTGGTGTGCAGCGTGTGGGATTCCAGCTTGCTATCGTTTTACCAGATAATCTCAATTGAATTGATCAACTGAAAACCACTAAGGGTACCTAAGGTACATATAAATCAAGCTTAGTAATACAGTAAGTTCTACTGAACTTAGAGTTGTGTGTTAAGGGATAGCACACCCTTTCTACAACTCAAGAGAGTTTAGTAGGCCACACTAGAGTAGGTAGTGCATACACCACACCTCACTAGTAATGTCTTCAAAGCCAGGACCCAGTGAGTCCTTGCCAGAAGCCAGTGGCCTTCTTCCCTCCAAGTATGATAAACTCCCATTCTTGGAATTGAGAGCATTATGCAATACTAGGAAGTTGAAGGCAGGCAAAAGTGTTAGCACCCAACACCTCAGGGAGGTGTTACTAGCTGATGATCTCAGCAGGCCCCTAGGGTCTGAAGGGGTAGGGAAAGAGGGTGGGGCAGAAGATGAGGAAGGGGCCAGGGGTGAAGAAACCCAGGCCCCCCCCCTCTGAAACTGGCCAGGAAGGTGAAAATGACCTTGTCCTGGAAAACCCAATTCCTCCTGTGGAGGAGGAGGAAGAGGATCAGACTGACCTCCCCTTTGTCCCCCCAGGAAGAGTTCTGAGTGTGCCCAGAAGGTCTAGGTCTCCTTCTCAGGAGTCTAACCACTGTGACACCTCAATAGGGACCTCTGTCTCCTCTCATGGGAGGGAATCCTCTCATGAGAGGAGAAAGAGACTGATTCAGTATGAGCAAACTCAGCTTGAACTCAGGAAACAGCAATTGGCTATAGACAGGGAGTCCCTAGATCTCTATAGAGAGAGACAAAAGTTGGGACTAGAGTCCCATGGTGGCAGCAGTTTCCCCAAAGATAGGGAAAGGTCTTATGACCATAGAAACCTGAGCAAGATTGTCCCTCCCTACCAGAGTGGGGATGACATCCACAAATGGATAACTGCTCTAGAGAGGGCCTGTAAAGTACAGAGGGTCCCTCAGGAGCAGTGGGCAGCAATCTTGTGGCTCTCCTTTGCAGACAAAGGTAGAGACAAGCTCCTCACTGTTAGAGAGGAGGAGGCTGATAATTACAAAGTCTTGAAGAGTGCTCTAATTGATGGGTTTGGCCTAACCACTGAACAATACAGGTTAAAGTTCAGGGATACCCAAAAAGCACAGACTCAAGACTGGGTGGACTTTGTTGATTGTTCTGCCAAGGCTCTGGAAGGTTGGTTATTGGGCAGTAAGGTATGTGACTTCACAGGATTGTACAATCTGATCATGAGGGAGCAGATTCTTAATAACTGTCAAAATCAGCTGTTGCATCAGCACCTGGTAGACTCTGATCTGACCTCTCCCCAAGAATTGGGAAAGAAGGCAGACAAATGGGTCAGAACCAGGGTGAAGCAGAAGGTACAGAACCAAGGTGGTGACCCTAAGAAGCAAGATTCGAAAACCTCTGATAAGGGTGGGGAGAAGGGTAAACATCAAAAGTCTTCACAAGGCCCCCAAAAATCTTCTTCAGGTGGGGATTCACAGTCTACCAAAGGGAAAGGCCAAAGGAAACCATGGTGCAAGGTCTGTAAGCAAAAGACCCACTGGACCAGTGATTGCACCAAGTCCAAAGACTCTACTCCAGCCCCCACCAATGCCCCTAAGGCACCTGCTCCCCCTAGTGCAGTTACAGTTGGTGGTGGGACTACACAAGCCAAGGGTTTAGTAGGGTTGACCCTGGGAAAAGAGATGAGCTCTGACCTAGTCAGAGAACTCACTCAGGCTGTCCTAGTGAGTCCCAGTAATCTGGGCAAGTACAGACAACAGCCCTTAATCAATGGAAGAGAGGCTTTGGCATTTAGGGACACAGGGGCAAGTGTCACCATGGTGACACAAGACCTTGTGAGTCCTGGGCAGATTATACTTGGTGAAATGTACCAAGTGACCAATGCTAGCAACGTCAGAACAGACCATACTCTGGCAGTTGTTAACTTCTCCTGGGGAGGGGTAACTGGCCTTAAGAAGGTTGTGGTAAGTGCAGACCTACCCGTTGAATGCTTGCTTGGCAATGACTTAGAAACTTCAGCTTGGGCAGAAGTGGAGCTCAGGACCCATGCAGAAATGCTGGGCATCCCTGCAGATGTGTTTGCTGTGACCAGGTCACAAGCCAAAATGTCTAGCACTGAACAGGCCTTGGATTCTGGAATAATGGACCAAGTGCCCTCCAAGAAGAGGAGTAGTAGGGTAAAGGCAGTGCCTTCCCCTTGGCTCAGAAGGAAGATCAGTCCCTTGAGGGGGATGATCTCAGTCCTGAGGAAGGAACTGTCCCAGAGGAGCTTGAACCTGACCAGGTTGAGTTCTTGGGGACAGGGGGCCCTTCCAGGGCAGATCTGAGCCAGGAGCAGCAGAGCTGCCCCTCTCTTGAACCCCTCAGACAGCAAGCGGCTGCTGAGGCTGCTGGGAAAGCTAGTGGTCCCCATACTGTGTATTGGGATGATGGACTCTTGTACTCAGAGTGTAGAGACCCCAAGCCTGGTGCTACCAGGAGGTTGGATATACCTCTGAAGTTCAGGGGCTTCCTATTGACCCTAGCCTATGATATTCCCTTAGCAGGACACCTGGGCCAGAACAAGACTTGGGACAGAATTGTCCCTCACTTTCACTGGCCCCACATGTCTGAAGACACCAAGGAGTTTTGTCGCTCCTGTGTAACCTGCCAGGCCAGTGGCAAGGCAGGTGGCACTACAAAGGCCCCCTGATACCACTACCTGTGGTGGGGTTCCCTTTGAAAGGGTGGGGATTGACATTGTTGGTCCCATGGATCCCCAAACAGCATCTGGGCACAGGTTTATCCTGGTGGTAGTGGATCATGCCACCAGGTACCCAGAGGCTATTCCCCTTAGGACCACTACAGCACCTGTGGTGGCAAGGGCCCTCCTGGGAATTTTCTCAAGAGTGGGCTTCCCTAAGGAGGTTGTATCAGACAGGGGTGCAAACTTTATGTCTGGAAACTTAAAAGCAATGTGGAAGGAGTGTGGAGTGACTTACAAGTTCACCACACCCTATCACCCACAATGCAATGGTTTAGTTGAGAGATTCAACAAAACCTTGAAGGGCATGATTAAAGGGCTCCCAGAGAAGCTTAGGCGAAGATGGGACATACTCTTGCCCTGCCTTTTATTTGCGTACAGGGAGGTGCCTCAAAAGGGGGTTGGCTACAGCCCTTTTGAACTTTTGTTTGGTCACCCTGTCAGGGGTCCATTGTGCTTGGTGAAGGAAGGATGGGAGTTACCTCTCAAGCCCCCAAAGCAAGACATAGTGGACTATGTACTTGGTCTCCGCTCCCGGATGGCTGAGTATATGAAAAAGGCAACTAAAAACCTTGAGGCTAGCCAGGAACTTCAAAAAGCCTGGCATGACCAAAAGGCTGTACTGACTGTTTACCAGCCAGGACAGAAGGTGTGGGTGTTGGAGCCAGTGGCCCCAGCAGCTCTCCAAGACAAATGGAGTGGACCCCATACCATTGTTGAACAGAAGGGTGAGGTTACCTACTTAGTAGACCTAGGAACACCCAGGAGTCCCCACAGGGTTCTCCATGTCAACAGGTTAAAACCATATGTGGACAGGGCAGACATGGGCTTGCTCATGGCTACTGATGAGGGACAGAAGGAAGAGAGTGACCCACTCCCTGACCTGCTCTCGCAGAACCCTGGTGATGGGTCAGTGGATGGTGTAGCCTTGGCAGGCAGCCTCACTACCCAGCAGCAGACTGATTGCAGACAGGTGCTCAATCAGTTCAGGCACATATTCTCACTGACACCCAGTCAGACTACCTGGTGCACTCATGAAGTGGACACTGGGGACAGTCTGCCTATTAAAAATAAGATTTATAGGCAACCTGACCATGTCAGGGACTGTATCAGGACAGAAGTCCAGAAGATGTTGGATTTGGGAGTTATTGAACCCTCAGATAGCCCTTGGGCTAGTCCAGTGGTCCTTGTGCCAAAACCTCACACCAATGGTGGGAAAAGAGAGATGAGGTTTTGTGTGGACTACAGGGGTCTCAATGCAGTCACTAGGACTGATGCTCATCCAATACCAAGGGCAGATGAGCTAATAGACACTTTGGCCTCAGCCAAGTATCTAAGCACATTTGACCTGACAGCTGGCTACTGGCAGATCAGACTAGCTGATGATGCAAAGCCAAAGACAGCATTCTCAACCCCTAGTGGGCATTATCAATTTGTGGTGATGCCCTTTGGTCTGAAGAATGCACCTGCCACTTTTCAGAGGTTGGTGAATACAGTCCTTACAGGTCTGGAAGCCTATAGTGCAGCATATCTAGATGATATTGCTGTCTTTAGCTCCACCTGGGAGGATCACCTGGTCCACCTCAGAAATGTTTTGCAGGCCCTGCAGAAAGCAGGCCTGACTATCAAGGCCACAAAGTGCCAGATAGGTCAGAGTCAGGTTGTGTACCTGGGCCACCTTGTGGGTGGAGGCCAGGTTCAACCACTGCAGAGCAAGATCCAGACCATCATGGACTGGACTGCTCCAACTACCCAGACTCAGGTGAGAGCCTTCTTAGGCCTGACTGGGTACTATAGGAGATTTGTCAAGGGGTATGGATCAATAGTGACACCCCTGAATAACTTAACTTCCAAGAAAATGCCCAAAAAGGTTCAGTGGACAGTTAGCTGTCAAAAGGCATTTGATGACCTAAAGCAGGCCATGTGCACTGCTCCCATTCTACAGAGTCCTGATTACTCCAAGAAGTTAATTGTTCAAACTGATGCATCTGAATTGGGGGTAGGGGCTGTACTGTCACAATTGAATGATGAAGGTCAGGATCAGCCAGTAGCTTTTATTAGCAGAAGGCTGACCCCTAGAGAGAAACGTTGGTCAGCCATTGAGAGGGAGGCCTTTGCTGTGGTCTGGGCTCTGAAGAAGTTGAGGCCATACTTGTTTGGTACTCACTTCCTTGTTCAAACAGACCATAAGCCTCTCTTATGGCTAAAACAAATGAAGGGTGAAAACCCAAAACTGCTTAGGTGGTCCATTTCCCTACAGGGGATGGACTTCACAGTGGAACATAGACCTGGGAGTAACCATGCCAATGCAGATGGACTCTCTAGGTACTTCCACTTAGAACATGAAGACTTAACTGGGCAAGGTTAGTTTAATGTCCCTACGTTTTGGGGGGGGGGGTTGTGTAGGAGAGTAGGATCTGCTTCACATGGGTACCCCCACTTTTTGCTGATGCTTCACTGTTTTTCGACCTTAGTCTGGCTGGGGCCCTGCTAATAAGAACCCCAGCCTAGCTGCTTCCTCTTTAAAATGGTTTCCATGTGCCTTAGGCACATCTCTGATTGGAATCTGGAGTGCCCTTATAAGTCCCTAGTATATGGTATACTATGTACCCAGGGTATAGGTACCTCAGAGGCCTACCAGGGGCTGCAGCATGTATTGTGCCACCCCTGGAAGGCCATCCAAACTGACACCACAGGTCTGCTACTGCAGCCTGGGTGAGGTGGTGCATGCACCCCTTACTGTGATATAGGCTACCTATATCACTACATACATACACGCATATAAACCTATAAGTCACTCCTATGGCAGGCCTTATCAATCCTGAAGGCAGAGTGCGTGGTTCCTATGTGAGAGGGTGCCCCTGCATGAGCTGGGCCCCTCTGCAGCGTTCGGAGACTCTTCTCTGATGCTGTTTGTAGTGCAGCCCGACCATATACTCTTAAGCGCATTATAACCTCGCGTTAAATGCTAACTTTGGGATGGCTGCACGGAAACATGTCGTGTTTGGTGTCAAACATCTTGGAATACTACCCCCCACCAGTTCTGGCGGCGGGGGTAGCATTCCACCCTTCTAGAGGGAAAGACATGTACACACCGGTATACCCGGTACTGACTTTCCAGAGCCCTGGCATCACAAAATGGATGCCGCTGCCACAGACACGAGTCTGGCCTCCTGCTGCTGACCGAAACTCCGGCAGGGGAGGCCTGGACAATAGGTTTCCTGTCCCAGGGAGGTGTGACCACCTCCCCAGACAGGATAGTGTGTATTGGGGCTGGGCGGGAGCACTCTCGGGTGCTTTGAAGTCCTGCACTGGGGGAACACTTGGTGTCCCTGTGCATACCCCAGTTCAAACCGGCTCAGGGGCTTCCAGCCCCTGCTCTGGCGCGAAACTGGACAAAGGGAAAGGGGTGTAACCACCCCTCTGCCCTGACCCTCCCATAGGTGGGGCCACAGAGTATGTCCAACCCCCTACCTTAGTATAAGTAGGGGACCCCAGTCCTTAGGACTTTAGATTTACCTGGACGAAACTCTGACACAGAATCCTGGACCTTCGACGCTCTACTTCAAGATTAGAGGACTGAAGAATCTCCCTTGGGGTCAAGGAGTGACTCCCCTGCTTGGCAGGCACCAAAGAAGCAATTGTCCGGTCTGCATCGCTGAAGCTCCCGTCGGACACCAAAGTTTTTGCATCACCAGAGGTGGATTTCCAGACTTCCCTGAGGCTGCCCTGAGTCCCCAGCAAAGCTGAAGCCCGTAGCGGTCGTGGGTAACGTGGAACCGTGACCCCTGGACACTGAACGCATTTGCAAGTGCATCCTCTTCTGGGTCTCCCACGAAGTCGTGCTTTGGGCCCCGAGTAGCCCCAGCCTCCAGCACCAACTGCACCGAAGATCACTGGCCTCCACTCCACGAGTGTCCTGTGAGCCAGCTCCACGTGCATCGACTCGAGGCACCTTTGCAGTCGCTAGTCCATTGGCTAGTAGGCCCTCCCGAAGGCCAATCTTTTTTTGCTTGGGCTCCCTGGTTGCTCCAGGCATGCCCTGA
Source organism: Calotriton arnoldi (assembly GCA_963921515.1). Taxonomy (NCBI): domain Eukaryota; kingdom Metazoa; phylum Chordata; class Amphibia; order Caudata; family Salamandridae; genus Calotriton; species Calotriton arnoldi. Next base: position 8,205,331 of record CAWUFW010000015.1, read on the forward strand.
CTTATCCTCACTGGGTGAGTCCCCCAGACCTTGCTGGTCTGCAACATCGTCCTTCTTCCATTTCCACAAGACTTGCCGTTGCCAAGGCTTGTTGGGTCCAATCCGGTCGCCGACACCCCTGCAATCGACAGACGTCGTGGGACAGCTCGAATGCAGCTCCTGGTCGTCGTCGACACCTCCTGGACCTCGTGGCTGAAGAGTCAAGACGACCATCAACCTACCTGAAGCACTCGACATCGGTGGGCATCTGCTCATCGCCTTCCTGGTCACTGGCTAGTGACCCAGACTCTGTCCCCTCTGCTTTCAGGTTCTTCAGATCTTCGATCCACCTTTGGATCCACCCGAACACTTTCGACTTGGCCGCCAGCAGCACTTTGCAGCAGATCGCCATTGAAAGCGACGACGAAACCCGACCCCGAAAGACACCTATGCACCGGCTTCCCTGGGTGAGGTAACTCGAGTACTCCGGTGCTCCCGTGGGTATTGACACTAGAACAGCCTAGTTCTCAAAGGGTTTGCTCCAAGTCCTCCTCTAAGTGTCCCTTTTCTTTTAAATTCTAATCGCGACTTTCCCCATAGAAGTTAACGGTGGTTCGCGGCTGTGTTCATACACTGCACGCGTCGCCCGTGGGTCCCCTGTGTCACTACCTTGGGTGGTTCCTTGTGGTCCAAGCACTTCTACAGGCTCTAGGCCTTGTGTCTAGCTCAGTCGTGGTTCTTATACCACTTTATTGGTATATGGTTTGGTACGCCCCTGGGGCTCAAACGTGTATTTGTGCTATTACTGTAGATAACTAACTTATAATATATGTACTTCGAACTCTAGCCTCATAAAGAGACTAGAGGGGTGTGTTTAGTAATAAATACATATATTTTGAATATATACCTGGTGTGGTCCTCTTTCATTTGGTCACTCAAGAGATTATAGACTGGTAAAACAAGCTGCTTTACATTCCTTCAAGACTTAGCCTGAAGGCTGCTCTCCATAGCTACCACTAGGATAGCTTTCAATAAAGGTTGTCTTTAACCTATCTCCAATAAGGGGTTGTTTGGACTGGAGCAAGGTGCCCACTATAATTAGTGGACAGCATATGCCAGGCCAACTTCTCACACGCCGTCTTCCGGTCATGGTGTTAATGCAGCCTCGGTGCTCCCTCGTTGAGGGGCTGCTGCAGGACTCTTGCATTGGCCCCAGCTCCTCCGCTTGAGTTCCTGGCTCTCTCTCGGCTCTCCTGGACTGTGCCCACACCGGGGGGAGGGGGGCAGAGCGGGTAAAATGCTGCAACAGCAGGTCGGATGCTGCAGAGTTAGAAGGATGTAATGCAGGCCCAGCACTGACCTCACTTAAAGAGCATCCGATGTGGCCACAGTCTTGGCCATGCCCTCAGAAAAACCAATATGTTATAATGCTTCACATGCTAGTGTACTGAAAATGATAATTGGGCAATGAGGACTGATTCCATCAAACCAGTAATCTGAGCGTACTTACCAATGTGAGTAACAAAGCTGGGACCATGAGCAGACCCTTGGTGCATGAAGCTTCCCAAGTACAATGAACTGCATTGGCATATTTGATCTTCAATGATTACTCCTGATCATCTTGCATCCTGAGCAGAAAACTGAATAGCTGTATAGCTGCTTAATAAAAGGGGTCACAACACTGGATATGTGAGCAGTGCTTATATATGTATTTTGTTTTATTATACTCTCATATAATGGAAACATCCTACAACATAAATCAAATTTATTTTTTGGCACAGCACCCAACACTATCTCAGAATCTCTTCACCAACAATTCTGCCTCGAATGCAACAAGTCCTGGATGTCCCCACATTACCTGAATCTAAGCCCCTCAAAGTCTGAATTCTTCCAGTTTTCAACAATGCTACATATTCTCTGATTTAGCCATGGCTTTTTGAATTAAAACTAACGGGTCAAATCCCTTAGATTTACCATTGACTCGAGCCTCTCAGTCAAAAAAAACATTGCCAAGGAGACCAACACAGCCTGGTTCCAACTCTCCTGAAAAAGAGAAACCTTTTTTCCCAGGAGAAGACTTTAGAACAAAGGTTCAAGCACTAGCCCTTTCCTATATAAATGGCTGCAACGTCCTGCTCAGTGGCATCACAAGGACCACCACTGTTCCCTTAAAGGAATCCTCCACAGCATGGTTTATCAAGCGGCTGAGAAACTCTGACCACAACACTCCTGCATTACAAGATCTATAATGGCTTTCCCTGCAAGCTCAGATCATCTTCAAGATCACCTGCATGATCACTTACAAGGCGATCTACCTCAAGATCTATGTTTACCTAGCTAACAAACTAGCAATGACTAGAGCCAGATGGGGAGCTCAGACATCACCAGATTAGAGTGTAAACACAGCAGGAACGATAAAACAACAAAACCAGTCTCAGCCTGTGCCTGTGCCCCTCATATCTGGAATAATATCTCCTTTGACATCAGAAGAGCAACAGCCATGCAGTTCAGGAAGAAATTGAAAACTCATCTCTTCAAATTACCCTTTCCTCTAACTCTACCTCCTACCTGTGGCTCATGCTCCCCTATGTATGCTCTCTGAGGCTTGCCCCTGTACAGCACTCCATTGCTAGCTAGCTAGGTTTATCCTGACATAAAACGTATGTCAAAGTGCAGCTAACAATGGGCACGGATTAAAAGAAGAATGTTAACGTTTTGTTGCAGTAGTGCAGGGCTGTAGATTTATTTGTTTCTGTTACAGCAACATTTACCTCATAATAATGGATTTACTGCATTTGCAACATAATTTGCCATGTTTTGAATAATTTGCAGAGTTCGCAAAAAATGTTTCTAGTTAAAATTGAAAAAAAAAATGATGCCAGTGAATGTGCCACATAATATTTGTTTTTTGCTGCCTAGCATAGATAGCCTTGCAGCATAAGTGGTCCTCCATGCTGCATGTTCATAGTAGCCCTGACAATGGAAAAGCTCTGCCGATTGGTTTGGGGCTGTCAATATGATGAAATCCATATTTCACAGGAAACATTGAAATATTTTCCATATTTTATGGTTTGTGTGTGTATCAATATGTTTTAATTCAGAAAGGGTCTACACTGGTACCCCAGAGGAAAAACTCGTCCCCTATGGCACCAAAACCTGCCTCCATCATCGTGTCCAAGCCCATAGGCAGTGGTTTGTTGATTGTGAAGAGCCCTTTGACAAAGAAAATAGATAGAGGCCTGTTTATTATGAAACACACTTGTCAAACCCTAGAGACAGTGGCCTACTGCAGGAAATCTGCCTTTTCTGCGTGGTCACCCCAGAGTTTTTGCCTTTTGCTGGACCCTATATTTTTCTGGCTTTAGACCCTGCTAACCAGTGGCAAAGTGCCTGTGCTCTCCTTTAAACATAGTCGAATTGGCATATTCCTAATTGGTATATTTAACTTGTCTATAAGTCCATAGTATATGGTACAAAACGTGCCCAGGGCCTAGATGGTAAATGCTACTAGTGGACTGCAGCAGTTATTGTACCATCCACTACAGTGAAAAACATAGCTTGGTGCCTACTATTGTAGCCTGACTGTGACATTTTAAACACTGCAATTCCACCTCTCAAAATAAACCACTGTGGCAGATCAAAACCTCCTTTCTAAATATTATTAAATCATCCCGATGTAGGCCATGTAGCCCACAAGGCAGGGTCATTGTAGCCTGACTGGGACAGTTCTGATCTGCAATTCGACCTCTCAAAATAAACCCTTTTGACAGATCAAAACCTCCCTTTTAAATATGATTAAGTCATCCCTATGTAGGCTTTGTAGCCCATAAGGCAGGGTACACAGTTTTTAAAAGTAGGGCATGTAGATCTTACATGTTAACTTGTCCTTTCCGTGACTAGCCGCCAAAAAGCTATTTTTCGCTCTGTTAGGGCTAGCTGTCCTGTGTAGAAAACCAGAATACAGGTTAAAATCCCATTGCTGTAACTCGGGAATGGGACTAGCGAGACAGATAATTAAACAACCATTTTTAATAGTGTTAGAAATGGGATCTCTGGTTGGCTAAGGCTTGCGCCAAAGCCAGGCAGAGACCACCACTCTAGTCAGGGCAAGGGAGTTACACGCCAAAGATAACCCCTGCTCACCCCCTTGGTAGCTTGGCACGAGCAGTCAGGCCTATCCCGGAGGCAATGTGTAAAGAGTTTGCGCAACATGCACACAGCAACAACATACTAGGCACACCACAGAAGGAACTCCACACAAGGTTATATCAAAAATAGCCTTTGTATTCTCATAACACATTAGAATAGTAATCACATAACATACATTGCGCCACCTGGCACTAGGTAATATCTACAAGGGATTATGTACACCTGACAGGGCCAACTGGACCACTGTCAGAACCATCACAAAGTGACCTTAGTAAATGTAGGACATATCATAAACGTAGAACACAGCCAGTAATCACTGGCAAACACTGTACTCAGCATCATCCTGTAACATAAACCATATTATGCACAGTATCACATTTAGGCGTGGAATACATTCTCCGCCAACCTCACCAGCATAAACACATTATGCAATCATCTCATAAGTCTAAACGCATTAGACAATACCCTCACCAGCATAACTACATTATGCAGTAACACATAAACAGAACTCTTAGATTAGGGAATAACCTCCTAAACATAAATCACATTAGAGAATAATCTCACTAGCATAAACCACAGTATGCAAATAACCTCTTACATAAACCACAGTTAGAGGCATAAAACAGGGTGCGTAAATCACAATACATGAATCACATTTCCTAGCACCACATAAATCACATTAGGGCCTGGCGCCCTACAAACCTAACAGTCCTCCTGGCCAACTGGCCTTCTCAATGGGGCTCAAATGCCCTATGTCCAGCAAAGTCAGGGCTTGTGGCTGCCACTGCAGCAACATCACAAGGTGCGCCATTGCGCAGACCTAAACGGTGCAGCTGACGCTAATTGCCGTGCAGCTGTGAACATCAAATGGGCCCTGGCACGACTGTGCCCTCGGGGCCCCACTGGGGCTCTCTAATTAACTCTGCCCCCATTGTTGCAGCTGCCTGCGCTCTCGCAAGACAGCTGGGATCATCACTGGCATTCACTGTGCCCTCCTGTCCCACTCAGGGACTCTATCACCACGGGAAATTAGGCACGGGCACCACTGGCCCTCGGGACCTCCACTGGGGCCCTGAAACGACCGTGACCCACGTTGGAGCGGCCCGCAACGGCGGGACCGCTCAGGCACCGACAATGTGCCTCGGAATGCGCCATCAACAAACAGACGGTGGCCCCACTCACCGGAGTCTTTAACTGAGGCTTTCTGCCTCCTCCGGTCTTGTCATAAGGTTTCTGCACATACACAGAGCTATGCAGAGCGATCGTTCGTGCAGATGGACTATGAACATATGTCCGATAAATAGCAGGACAAGAGACCGCTGGTGTGACACTATTCAGGATCGGCCAGGCGCTGTAGCTTGACATTTTCAACTGAGATGTATCTGTTCTCTTTGCGACCAGGAAGCGGTGGTAAAATGACTGTACGTGTTCCCTTCAGACCAAGAACTGGAACCGGTGCACGAAAAGAGGGGCCAAATTCTTTTTGTTTTCAACCTTCTCTCGAACCAGTTCCCCAACTTTCGGAAGCCAGCCGGCTACCGGAATCTGCAATGCAGGCTCTGTGGCTGAAGGCAAATGTGTAGTTGCAAGTTTGTCTCGGGCTTCTTGTAAGTCCTGTAACATAGCAGAATGGTTATCTACATCAAACTTGGCGGATTGCGCCGCGATGTCTGGACCCTCAAGGTCAGGCACAAACATTCTTATGCCAAAGAGCATTTCGTATGGGGTCCGCCCACCCAGAGGTCTTCTAGGGAGATTATTAAGTGCACGCTGAACGGTATACAAATGGGCCAGCCAGTTCCTGCCAGTACCTATAACCCTAGCTGTTAAGGATTGCTTTAAGTCACGGTTCATTCGTTCAACGATAGAGTTGCCCTCAGGCCTATACGGAGACGAAAATTTCACCCGCACCCCAAGCGAAGCCATTGCATCCTTGTAAGCCCTAGAGGCAAACGCTGGACCTTGGTCCGAATGGAAGGTGCCGCATGCGAAAATTCCCACAAAGACACGCAAATCCCTGATTACATTTCGGGCGTCAGCACTCCGTTGTGGCCAGACCCAGAGAAACCGTGTGCACGAGTCCACTGCCACTAAAATGTATTTATAAGCAGTGTCTGATGAGAATGGACCGCAGTGATCCAAGTAAACACACCCAAAGGGTCTGTTAGCAATGCAGAGCGGTGTTTGTGGTGGACGTGTTACCGTGGAAGGCTTAATCTGTTGACAAACGTCGCAAGAAAGCACAAAAGCACGGGTGTCTTTATACAATCCACGCCACCAATAACGCTGCTGCAAGATGGAAACTGTAGCTGACACACCTGCATGAGCCGAAGCCATGCCTTCGTGTGCAGCTGATATCAAGGCACTCCTGCGGTCCGCGTTGGGGATCAGCCGATCTCCAACGTCAGGTATAGTTACATAAGGAACCTGATCGGGACTTAATGTGTAAGAATACTTGGAAGGAAAACCTGTAGGGTAATTATTACCTTCCTTGGTTGCAGCAATAGCTGCTAATATAACAGGGTCTATTTTAGACATGGACCTGGTAACCGCTGCTACTGAACACGTGACTACTGCTGAACGGGCAGCTTCATCTGCCAGATCGTTACCAATAGCGTGTGCGCCCACCCGCTGATGGCCTAAGGTGTGAACCACCTGTGTGAGGGGCAGACGTTGTTGCAATTCTGCCACTCGAACCCAAAGCATTTTATGCTTAATTGTGCTCCCTTTGCGTCCTTGTAGTCATTTTTTGACCAGAAAAACAGATTGTCATTGTAAGATTGTACACAGTAAAAAGAATCACATACAATAAGAGTGGTCTCATCCTGAGAAGCGAACTCAAGTGCAAGTAGCAATGCATGCAGCTCGGCCAATTGTGCGGTACTATCCCCAAGTGTGCGTGTGTGCACTGCAGTGGATTTGAACTTGCCATCCACAAAGGATCCCGCAACAATAGCACATGCAGCTGAATAAGCGTGCTTGGACCCAGTGGCCGGTTGCGCCGAACCATCGGTGTAGATCACACATTTGTAATCCTCAAGCGGTAATAAAAACAAAGGAGGAGGATGAACGAATTCATACTGCAAAAACTCCTGAGTCTGCAGAGAAGAATCAAAAACAAAAGTGACGTCCGAAGACGTCAAGGATGTAGCCCATTGTATCCAACGAGGATGCATTGCTCTTGAGTTCGGTACACTTGCCTTTGTTACTGCCTCTAGGGCAGGACAGGGTGTTACCACCAGAATCCGCTTTCCCTGTGCCAGTGCGCGTTCTTTTAGAATCGCCATTTGCACTGCAGTTAGAACTTTTCGACAGATGTAAAGCGCAATTCAGCGGAAGTGTACAGATGTGACTTGTATGCGATGGGTACTGTATCACCTTCATTAAAGGTTAAGTATGTGAAACCCACCGCCCCGGAATTATTCTAATCACCAGGTTTGTGTGGTTATCACGAGTCAAAAGATATTTAGACTCCAAAGGTCTGTCTGCAAAGACTGCAGAATTGAGGTGTGCTCAGGCAGCCAGCAAGACCTTGAATAAGTAGGTTGTATCAAAGCATACAAAGGCTTGATACGCTGGGCATATTCGGGAATGTAAGTACGCCCGAAATTCAGGAACCCCAGCAAAGACTGAAGTTTCTTCAGAGTATTTGGGGGGCACAAGTGTGCACATTTTTCCAAGAAATGGGGGGCTAAGCCTTTACCTTCGTTATTGAGCTCATAGCCCAAGAACTGAACGGTAAATTCAGCTATGTGTGACTTAGCAAAGTTAAACTTGTAACCCTGCTCCGCAAATTCAAGAATAATGCGGTCCACACGAGACAAATGCTGAAATAATTTGTCGTCCGTCAGATAAATGTCATCTACGTACGAACATGCGTCTTGATCAATGTCATTTAACAAAGAAACAACACGGGCGGCGAAGATACCCGGACTATTTTTATAGCCCATGGGTAAACGCCGGAACTGGAATAATTTACCACCGGATGTGAATGCGGTCCATTGACCACTCTCCGGGGCTAGGTTGTGCGTGTAGAAACCGTTTGAAAGGTCAAGTGTCGTTTTGTATTTTTTACGAACAAGACTGTCTACAAGCGCAGAACTGTGTGTATTCTGCACCGCAAAGTTCCGACAATGTGAATTTAAATGCCGGTAATCTAAAACTAAGCGGTACGATCCATCGGGTTTAGAAACCACGAAAAGGGGATTGTTCATAGGTGATACGCATGGTTCGATTACTCCCTGATATTCCAACTGTGTCAGAATTTCGGAGACGGGGCCTTTTGCCTGCCGTTTTATGGGATATTGGGGTTGTGGCTGCGGTAGTGACCGCAAAGGTATTGCATGAGGAGGTGATTCTTCATCCCATCCCACATGGTTGCGGTATAACGCTGGTGCCAGGTACACAGCCCACTCAGCTGCAAGTGCTTCAGCTTTGTCTTTTGGGACTTGCCGTGAAAAGCTTGGAAGGATTACCTCCTCTCCTTTATGTGCAGCTAAAACGAATGGGGGTGGCCAATCCACCTCCGCTAACAAAATGTCATATGAAGAGGTTAGATTTTCCCAAAAAATCCCTTTTATTTCACGCGGTATATCACCTTCAATTTGGATGACTATGTTGTATAGTCTGTCAGGGGGTGCCACTCTCGTGTCAGCTGTCTCTACAGTAACGAATGTTTCAGTTGCTGTCGCCTCCATATGAGGACGTAGCGCCTCCCGCACTATGGTAACTTCCGCGGCGCTGTCTAGGAGGGTCACTGCCCACGTCCAATTCTGGAGTCTCGTTCTCACGGTCTGAGGCATATTTCGCTGTAACAGCGGCAACCTTTTTCTTCTGAAATTGCGGTCGAGGAAGGTGAAAGTCTTCTGCTTTCCCTCTGACTTGTTGTCGAGGTTGGTCTCGCTCCTGGGGAGCCTCTCGGCCCCTTCCTTTATCTTGCCGTCCTCCTCCACCAGCCTGTGACGACGTCTGGGCCTGTGAAGAACGAGGAGAACGCGTATCAGAGCTCTGAAACCTTTCTGGTGATTTAATCCTTGACCTATCACGTAAATCATAAGTACGTTCAGAAGAAACCGAAACTGGGGAAGCGCCTCTTGACCCCGGCTTCTTTTGTTGCTTACCCTGTTTTTTCTGTCTCCAACTCTTTTAGTGAAGACTGGTCTATCATCTTTCTCAGATGTACTTTTTGTTTGTGTAATTTGCGGTTGCGATTGAGTTTGCATTTTTACAAAAGGCCTGTTGCCCAGGCTATTTCTTCCAATTGTTTTATAAGCCCGGGCAATAATTTTCGGTAATTCGCGAGGCCTGTCCAACTCTGGGACCAAAGCCAAAGCATTCGCTACTTGAAAGTTCATAGCATCGCCCTTGACATTTCCAAGGATCAGCTCTGCTACTACATCAAACACTCCCACTAGTCTCATCCCTAATTCCACAGCCGCTTCAGGGCCATGTTCATCCTGTACTTTTTTAATTACAGAGGGTAGAACCGTCATGGAAGGAGTTCCAAAACATTTTGAATAAACTGCTGCGAATACCTTACCCCAGTTTTCACATGCTGTCAAATCGGGGATTATGTCTTTTGGCAAACTTATCGTGAGGATGCGGTGTTTATCTACTGGGGACGTATGTGGAAACACCGCTTCTATCTGATCGAACTTTTCGGCAAGCCAATAAGGATAGTCGTCCTTATTTTGTGGACGTTTGCCCATCACAGAATTTACCATGACAGGACTTATGGTCACTCCAGCGGCTATAGCTGGTTGGCCTGCGACTACAGGAGCAGCTCCATGTAGGCTACCTGTAACGTATGTCACTAGGGCTCGATGCACTCGCACCAATTCGGTATGCATAGTGCGAAGTTCCGCAAGCGGTAATGCCAGATAATTCGGATGCGGAGTATACCCGGCCAATACAGGCCAAGTGGCCCCCTGAATTGATAAGGGGCCTAAACGAACTGCGGTAGTTGGTTGTGGTAGGGCGCCATTAAACCAAACACGGTGCTGCCAAGCCGTGAGAGGTACTTCAAGAGTGGTATAGGGTCGATAGGCAGCAGGAATAGCGGTGGGCTTATATTCATGAAACAGATTATCATCTGCCTCCACCGCTTCAAAAGTGATCCAAGTGTAAAACACCTCAAAGTGGTAAGCCGGATCGGCTTGAACCACAAAGACCAACTCGATCCCTGTATCAGGCACTCCATACACCCGTAAGTGGTCTCGGAGTGCCCCTCGACTATGTGCAGCAATCGCCACACCAGCCATGACTAAACAGATATATTCGACAACCTAACAGGGAGCACAAAATGGGTCTATTAACTAACCTTTTTAATAATATCAAGCTTGAAAGAACCTATAAAACATTCAATATAGGAGGTATCACCGTCACATACGCCTCCGGAAGCGTACGCGAGGGGTTTGTGGACAAGCACAAGTACTACTCAAGCGTCTCGCAGATAAGCAGCCCCACGTTGGGCGCCATGTCATAAGGTTTCTGCACATACACAGAGCTATGCACAGGAAAATGGGACCCCGGAATACAGTGGTTTGCCACCATATACCGTAGCACCCAAAAACCCCAACCCAACTAGCTTAGCATCCCATTAGCACCCAAGTACTAATGTTTGGACAACCCAGAACACGGTATCTTTATCTCAGGACTCGCAGAAGCAAGAACACTCTTTCGTCACTCACTCGTACTTGTCCACAAGGTGCGTAGGAAGAGACACTGGATAGGTTAAAATGTTTATTCCAACTTACGTGCTCTAATGTACAGTACACGTGTCAGTACTAATAACATAATGCATATTACTAATATAAGCAGCATGGTTACAATTCCATAGAATACAAATGGGGAAAGCATCTCAGAGCTCAGTGGATAAACGTATAAATAACATTACCACCCTCCCCTTGCAGTAAGATAGTTTATTATAATAATAGAAGACCTCTGGGCTTTGACTAGCGAACCCCCATACCTCAGTCTCTAGATGCAGAATTACATCAGCAGGACATCATAGCTCTTCTCACTGAAAGGGATTTCTCCAAGTGCGTTTAAGCGCTAGTAAACCACAGTATTAAAAGCATATCAAATTCTTCATGGCAATTGCACATAATGTTATGTCTGGGTGCGCGAGACTGGCCATATCAGGAAGAACCAGAATACATTGTTATGCGACCTTGTACATGTTTGTGCAGACTGAGCCCAAAAAGGTGAACAACAGAAAATGCAGACAGTGCAAAAGAACTTGGCACGAGCAAAGGGCGAGGAAGGCCCGGCTCAGTGTAACGTGCGCAAAGAGAAGCAGCATGGCAGCCAGGCCTAGGCCAACATAACAAGGCAGGTAACAATCCACAAGACAGTCTCTGGCGACCTTCCTCTCCCTCTGCCAGGTGGGGGGAGGCTGAAACACCGCCACTGGAGCCCACGAGGCTCCTCTAGTGCCGACCTCGGTACCCACGATTCACCCAATGGAGCCCCTACTCACCGGGGACTCTGTCTGGGGTCCGCTCTTCTCCAATGCGGCGGGGGGCAGGCACCAACAATGTGCCTCGGGCCCCCCTCTGCCGTAATCACGCAAGTGCGGCAGCATGCGGGGCTTCCCTCACTAACGGGAGCCCCGCGCTGCCATCGGCGGCCTCTTCTCCCTTCACCCGGGCCCCCTCCTGGGACCCGGGACTTCAATGTGGAGCCCGTGAGGCTCCGGACTTCCAGCTTCCGGCGGGGCTTCCCTCAACTGACGCAGAAGTCCCGCCCCTCGTCAGGCAAGGTTGCCTGGCTTCCTGGTCGCCGCGAGATCGCGGCAGCCGTTTCTCCTTCGCTTGGCGGCAATGAGGGGTAGGCTTCCTCGTAATTTAAAATATAAAGCGGGGTGGGCTCGCACTAATTAATAAAAGCAAAATGCGGGGTGGGCACCCGCTCGGTGCACAAACATGCGGGGTGGGCACCCGCTTCAGCCAGTATCACGGGGGAATCCCTCACGCCGGGATTCCTTCTAAAGGGACGGGCAGCGCTGCGCCCCCACGCTCTCTCCTCCATTCAGGGGCCAGTAGATTCCAATAAAAGCGCTCACAGGGCGCTACAAGCAGAACAAGCTCCTCTAAGGTCCTGGAGATCAAGGGGGCAATGCAGGGCCCAGGGGGGCAAGCCCTCATGGCGATTCCTCCTGGGCCCCAGCAGCAGCATGCCCCAGAAGGGTCAGGAACAGCACACAATCCCGGAACTGAACAATTTCTTGGGGTCACAGCCCCTATATTTATACCAACATTCTCTTTGTCTGTAGTGCAGGGCATGGGGGAACCAGATGCAACTGGTTCAGGGGGGATTTGGAGCACTTTGTTTTGCAAGCTCCTCTTCCCCTTTGTCAGGTGGGGGCTAGGTGATCAGACACACCACAGGGGGCGGAGCCAGCATTGTGCAGGGCAGGCACACTCCTATTCAGAGTCAGGGGATTACTCCTCCCACTACTCCCAGCAGAGATGTCCTATTCAGCCCAGCGCTGACTCACCCTGCCCCTCCTGGAGCCACACACACCTCCCAGCCCCTGTCACTCACAAGCCAGACATGCAATTCACATCAGGCAGGCAGACACATAGCACACAGAAATGCCAACTTCTAAAAGTGGCATTTCTCCCATAGTCATAATAAATCTGCGCACACCATTGCGCAGCATTTATTCTCGCAATTTCATACATACCAAAGTCGACCACTCTGCTCCTCCCATACCATGAATTACCACTGACACACACTGATCAGGGAATCCCCTATGCATTCCTATGGGAGGGCAGGCCAATCTCACCAATGTACACAGAGCGCGCACGCACTTTCCACTGGACCACAGTGCGAAAGTGCCCAGAGGCCTAAAACCACCAACACCAGGTCACAGAAAAGGCAAAAAGTTTAGGGGTGAACTTGCCAAAAGGGCCAAGTCCAACAAATAGTTATTAAAAATCCAATTTAACAGGGAAGTTGAATTTATAATAAATACTAAGGAACAATAACTTTTAGAAAGTTGCCTTTTCCCTGCTTGAAATTCCTGGAGGATAATTAGCATTTTCTCTCCAACTTCTCCCAACCAGTAATTAACATTTGAATAGGTCTGAATGAGGTGTCAAATTCCTCCCAGGAGCTACACAGTAGGTCGTTGTGATTGTCAGATTGACCTGAATGAGCAAGAATGACTTCTTTGAGGTAAGCAGAAGGATGGGGGCTGTGAGCATTCTATTTGACATCAGAGAGTCAAATCCTCCTGGAGTGTCAAAGCCTGCTTGGCAGGTCTGCTGGGTTTACATCTAACACTGTCAAGTCAACTCTTGTGTATCTACTGTCTGGTTGCTCTCTAATCTCTGTTTTATATATTTATTGGTGACTCAAGAGTGTGACTACAGGAGAGACCCACCCCGAAAAGACCATGAAGCACCCAGCTAGATAGCTCTAGGTATTTAAGTTTGTCTGCTTTCTTCACTTGATGACTGCATTATCACATGAAATACACTAGGCTGATTGTATATTTCACCTCAGCTTATATATAGTCGACTCACCCAATCACAGGTCTGTGTTTTTTTGTCATTTAGCACTACATATTTTAAATTGTTATTTGTTAAAGTGACCGACTTTTTGGTCATATACTGTGATAAGTTAAGTCAACTTTGACTCTTTGTTTATCGATTACATGAACAACATTTTTGCTGCTTTTTGTGTTTATCCTAGGTCATCACTTACTATTACATCAGTTGAGAGGTAGGTCCTCTCTTTACATCTAAGCTTACCCAGCACTTACTAGTTGCAGTGTAGGGGGCATAGACAGGATACAGGCCATTATACCCCAGTATGCCTCCTGTATTTACCCCTTGGTAATCTTTTTAACTAACCAGGGATACCACCAAATTAAAGGGTACTTTAGTGGTTTATCCTAAAGTTTTTTTAATTTATGAAGGGACCTGGTAGTAATATCTTACCAGGGTGGGACAAGGTGGCAAATGATGAAGCATGTCACATTACGTGAGTGAGCCATCCTCGTCCAATTCTTGGAATTGCCTTGAATTTAGGTAAAGAACAACTAGCAGCACACAGAGAACCTGTTAGGTCTCTGTCAATGATCTGCTGACCTGTTGACTAAGCAGATAGCAGATTTCTGAGGGTATCACACCAATCTTTGTGTTTGTTTGGTTGCTGTGAAAAACTGCTTTTATCCTACACAACTTCTCTCTGTGGGTTTTTGGGGGTACATTGGCTTCTTCAAACTTGAGTTTGGTGCTCGATGTGGGGGGACACTAGGATTACCATAGCACACTTGCCACACACAGGGATGATTTTTTCAGGTGATAGAAGAGGTCCTAGCACCACCGTTTGCCTGTGGTTTGAGAGACAGGATTTCAGCCAGGCTAAGGACAGATAGGAAATGCCACAGTGTTTAGATACGCTGCAATAGGATATTGTGTGAAATGGTATTGAATGGGGCTAATAGGTCTAATAAAATCAGCACTGTGTTCTTACCTACATCTTAGGTTAACTTGAGAGTGTCTGCCACTTTCAGCAGAGCTGACTCCATGGAGTGTTTGGGACGGAAACCCGACTGTCAAGGGTGGAGAATGTTGGCTTCTTTCAAAAATGTCATCAGCTGGCTGTTTACCAGTTTTTCAATGATTTTCCCTAGCTCAGGAAGTACGGATATGGGACGCAAATTTGAGAGGATTGGGGGGTCCGAGAGATGGTTTTTTTGTAGTGGTTTAACTTCTGCAGCTTTCCAGTCAATTGGGACTACTGCAGTGGTCAAATAAGTGTTTACAATTTCATTAATTAATGGGTTCACTATATCCACAATTTTATGGAGGACAGAAGGGGGGCAGGGGTCAAATGGGGAACCTGATGTACAAGAAAGGATTGCCTGTTGCGATTGTTGTAGGCTAATTCTCTGAAAGGCTAGGAGGGAGAGTCCCATCTGGGGGGAGTCTGCCTCTGATTCCTGTAATATCAGCGGAGTCGCACTAAACTCTTGTTGAATGTTCCAAATTTTTTCTTCAAAAAATGAGGAAATTTGATTACAGCGGATCTGTGAGGGGGGAATCTTTCTGACCAGCACTTTCAGTTGTAAAAATGATTTGGCGATTAGAAATATGGATTTTTTTATCATGTTTGGCCTCCATTATCTGCTTTGCAAAATCATTCTTCTTACTTATCTTGATCTGCGCATGATAGATTTTTTGGGGCAGTTTAAACTGAACTAAATCTTCCTCCTTATAAGCTCTTCTCCACCTACGCTCAAGCTGCTTGCAATGAAGATGCTGATCTGTTAAGGCCTGGGTGTACCATGGCAGGGGCTGATGGTTGGGATTTCTGTTTCTTCTTTCTGGGAGTTTCCGGAGCTAGTTTATTAATGACTTGCGTAATCCAGGTTTTAAAAGCTGTGGTATCAGCCATTATGTTACCCGACAAGTTGGGGGTGGTGGCAGAAGCAAGTTTACTCAGTTCAGGGTCAGTTAGCAACGTAGTCCATTTACGTAACCACTAGTACGCTCAACCCAAAAAAAAAGATGGCCACTGTAACAGTGCGCCGGAGCTCCCGGAAGAGGATAGAGTGCAGCGTGCAATGTGAGGTAGAGGAGATGGATTTTTTTTATTCAAGTAAAATTAAACGTCCCCATCCTTAAAACACACTTCCCAATGCAGTTTCAGATTAAATTACAATTTCAACTTTGTACGTTCCCCCAAATTAAAAACGATAAAAAACAGCAATGACTGGCATGTCGTTCTGATCTGTCCGCTGCACGTCCACGGTGGGAGGCACATTAAATACTGGTGCTAAAGTAACCATTAGAGCGCTCAACCAAAAAAAAGATGGCCGCTCTAACAGCGCACCGAAGTTCCCGGAAGAGGATAGAGTGCGGCGTGCACTGTGAAGTAGAGGAGATGGATTTTCGTTTTTTAAAATTCTGTGTCAAGTAAGATTAAACGCCTCCGTCCTTAAAACACACTTCCCAATGCAGTTCCAGATTCAATTACAATTTAAACTTTGTACGTTCCCCCAAATTAAAAACAATAAAAAAGAGCAATGACCGGCATGCCGTTCCTATCTGTCCGCTCTGTCTAAATCCAGGACATGGACAGTAGTCTACTGTCAGTGCAATAAGGGCCCACTTTGTGCACCCCTCCATGTCACAGGACAGGCTGACGTCATAGGACAAGTCCAGAACTTCACTTATGGCAAGGGATAGGATTCCGCCTCTGCAAACACTGGATTAGTGTGAGGTTAGGGCCAAAAATACAAAAAACAGAATACTAGATACATGCAGTTGGGCTCTCGGGGCAGGGGAGCACAGCTATACACCATGCAGGGGTTATTTCCGCCCCAACAGGAGGGTATTTGGAAGGCGGCCGGGTCTTGATAGTGTAAGACTCTAGAACGATGATGAACAGTGGAGGAGTTCTTGAGATGAGAGGACTATGATAGGAGTGTGATATGTAGATTACTACATTATTTTTGATGGCGACAGTTGCATTGGTTAAGAATGACATTAGGTTAAGAGAAATTCTTTTGATGGCAAGACATTCTTTCTGTAGAAAGGAGAAATTGCCGAAGCTGTTCTTAGCAAGGTGCAGGTAACAGTTGGCGCTGACTGAAATTAGAATATTCATGTTTTGTTTATCTTTCCTGAAAATGATGATTACGCAATGATACCGCTGTCTAAAGTGTTTTGGGGCACCCATTATGATGATGAACCCCATATTTTACATTGACATGTAAAATATTTTCCTTATTTCATGAGTCCCTGCCAAATACAGGGTTTATACCAATATCTTTTGTGTAATAAAAGCACTGCAACTTATAACACACACACACTGTCTTTCTTTGCTCAGTGTTTGTTGTGTGTTTGTGAATCTTCTTTATGTTTTCTCTATTCAAGAAAGCAACAAGAATCAGTCTTGTTCAAAATCAAGCCGGTCTTCATGATTAGATGTACACTTCAAAATGTTTGCATTTTCTATTAGTAAGTTTCCTTTAGGCGCTGCACGCAGGCAATGTATCACCTGAGAAAATCATGTTTGTTTAGGAGAAAATTATGTATAGCCCTTGACTTGTACTTTTTTTTTGCCACTGTAAAAATGTGCGTCAGCATCACCTACTGTAAGCTAAATAGCCAAGGCTGGCAGAAGGTGTCAGACATGCAAGAGGGCCAACTGAAAACCATGTAAATGTCTGCCGTGCATCAGACAGGTGAAATCTGGAAAGCGGAAGACATCTTTATCATCCCAGCTCGTCAAAAAAAAAACCCATTAATTAATGTTGAAATGGAAGTCCAATTCTCCTGTACAAATTCAAAATTACGAGTTTCCCAGAAATGTCATGCTGTTCAAGTTTGTGCTTGGCCTCATTCACAAAGCTAATGCTATGCGTCAGTGTAACGTTTGCACGCAGACTGCTGTAATTTGCACGTTTGTCCAAGATAAGATTTGCAAATTCGCAACTGTCTATGTTTCACTTGCTGAGTAATCACCTAAAGAAGGAGACGGTCACCAAAGTTGTCCCTATAGGCGAGTAGGTACGAATATTCCTAGTAGAGTAGCAACAACTTGTAGAATGTCTCTCTGATGTGTGTTGGTCCTGTCAGTTTAAAGGACGGAAGTCCTCACCCCCCCATAGCATGCTTCTTCATCAGGCCCCTCCTCACACTGACTCTGCAAGTGGAGTCGGTGTGGGCTACGACCCTCATAAGAGGGTAGCTACACGTGTGTCGAAAAAAATCTGGAGGGAGTCCCCCTTAGAGAAAGGCGAAGGAGTCCCCCTTGGAGAAAGGTGAGGGAGTCCCCCTTGGAGATAGGTGATGGAGTCCTCCTTAGAGATAGGTGATGGAGTCCTCCTTAGAGATAGGTGATGGAGTCCTCCTTAGAGATAGGTGAGGGTGTCCTCCTTAGAGAAAAGTGAAGGAGTCCCCCTTAGAGATAGGTGGGGAAGTCCCCCTTAGAGATCTCTGAAGGAGTATAGGCGAGGGTGTATTAGGAGATGAGACTGCAGAGGGAAAATAAACTGTTCAAACTGCCTCCAGGTTGACCCTGCAAATTTTTATTCCTGTCCCGAGTGGCTAGAAGGTACAAAAAAAAGGAGGGGGGGTGTTGGCTCAGCCTGATACAGAAGGCCAATGTGTTTCTGCCTGAGTCATACCCTCAAAAGAGAGGTGTGATGACAGGACCATAAGGAACTCTGCTAATGCATATTTATACAACCAGTATATCTGAGTATTTGCTGGAATTCACTGGTATCTGAAAATGTGTTGTACCATTTACGTCTCAGTAAGACATTCTGTCTTCTTGATAGCTGGCCAGTAGTACTCGTTGTAGTTTCTGACATGATTAGGAGGCCGTAGTCTTTACTCATTGGATCCTCTGAATTCCCTCTGTGTGATCATATATTCCTAGAGGAGTGTCAGAAGAGGATTCAATGACTCTATTACCTACTGGTAATCTCATTACTCTTGATTTACTTTCCTCACTCCAGAACTTATGCTATATGAGATGTGTTCACTACCCAGATAGGCATTCCACTGGCCTCCAGATCAAAACATCATCTGAATCCTGGATATTGGGATGCAACAGTGAGCCAGGAACACCACACCTCCAGTAGTGACTACCTAAGCTCCAAACAGACAAAGCCATAGTCCTCACATGAAGGAGGACTTCACGGCAAGGACAGAATGCAGATGAATACAGATGAGTTCTCTGTCACACCCACCCTTCCTGTGTGTGTGGCTGTCTAGAGGGAATGCACAAAGTGTAGCTGTCACCCACCCTAGACGTGTATTGGAGATAGGCTGCAAGACAAACAGAGCAGTAAGAGCAGAGAAATGCCCACTTTCTAAAAGTGGCATTTCTAAAATAGTAATGTTAAATCCAACATTCCATTAAAGAGGCTTTATCATTACAATTCCAAAGATACAAAACATGGGGCAGCTACTCCTTTCTGATCAGGAATTACAGCTTAAAAGTGTATTAAGGAATTCCCAATGGTAGCCTATGAGAGAAGTAGGCCTCACAGTAGTGAAAAACGAATTTAACTGTTTGTCACTGCCAGGATTTGTAAAACAAAAAAAGGACATGTCGTACCTTTTACTTACACAGCACCCTGCCCTTAGGACAACCTAAGGCCTACCATAGGGGTGACTTATGTGAAATGGAAGGGGAGTTTAAGGCTTGGGAAGGAGTTTTAAATGCCAAGTCGAAGTGGCAGTAAACTGCACACAAAGGCCCTGCAATGGCAGGTCTGAGACAGGTTTGAAGGGGTACTTCTGTGGGTGATACAATCAGTACTGCAGGCCCACTAGTAGCATTTAGGTTACAGGCCCTGGGTATATAGTATACCACTTTACAAGGGACTTATAAGTAAACTAAATATGCCAAATGGGTATCCATCCATGTTACCATGTCTAGGGGAGAAGCACATGTACTTTAGCACTGGTCAGCAGTGGTAAAGTGCTCAGAATCCTAAGGTTAACAAAAAGATATAGCAAAAAGAGGAGATAAGCAGGCAAAACGTTTGGGGGGAAGACCACCCTAAGGATGACTGGTCTAACAGCAGGTAAGCAAGCATGGCCTGACAAACATTCAGGATATGGCGGCGGCCTCCAAAGAAGCGGATTTCACGGACAAATACTAAGGGCAGTCTTCTGGTTGCAGTGGAACTGGTAGGCAACTTCAGGAATGAATCCCGGGCCATCATGAAACAGTGTGCAGTGCGGACAAATGTGCAGGTAAAGAGGTCGGCACACCAGAAAACTCAGTTCCCCCAGTTTTGATGCAAGGTGATGATCAATAACAGCAGACCTTTAAGGAAAAACGTTGTAAGGAGGATGCAGCAATAGGCTCAAACCATGGACCCTGGTAAGCCACAAGTATGAGCGTCAAAGGCAGAGCTGATAATGGAGCAGGAAATACGAGCCTGGGTCCGGACCAGGAGGACAGTAGTAGTTGAACAACTGGGAAACAAACGTCCTTATCACCTGCAACCCAACCCTGGCTCCTTGCAAGTCCTGAATGGGCACTGTTGCAAGGAAGAATGATACGTAGGCCGGGTTATGTAAAACAGGATAGTTGATTTATTCATCAGGTTACTTCCTTGTTGGTTGGTTACAGGAAACAAGTTAGATTCATATTAGGCCCCACCAGGAGCAGCCTCCTTGCTGCTCAGCCCATCCATTCCAACTGACTCTCTCTCTCCAACTCAAACACTCCAAACATTCCGATGACATCACCATAGGCTGAGCAGCAAAGCAGAGGACAGCAATAGGGAGGATGCACAAATCAAGTAATAGATTACAACACATCCCCCTCTATAATAATTAAAATAACATTAAGGTATGCAACTTCATAGCACACACTTACGACATGTAACAGATGTTGATTGCATGCAAGATGAAACACACACACTACACATGTCCCACAAATTCCTAAAAATCACATGCCCAAACCCCACCTAGAAAAGATGGAGAAAAGACAAGAAAAGCATTCCATTTTATAAATCAGTGAGTACACACCCACGTTAACTCACTATAGGGTAATAGACAACCACAACCACAAAATAGTGGTAAACCGGAGAAGCTTAGCAAAAGGAGTCTTCTCACATACGGACCCACAACACATAGCCCAAGCACCTCACACGAGGCAACAACCGTTCTGAGAGTATCACCAAAACAGGTACACCAGAGAAGCTTCGTAAGAAGGAGTCTACTCACACACGCACCCCAACAATGAGTGATTCACATACTCTCACAACACAATGAGGGGTCACTCAAACAACAGCCAACAAAGTGACAACTTATGTCATCCACAAAACAGTGGTAAACTAGAGAAGCTTCGTAAGAAGGGGTCTTCTCATACAAGCACCCCAAAACAGTGAGATTCACGTACTCACAACGACAAGGGGTCAACCCAACACGTAGCCCACAAGTGACAACATAAGTCAACCCAACAACCATAAGCTGGTGATAAACTAAGGGCTAAAAACAAACCACACTAGTGGTGACTACACTACCCCAAAACACAGGGTAATACACACTCATAACCACGGAATAGTGGTAAGTGAGAGAAGCTTCAAAAGAAGTAGTCTTCTCATGTGCGCACCCCAGACAATGAGAGTGACACACTCTCACAAAGCGCACAGACTAAACACCTCACACGAGGCAAAACTACTCCAAGGCATACACTAACATGACCAGGGACACTACACTCTCTCGCCCTCTATTCATACAGATGCAAGACAAAGACACTGCACTCTCTCACCCCCTCAATTACATACAAATACAGGATCAGGTATATAGAGCAATGGAGCAAACGTGTGATACAACCATAAGAACATGTACAAACAACATTATGAAAGATGCACTGTCCCAAGAAAACAATAAGCTAAAATAAATGAAGTAGTCTCCGTGGTCTGGAAACAGCTGGGAAAAAAACAATCCATCATAGAAGATTTCCTCTTTTTTTTTTTTGGAACTTGCTAAATTGCTGTAAAGACCAAGGATTGAAAGAAAAGTACGCTGGCAAGGAAAGAATCCCACGAAGAGTCGGCTTCCCCGAAAGACTCAAAAATAGAAGGGTATTTAAAGTTAGAAAAGTCTGACTTGCCTGCGCTTCACTAATTTCCATGTTTATTCGACAGGAATGACCAGCAGAAAACTTCATCAGTTTTTAAAACAAACATCGTGGTTGCAAAACATCCACGATTTCCTCCTTTATCCAACTGGTTCACAAGGTTAGGAGGCGGTCACCAGACATCAGAAAACGCCTCACAGTTTGTCCTCCTCAAAATGTAAACCGGAAGATTGCTGGAACACTGAAATGATCGAAAAACTTGGATGGCACATCGGCAGCGTACAACCGCACCAGCAAAAAGGGGAAAGGAAATAGCGGCCGCCAACCACAAGATGGCGGCACGCACACGTGAAAAGTGCCGGGTGGCTCCAAGCACGTAGGTGAGGTAAAACGTCCAGCAACCTCACGAACATCGCAACCGTCACAAACCCTTCAGAGCAACTCCATGCGATACCAGATCTCAGGTAAGGTGTGCGCGTGTTCACCAGCAGAATGTCACGACCTTTCAAATAGTGCGCACCGCAACGGCCATAGTCTTCTCATGTGCTCATCCTATAAAATATCGCAATGCCACGATAAGAACAGTAATCTCACCTAAATGACTGGATCCCAACACTCCCCTGGTACATGCTCCTCCAAAAGTAAATCCAAACATGCAATTGACACCGTCCAATTAACAACTCGTCTCTGCGGCACTTCCCAAGACCTCCGCCAAACGTTGCCCCAAACAACTCAAACATAGGAAACAGTTGAGGCCAAACATTACTCCATGACCCGCACTGCGAGCCCCTCACTTGATGTTACTCTTGAGCACTAGGGAACAGAAGCGCTCGCTCCTCTTGAAGAGACCAGTAACAGGAAAAACTCTCTGAATGTAGCAGGGAGAGCTGGTACATTAAGGTTGGGTCACAGGAGGTAGAAAGTCCAGCAGTAGGACAAAAGGCAGGTATCAGGAAATTGATATCCAGGTCACAGATGCTCTCCCAATGCAGGTTACAGCAAGTTACAGCAGGCCAATACAGGGACAATGCAGCAGGAACTGGCACTTTAAATTGTGGGCGACCGATGGCAGGGTCACTGGTGGGGCTTGGGTGGGGATGCCAGTTTGCTGAGAAACGTTGCTTTCACTCATAAAAGAAATTCTTTTACCTTAGAGTCCTTAAAGTCTTTAGTTCCTTTGGTCTTGCTTACTCCACGCGTAAGGTTCTTCCAGATCGTCGCCAGTGTTGCAAGGAAGAATGATACGCAGGCAATGTATCACCTGAGAAAATCATGTTTGTTTAGGAGAAAATTATGTATAGCCCTTGACTTGTACTTTTTTTTTGCCACTGTAAAAATGTGCGTCAGCATCACCTACTGTAAGCTAAATAGCCAAGGCTGGCAGAAGGTGTCAGACATGCAAGAGGGCCAACTGAAAACCATGTAAATGTCTGCCGTGCATCAGACAGGTGAAATCTGGAAAGCGGAAGACATCTTTATCATCCCAGCTCGTCAAAAAAAAAACCCATTAATTAATGTTGAAATGGAATTCCAATTCTCCTGTACAAATTCAAAATTACGAGTTTCCCAGAAATGTCATGCTGTTCAAGTTTGTGCTTGGCCTCATTCACAAAGCTAATGCTATGCGTCAGTGTAACGTTTGCACGCAGACTGTTGTAATTTGCACGTTTGTCCAAGATAAGATTTGCAAATTCGCAACTGTCTACGTTTCACTTGCTGAGTAATCACCTAAAGAAGGAGACGGTCACCAAAGTTGTCCCTATAGGCGAGTAGGTACGAATATTCCTAGTAGAGTAGCAACAACTTGTAGAATGTCTCTCTGATGTGTGTTGGTCCTGTCAGTTTAAAGGACGGAAGTCCTCACCCCCCCATAGCATGCTTCTTCATCAGGCCCCTCCTCACACTGACTCTGCAAGTGGAGTCGGTGTGGGCTACGACCCTCATAAGAGGGTAGCTACACGTGTGTCGAAAAAATCTGGAGGAGTCCCCCTTAGAGAAAGGCGAAGGAGTCCCCCTTGGAGAAAGGTGAGGGAGTCCCCCTTGGAGATAGGTGATGGAGTCCTCCTTAGAGATAGGTGAGGGTGTCCTCCTTAGAGAAAAGTGAAGGAGTCCCCCTTAGAGATAGGTGGGGAAGTCCCCCTTAGAGATCTCTGAAGGAGTATAGGCGAGGGTGTATTAGGAGATGAGACTGCAGAGGGAAAATAAACTGTTCAAACTGCCTCCAGGTTGACCCTGCAAATTTTTATTCCTGTCCCGAGTGGCTAGAAGGTACAAAAAAAAGGAGGGGGGGTGTTGGCTCAGCCTGATACAGAAGGCCAATGTGTTTCTGCCTGAGTCATACCCTCAAAAGAGAGGTGTGATGACAGGACCATAAGGAACTCTGCTAATGCATATTTATACAACCAGTATATCTGAGTATTTGCTGGAATTCACTGGTATCTGAAAATGTGTTGTACCATTTACGTCTCAGTAAGACATTCTGTCTTCTTGATAGCTGGCCAGTAGTACTCGTTGTAGTTTCTGACATGATTAGGAGGCCGTAGTCTTTACTCATTGGATCCTCTGAATTCCCTCTGTGTGATCATATATTCCTAGAGGAGTGTCAGAAGAGGATTCAATGACTCTATTACCTACTGGTAATCTCATTACTCTTGATTTACTTTCCTCACTCCAGAACTTATGCTATATGAGATGTGTTCACTACCCAGATAGGCATTCCACTGGCCTCCAGATCAAAACATCATCTGAATCCTGGATATTGGGATGCAACAGTGAGCCAGGAACACCACACCTCCAGTAGTGACTACCTAAGCTCCAAACAGACAAAGCCATAGTCCTCACATGAAGGAGGACTTCACGGCAAGGACAGAATGCAGATGAATACAGATGAGTTCTCTGTCACACCCACCCTTCCTGTGTGTGTGGCTGTCTAGAGGGAATGCACAAAGTGTAGCTGTCACCCACCCTAGACGTGTATTGGAGATAGGCTGCAAGACAAACAGAGCAGTAAGAGCAGAGAAATGCCCACTTTCTAAAAGTGGCATTTCTAAAATAGTAATGTTAAATCCAACATTCCATTAAAGAGGCTTTATCATTACAATTCCAAAGATACAAAACATGGGGCAGCTACTCCTTTCTGATCAGGAATTACAGCTTAAAAGTGTATTAAGGAATTCCCAATGGTAGCCTATGAGAGAAGTAGGCCTCACA
Organism: Calotriton arnoldi; assembly: GCA_963921515.1. Lineage (NCBI taxonomy): Eukaryota > Metazoa > Chordata > Amphibia > Caudata > Salamandridae > Calotriton > Calotriton arnoldi. The sequence continues at coordinate 8,230,243 of CAWUFW010000015.1, forward strand.
GTAGTGAAAAACGAATTTAACTGTTTGTCACTGCCAGGATTTGTAAAACAAAAAAAGGACATGTCGTACCTTTTACTTACACAGCACCCTGCCCTTAGGACAACCTAAGGCCTACGATAGGGGTGACTTATGTGAAATGAAAGGGGAGTTTAAGGCTTGGGAAGGAGTTTTAAATGCCAAGTCGAAGTGGCAGTAAACTGCACACAAAGGCCCTGCAATGGCAGGTCTGAGACAGGTTTGAAGTGGGTGATACAATCAGTACTGCAGGCCCACTAGTAGCATTTAGGTTACAGGCCCTGGGTATATAGTATACCACTTTACAAGGGACTTATAAGTAAACTAAATATGCCAAATGGGTATCCATCCATGTTACCATGTCTAGGGGAGAAGCACATGTACTTTAGCACTGGTCAGCAGTGGTAAAGTGCTCAGAGTCCTAAGGTTAACAAAAAGATATAGCAAAAAGAGGAGATAAGCAGGCAAAACGTTTGGGGGGAAGACCACCCTAAGGATGACTGGTCTAACAGCAGGTAAGCAAGCATGGCCTGACAAACATTCAGGATATGGCGGCGGCCTCCAAAGAAGCGGATTTCAGAGAGATGGAGAACAACAACGACAGAAACACCACCGCCCTGCTGGACAACCTCGCCAACCTCGGACTCAAGCAACTGGTGAACACGCCCACCCACTACGCCGGCCACACGCTTGACCCCGTCTTCTCGTCCAGCAAGCACATCTCCTTCAGCCACGCCACCGGACTCCACTGGACCGACCACAGCTGCGTCCACTTCAGCTTCAGAAAGACTGCGACCCACCACCACCCGCAACAGGCTCCCCGCCGGAGCTGGAGCAAGATCACCGCCGAGCAGCTCACCGCCTCCCTCAGCCAGAACACACCCACCAACACAACGGACCCAAACGAAGCAGCCAGCAACCTCGCCAAGTGGCTGACCGCCTGCGCCGACGACCTCGCACCACTAAAAACCCTCCCAGCAGACCCGGAAGCAAGAAAACCCCTTGGTTCACCAACGAACTCAAGGAATCCAAGAAGAACTGCCGCACTCTCGAGAAAACCTGGCGACTCGACCAGACCACAGACAACAGGACCGCCCTCAAGCACGCCACCCGCAAACACCACCAGCTGATCCGTGCCACCAAGAAGTCGGCACTCAAAGAACGACTGGACAACAACGCCCATGACAGCAAGGAACTTTTCAGCATCGTCAAGAGTTCTCCAACCCCAGCGCCGGAAACAACGACATCACCCCCTCGCAAGACCTCTGCAACTCACTCTCCGCGTTCTTCCACCGCAAGATCACCGACATACACAACAGCTTCGACGCACAAACAACGCACCCTACCGCCGAACCAACGCCCGCCACCACCACCCTCTGCAACTGGACCCCGATCAGCACCGAAGACACCACCCGCACGATGAACTCCATCCACTCCGGATCACCAACCGACCCCTGCCCACACCACGTCTTCAACAAAGCCGACGCCACCATCGCACCCCATCTCCGGGACATCATCAACTCCTCCTTCCACACCGCCACCTTCCCGGAGAGCTGGAAGCACGCCGAGCTTACCGCCCTCCTGAAGAAACCAACGGCGGACCCCACCGACCTCAAGAACTACCGTCCCATCTCGCTCCTTCCGTTTCCGGCCAAAGTCATCGAGAAGACCGTCAACAGACAGCTTGCCGCCTTCCTCGAGACGAATGGATCCCTCGACCCCTCGCAGTCCGGGTTTCGGGCCAACCACAGCACCGAGACCGCCCTTATCGCAGCCACCGACGACATCAGAACCCTAACCGACAACGGGGAAACAGCTGCCCTCATCCTCTTGGACCTCTCTGCGGCGTTCGATACCGTCTGCCACCGCACCCTAGTGAAGCGCCTCAGCAACATCGGAATCCGAGAGAAAGCACTGGAATGGATCATCTCGTTCCTCGCCGGAAGAACCCAGAGAGTCCGCCTCCCCCGTTCAGATCCGAAGCCACCGAAGTCATCTGCGGCGTTCCACAAGGATCCTCACTCAGCCCAACCCTCTTCAACGTCTACATGAGCCCCCTCGCAGCCATCGCACGCCGACACAACCTCAACATCATCTCCTACGCCGACGACACCCAGCTGATCCTCTCCCTCACCAACGACCCCACCACCGCCAGAGCCAACCTACACGACGGGATGAGAGACGTCGCCGACTGGATGAGGAACAGCCGCCTTAAACTGAACTCAGATAAGACGGAAGTCCTCATCCTGGGCTCATCACCCTCCGCCTGGGACAACTCCTGGTGGCCCCCGGCCCTGGGCACCGCGCCCAAGCCAACGGACCACGCACGCAACCTGGGCTTCATCCTGGACTCCTCCCTGTCGATGACCAGACAAGTCAACGCCGTCTCATCTTCATGCTTCAACACCCTGCGCATGCTCCGCAAGATCTTCAGATGGATCCCCACTGAAACCAGGAAGACCGTCACCCAGGCACTCGTCACCAGCCGACTGGACTATGGGAACACCCTCTACGCCGGAACCACAGCCAAACTTCAAAAGAGACTCCAGCGCATCCAGAACGCCTCCGCACGACTCATCCTGGACATCCCCCGACACAGCCACATCACCGTGCACCTGAAAGACCTGCACTGGCTCCCCGTCAGCAAGAGAATCACGTTCAGACTCCTCACCCACGCACACAAGGCCCTCCACGACCTGGGCCCAAAGTACCTCAACGACCGCATGACCTTCTACACGCCCACACGCCAGCTACGATCAACCAGCCACGCCCTCGCCACCGTACCACGCATCCGCAGAACCACCGCCGGAGGAAGATCCTTCTCCTACCTGGCAGCCAAGACCTGGAACTCCCTCCCCACTCACCTTCGGCGAACCCAGGACCATCTCTCCTTCAGGAAGCAGCTCAAGACCTGGCTGTTCGAGCAGTAACTTACCCCCTCCCCCAGCGCCTTGAGACCCTCCCGGGTGAGTAGCGCGCTCTATAAATGCCGTGATTGATTGATTGATTGATTTCACGGACAAATACTAAGGGCAGTCTTCTGGTTGCAGTGGAACTGGTAGGCAACTTCAGGAATGAATCCCGGGCCATCATGAAACAGTGTGCAGTGCGGACAAATGTGCAGGTAAAGAGGTCGGCACACCAGAAAACTCAGTTCCCCCAGTTTTGATGCAAGGTGATGATCAATAACAGCAGACCTTTAAGGAAAAACGTTGTAAGGAGGATGCAGCAATAGGCTCAAACCATGGACCCTGGTAAGCCACAAGTATGAGCGTCAAAGGCAGAGCTGATAATGGAGCAGGAAATACGAGCCTGGGTCCGGACCAGGAGGACAGTAGTAGTTGAACAACTGGGAAACAAACGTCCTTATCACCTGCAACCCAACCCTGGCTCCTTGCAAGTCCTGAATGGGCACTGTTGCAAGGAAGAATGATACGTAGGCCGGGTTATGTAAAACAGGATAGTTGATTTATTCATCAGGTTACTTCCTTGTTGGTTGGTTACAGGAAACAAGTTAGATTCATATTAGGCCCCACCAGGAGCAGCCTCCTTGCTGCTCAGCCCATCCATTCCAACTGACTCTCTCTCCAACTCAAACACTCCAAACATTCCGATGACATCACCATAGGCTGAGCAGCAAAGCAGAGGACAGCAATAGGGAGGATGCACAAATCAAGTAATAGATTACAACACATCCCCCCTCTATAATAATTAAAATAACATTAAGGTATGCAACTTCATAGCACACACTTACGACATGTAACAGATGTTGATTGCATGCAAGATAAAAACACACACACTACACATGTCCCACAAATTCCTAAAAATCACATGCCCAAACCCCACCTAGAAAAGATGGAGAAAAGACAAGAAAAGCATTCCATTTTATAAATCAGTGAGTACACACCCACGTTAACTCACTATAGGGTAATAGACAACCACAACCACAAAATAGTGGTAAACCGGAGAAGCTTAGCAAAAAGGAGTCTTCTCACATACGGACCCACAACACATAGCCCAAGCACCTCACACGAGGCAACAACCGTTCTGAAAGTATCACCAAAACAGGTACACCAGAGAAGCTTCGTAAGAAGGAGTCTACTCACACACGCACCCCAACAATGAGTGATTCACATACTCTCACAACACAATGAGGGGTCACTCAAACAACAGCCAACAAAGTGACAACTTATGTCATCCACAAAACAGTGGTAAACTAGAGAAGCTTCGTAAGAAGGGGTCTTCTCATACAAGCACCCCAAAACAGTGAGATTCACGTACTCACAACGACAAGGGGTCAACCCAACACGTAGCCCACAAGTGACAACATAAGTCAACCCAACAACCATAAGCTGGTGATAAACTAAGGGCTAAAAACAAACCACACTAGTGGTGACTACACTACCCCAAAACACAGGGTAATACACACTCATAACCACGGAATAGTGGTAAGTGAGAGAAGCTTCAAAAGAAGTAGTCTTCTCATGTGCGCACCCCAGACAATGAGAGTGACACACTCTCACAAAGCGCACAGACTAAACACCTCACACGAGGCAAAACTACTCCAAGGCATACACTAACATGACCAGGGACACTACACTCTCTCGCCCTCTATTCATACAGATGCAAGACAAAGACACTGCACTCTCTCACCCCCTCAATTACATACAAATACAGGATCAGGTATATAGAGCAATGGAGCAAACGTGTGATACAACCATAAGAACATGTACAAACAACATTATGAAAGATGCACTGTCCCAAGAAAACAATAAGCTAAAATAAATGAAGTAGTCTCCGTGGTCTGGAAACAGCTGGGAAAAAAAACAATCCATCATAGAAGATTTCCTCTTTTTTTTTTTGGGAACTTGCTAAATTGCTGTAAAGACCAAGGATTGAAAGAAAAGTACGCTGGCAAGGAAAGAATCCCACGAAGAGTCGGCTTCCCTCGAAAGACTCAAAAAAAGAAGGGTATTTAAAGTTAGAAAAGTCTGACTTGCCTGCGCTTCACTAATTTCCATGTTTATTCGACAGGAATGACCAGCAGAAAACTTCATCAGTTTTTAAAACAAACATCGTGGTTGCAAAACATCCACGATTTCCTCCTTTATCCAACTGGTTCACAAGGTTAGGAGGCGGTCACCAGACATCAGAAAACGCCTCACAGTTTGTCCTCCTCAAAATGTAAACCGGAAGATTGCTGGAACACTGAAATGATCGAAAAACTTGGATGGCACATCGGCAGCGTACAACCGCACCAGCAAAAAGGGGAAAGGAAATAGCGGCCGCCAACCACAGGATGGCGGCACGCACACGTGAAAAGTGCCGGGTGGCTCCAAGCATGTAGGTGAGGTAAAACGTCCAGCAACCTCACGAACATCGCAACCGTCACAAACCCTTCAGAGCAACTCCATGCGATACCAGATCTCAGGTAAGGTGTGCGCGTGTTCACCAGCAGAATGTCACGACCTTTCAAATAGTGCGCACCGCAACGGCCATAGTCTTCTCATGTGCTCATCCTATAAAATATCGCAATGCCACGATAAGAACAGTAATCTCACCTAAATGACTGGATCCCAACACTCCCCTGGTACATGCTCCTCCAAAAGTAAATCCAAACATGCAATTGACACCGTCCAATTAACAACTCGTCTCTGCGGCACTTCCCAAGACCTCCGCCAAATGTTGCCCCAAACAACTCAAACATAGGAAACAGTTGAGGCCAAACATTACTCCATGACCCGCACTGCGAGCCCCTCACTTGATGTTCCTCTTGAGCACTAGGGAACAGAAGCGCTCGCTCCTCTTGAAGAGACCAGTAACAGGAAAAACTCTCTGAATGTAGCAGGGAGAGCTGGTACATTAAGGTTGGGTCACAGGAGGTAGAAAGTCCAGCAGTAGGACAAAAGGCAGGTATCAGGAAATTGATATCCAGGTCACAGATGCTCTCCCAATGCAGGTTACAGCAAGTTACAGCAGGCCAATACAGGGACAATGCAGCAGGAACTGGCACTTTAAATTGTGGGCGACCGATGGCAGGGTCACTGGTGGGGCTTGGGTGGGGATGCCAGTTTGCTGAGAAACGTTGCTTTCACTCATAAAAGAAATTCTTTTACCTTAGAGTCCTTAAAGTCTTTAGTTCCTTTGGTCTTGCTTACTCCACGCGTAAGGTTCTTCCAGATCGTCGCCAGTGTTGCAAGGAAGAATGATACGTAGGCCGGGTTATGTAAAACAGGATAGTTGATTTATTCATCAGGTTACTTCCTTGTTGGTTGGTTACAGGAAACAAGTTAGATTCATATTAGGCCCCACCAGGAGCAGCCTCCTTGCTGCTCAGCCCATCCATTCCAACTGACTCTCTCTCCAACTCAAACACTCCAAACATTCCGATGACATTACCATAGGCTGAGCAGCAAAGCCGAGGACAGCAATAGGGAGGATGCACAAATCAAGTAATAGATTACAACAGGCACCCAATAAACCCTAATGGTAGATGACTCCAGGGCCTGCTTGAAACCCTCCTGGAAGAAACTGGAGACCTGAGATAGCTCACATCACAATCCCAAGTGCAAGACCCTTTTTTATCGCACAAGACAGCCAATGGTATTCATATGCTTTGTAGATAATAGGGCCTTACCAGCCATGGCTAAACCCCTGTTTTGAGAGGACTGACTGTTTGTTGCATTGGCTTGTCTTAACATGTACCTTCATATCGACATTCTCTTATTCCTCACTTCTCTGTAATTTGTTCGAGGCCAACTGTACTAGCTAGTGCACTGATCTGAATTTGGCTGCATGTGGCCCTAGGGCAATGCAATTAGCTGTATATGGTCCTGGGGACAGTGCAATAAGCTAGTAGCTGTCCCCAGACTGGAGTGTTAATGTGTTTTTCCATTCAAAGAGTGTATGGGCGTGCACCTTTTTGAGCCACTGTCAGCCATTTTCACCTAAAATGATTGTATCCCATTATCTCATTTCAATTGCTGGAGTTTGCTTTTTGACCTGCTAAAGGTTGAGCTGAATCTTGTTCATTTTATTCTCCACTCCTTTAGGATAGGCACAGCAACTTTAGAAATTCCAGACATTTTGATTTGTCCTGTGTACTATAGGGTGTGTAACGCTTTTCGGAAATCTCTCTAAACACCTCCAGAATCTCTTCAGTTTTCACTTTCTGTGTTCCATCCTGTGCTTTAATATGGGTAATTTGGGTGTTTAGGTTCTTGAGTTTGAGCATATTGGCCAGAGCTTTACCCACTCTATTACGAAAAAGAAGGTGTTCAGACTTTTGGGCCTGAATGAAGAGATGAGCTCTCTTGCTGACTATGGTATTATATGTGTATTTTAGTTGTTTAAGGTCCGTCAGGAGGGATTTGCAACCCGAATGTCTGAAGTCTTCTTTCTTTCTTTTGATGTCAATGCCTAGGGACTGTAAGGATTCTTTGATGTCTCTGATTTTCTTTGCCACACGTTTAATAATTTGTCCCCTCATGACACATTTAAACGTGTCCCAAAGGGTCACAGGGGAAGAGACAGAGTTTTCTTTGTCCCTAAAGAAGAGATCAGTTTCTTTCCTTAGTTCCACAACGTCTGTCTCGTTATCCAGGAGATCCGAATTTAACTGCCATATTCTATTTTCTCTTTTATTTGGCTGATTTAGAATAGATAGTGATATTGCAATGTGGTCCGCAATGAGAATTGGGTGAATTTTAGCATCAGAAGTGACTTTAAGAAGAGAGGCATGTATCAAGATATAATCTATACGGGAGAAGCTTGAGTGGGGCAGTGAAAAGAAGATAAAGTCATTACCCTTTGGGTTATGCAATCTCCACACGTCTAGGAGTTGATGTGCAGAGCACAGATTGACCATCTGTTTGTGGGCTTTTGGTGTTCTGAAGTTGAAGGCCGAATGTCTTTCCAAAATTGGGTCCATTGGCAGATTAAAATCCCCTCCTAGAATTAGCTTTGCCTCTTGTAGTATGTCATTGAGTTTTTTTATTGAGAGAGAGCCAAAATGTTGTGTTGTCAATATTGAAAGCATACACATTCATCACATACAAATCCTATTCCCTGTTATTTAATCTAGAAAGAAGCCGTCTGCCAACTGCCATTGGAATCGTGCTCTGATGGGAAGAGGTGTGGTGCAGCAGCCAGGGCGGCTGACTCCAGAACACAGGGGTTCACGGTTCGATCCCCGGCACCGGTGTCAGGTTAGCCCAGCACCTTGTGACTCTGGGCAATAGCTCGCTTAATCTTCCCGACGGCCCCCAGCACCGGGACACCTCGCCTGAGGTAGCTGCGCGCTTTACAAATGCTGGTATTATTATTATTATTATTATTAAGTGTTAGGTCTGTTTGGACAAAAGGGTGAGAACCCCGTTCTTCTTGCCATGCCCTTCGGAACAGAGAACAACTGAAACCCAGCCTTTCCTCATCAGAAAAGGCCTCCTTAAAGCCTATCTTGGTTTCCTGGAGGAGAACTATATCTCCCGTTAGGCTTTTGCAATAGTCAAGAAATTTGGCTCTCTTTACTTGGATGATTTAGCCCCTTGATGTTAAGGGAGATTACATTTAAGGAATACATTGGTAAAGGAGTCTGGTTTCTGAGGTGTTCACTGGAGTATGGAGCCAAAGAAGAGAGGCTATAATGAAGATTCAGGAGTATAAACTCTGTAGTAACATCATCCCACCTGGATAGGGATTTAGGGAAGAGTGGGGTTGGAAGCAACCCTGGGGAAAGCAAAAAAAACATGTGAGGCCCCACAGTGTCTGGGGTCACCCGAATCACTGCTAGGGACTCTACCCACTAGGGGAAGTCTGTAAGAGACAGAATGTATGGGTGACCGTAGTGAAGTCTGGGAGAAGCATCTGGAAACCGGTAATGTGAGCTGACCGGATGTAGAAATGAATGAGTGGAAACTTCAGTAAGCATGTGAATATGGGAAGTGTGACTTAGTTCTGCTCAAGTAGAGAAGAGCAATATGCTCATGTAGATGTACAAAATATAGGCAATAGGCGACAATCTAACTCGAACAGGCCCCAATCAAATGGGGTATATTGCAAGAAACAGACTGACTGTAAATACCATTGAATCAAACAATAGACATCATACCAGGTTTTATACACGGAGAAAACCGGCCAGTAAGATAGTACAAATGTTCTAGTATGATATGAAAGAAGAAAAACAGGTCAATCTTGAAGCTTTAGACTCATACATACAGCAGGACTGTAAATTTCAACTGGCTTGAGATATGAGACCTATTGAAGTAGCCTCATCACACCCAGCAATGCTAGTAAAAGTTATCCTAGTAATATTATAAAAATTAAAGAGCGAAACGGCAGCCTGGTCAAACTTGGGAAGAGCTGTTGGGGTAAGTGGTCAAAAGAAGAAATCGTACAAGACCAAGCACATGATGCCCGCCCCTTAGTCAACCATCCAGCATCCCTGTACCTTCGACTATGAGGAAGAGATCTGAGGGCCGAGAGGAGTGGCCTATCATAGTGGCCATCTCAAGGCATTAAGCGTGTGGAGAGGCTACGACAGCAGTGGCAAATAAACATTAAACCCAAGGTAGAACAATTCGAACATCATTCCTAGTTAGCTGGCCATAATGTGGGACAAATTGTAGGTCAAAGAAGTCAACATCGTTCCCAATAGACATCATGTAGTAACACAACCAAAAGTGGCAGACATAATTACAACCAAATTAGAACACTTCGAACATCATTCTCAGTTAAGTGATCACAGTGTGGGACAGCTTGTAGGCCAAAGAAATCAACATTGTTCAAAGATACCTCGTGAAGTAACACATCCAGGAGTAGTAAATAGAGAAATATCTAAGGAGATACTGAACACCACTTATGAAACTATTCAGAGCAAGTCTCTTGAGGCCTTGTTGATGTTAATGTAACTCCTCTGGCAGCTGCACCAACCCTTATGCAGGCAGGCCAGGTTGACCTCAGCAGGGAGAAGTGGGAGAAACCAATACTGGTGTGAGCTAGGGTTGTCAGGGCGATTGCAGAGTGGTTGCAGTATTCGAAGGGCAGTCCGAGTCCATTTGTGACTCTGATTTGTTATCCAGGAACGATGAAAACTCTACAGGTTCTGAAAAGTATCTCATCTGGCCTTTAAACGAAATATGGAACTTTGAAGGACGTAAAAAGAGGAGGGAATTTCCTTGGCAGACAATCGTTGTGGGAGGGCCAGAAAACCTTTACGACGCATAACGGTATCTCTCGCGTAGTTCTGAGGGATTGAGATTTTATGATCCTGCCAATTAATCATTCTGATCCTCCTGATTTGTGCCAGGATTTTTTCCGGATGTTGAAGAATAGTGGTTTGAAGATGAAAGGTCTCAGAGAGGAGATATTTTTTGGTCTAAAGGTTGGCACCCTATGGGCTCGTTCGATCTCAAAGTCTTTGGAAAAGGAGAGCTGAAGAACTTCTGGGATCCAAGTTATTAGGAACTCGGCCACTGAACGAGCTCTGGATTCAATGCCCTTTGGGGGACCAAAAATACGAAGATTGCTCCTCTGGTTGCAGTCCTCCTGGTCTGTCTGATCTCTTCTCAGAGCAACTAGGGAGCATTTGAGGCATTGTATCTGTTTGGCATGGACGTTGGTGAAGTCCCCAACAGTACTTATTCTTGTCTCTGCATTAGGCATTCTTATTGTGAGGTCTTTGAGGTCTTTACGGATCCTGGCTACTTCTACCTGGAGCAGGTCTGTGTTGGTCTTAGTGCTCTGCGTGATGTTGTGTACTGAATTCAGTTTCAACAGAATAGCTTGCAGGGTAGAGAAGGAGTCACAGCTCCCTTTTATCAGTGACTCAGGTATCGGTAGTGAGTGTTTGATGCACTTGAACGCCACTTAGGAATCTCTTTCCTTAACGCTGCCATCCCTGAGATCTGCCATCCTGTGGTGTTGGAATGTGGAATGTAGAGGCCTTCTAGCAAACCAGAGAGTCAGAGCTCTTACTGAACTGAGTGGAGACGCTTTAGTCCCACCTTACAGAAAGTCAGACTGGTAGCAAGACTACAAGACAGCGCAAGAGGAATTGCAATTAATTAAGACCACAATATTCACTGCGGATCAGGCCAGAGTCTCAGTTATGTGCTGAGCAAGACAGCCTGGTAGTCCCCGACACTTGCTGCAGGTCAGGACATAAGATACAGGACTGCACCTCCACTCTCTTATGCAATCCAATATGTTGCTTCAGATATTCAGGTATGATAGCACTTGTATCGCCTATGGCGCCTTGAGTGCTAGAGTCAGCAATAAAGTAGATATACTGGATGAATGGAGGAAATTGTGGAGATTTATAGAACCTCATCCCCCAATACACAAAGACCTAAGAGGGTGCTATGAATGAATCACTGTCCGTGCATGAAGAAACTGATGGTAAAATGTCACAAGCCTGGCTGTCGTCAGTCAGAGGTGGACTAGGCTGTGTTTTGTTGTGTTATTTGGGATGAGCAAGCTATTTCTCACATCAGGCTCCTTATTTAGCTTTGAAAAGTCACAGGGACACTGAGGAGACACCAGGAGGCCGCCATTTTAGATGTCGGGTAACAGTCACGAGTCTGGCCACCTATGACTCAGAGCTCTTACCGGAGTTCACCCAAAAACAATAATTGGCTGTTGAGTTAAAGGTGAGTAAAGAGTAACTCGCCGTATTTCTGCACGACTGTCAATAGTTCGATGACAGGCTGAGGTAACTCAGGGACGCCTCCATTTTGTGTTTCACCATCGCTGGAATCACGTTCATCCCTTGCCCCAAAGCGCTTTGTTGGGCAGTTTCTCTGGTATGTCAGGCACTTCCCCAGGATCAGCACATCTTTTGCCACATTAAACTTGACGAGATAGTGGTTATAGCGACGTCCGGCTCTGCTTACGTGTTGGCTGGTCCACGGAGCTCCGGAGGGAGTTGCCATCCTAGCCCCTGTGGAAGTGAACTTTGAACCAAGTAGATTATACACATTGCACATTACAGGAGGCCTCAGGCTGCAGCAATGTGTGCCGCGCCTTGAGCTTCTGTGATTACATTTTGTCTAGGTCTTCCTCGCAAGTTGTGTTTTGTGCTTCCTTTAGGCCCTGACTGTGTAGCATGTGTGGTTTGTTGGATCAGATGGGAAAAGCAGCAAGGTGCACGCCAGGTTAACAGGTCCAATGGTTCTGCCTTGCAGTACCGAGTATTTAATACATTTGTGAGACAGTCATAAAGCTGCTTCATGATAGGAGCCTCTGCAGAAGTACCTTAATTGGGCCGTCCAGAAAGGCAGTCCCTGGTGCTCTTTTGAAGTGTGGATCCTTGTACCTATTGATTAGAAGTCTAAAGGCTCACTTTTAGGTGGCGATGGAGGAGTCGAACACCTGAGGTTCATCTCTCACCAGGTATTGAGGGAGGAGTGCATGTTCTACAAGGAGGTGGTGTATTTGTCATAGCGGGACACAGTTGTGTTTATGGTCATGTCACTATGTCCCTTTCCCTGGGGGTGGAGAGAGAAATTACTGTGTTGGGGATAAGCATTAACATCTCATAAGGTTTGCCAGGAATGGGGATTGTAATTTGTAGATGCAGGACAAGGGGTGCGTGGATCTGGCTACTCTGTCACCAAACCTGGAGGTCTGCAGGTTCCTGTGTTGCACAGTATCGGGTGCTCTAGTGAGAGATAGAGAATTTGTCATACGCTTTTTTTTCTATTTTTCTTTGCTTGCAAGTGGAAAGAGCAAGGCAGGCAATGACGCCTGATACTAAATTGTGCGATGTGGTTGTGTGATGAGCCAATGCTGACCTCGCTTTTTGCATGCATAAGATATGTTTAATGGGTTAATGACAGTTTTTATTGGAGTTTGTCAGTTTGATAATTTCATGTCAGCTTTTTTTATAAGGTGTGATAACTTGTTTAATACATTTTACCCAGTCTGTTTCTCTAAGAAATGGGTTGGGTGTGCTTATTGCAAATGGGTGGATTTGGTCCATAATTTTGCATATAAATGGGCAGAATTTTAGGCAATGAGTTAATTTGTGTGATTCAATTTGTTTGTTTTGATTATTGGCCGCAAATATATAACATGTTATAATAAATAACAAATTTTCTTCAGAACAGTAAGAAAATTAGTCTTCTCATCATTAGACCACAAATCCCATCACATCCCAACGGAATATATATCAATTAATGTAATCCATGTAACTCCTGTCTTGCGACGTGACCCCTGAAGAGACCCTTGTACCAGGGTAGTCCTTTCTGGAAATAAAATTTTAAATCATGGATTTTATTCAAACATTATTTTTTTGGTCAGCGACCAGACTTCATGTTAATGTTATGTTTTAAACTCAACACCAATTATTTTCTTTTAGAAAATTCCCTCTTGATTAAGCTTGGGCAATAGTGTAGTACTGCCAGTGGAGCCTGTTAATCTCTTGGTGGAGCTTTATACTTGCCCTAAATTACAGTGAGTGAGTGAAGCAAGCAAGCCTCTCTTCTTGCACAAAAGCCATTGGTGAGCAAAGACAATGAAACCTGATGCTCCCCAGGAGTCAACGCCATTGTTTTCATAACATGCAGTAGGTGCAACCCGTATGTCAATAATTACCTCCATCGTACCAGGGACATCATTCTGTCATTGGTTCCTCTTGTGCCAAGAACTATGGGTGACCCATTTGGCAAAAATAATCTCTATTATGTTGGGGCCAGCATTTTGTTATAGTTGCCCCCCCAACCCCATAAATCATGGTTAATTCCAAGAATTCCCTCCAGTATACCAGCGCCAGCATTTTGCATCTGGTGTCCCATATGCGAAGAACATTTTGCCATGGGTGGCTCTCATTCAAAGAATTACCTCTCACATACCACTATCAGTATTTTGCCAGGAGTACACCATTGTAACATGAAAAACCTCCAGTATGCAAGGCTAGTAGCAGATTTTCAAGAGTATTGCACTCAAACTTACTCTTACTCACTCATGCTCAATCGCCCTCACTCAATAACTCATGATAATTCACATTCACTCACACTCCCTCACTCTTACACTTCCCCACACTCCCTCACACTCGTTCACTTGCACTCACTCTCACTGCCTCTCCCACTCTCTCATTCTCCATTTTTCTCATTTACTATGACTCATTACTTACAGTCACATTCACTGCCACTCACTTATTCTTTCTCACTCGCCTGCCATTCACTGTCACTCACTCTCTTACTCACGTTCACTCACAGGTACACATACACGTTCTCGCTCTCTCTCTCTCACACACACGCTCATACACTGACTCTCCCTCTCCTGCACGCATGCACACAATATTTGACATATTTATTTTTCACTTACCTTTAGTTGCCAGTACTGAATAGACCCTTGGGGCAGGAACACAGCTCCCTCCCACCTTGAGAACTGAAGCTGTAAACTGAAAGCTGAAACCTGTACAGCAATGCACAATCCCCAACTTCCTACTTTTTCATTAATATTCACATTTACCCAGCTATTCAAAATAATGCTACATGTAGACTTAATTTAATTGTATTACCTGCATTATGGTTAATTCCTCTTCTGCCGGTGTTCACTGATCTCTATTTTGCAAAGCATCCTACATCAGGAGCATACGGCCAAGATGGCTGCCATGCACACCCTCCATTTAGTCTGTGTCACAGTCACCTGACTGTTAGCATTCTTACGAACTACTGACAGGACCACCACTTATGATCTCACCACTAAGGACACTCATGCCCTCAACCATGCACCCTTGCATTCAGATATTATTGTGCACACTCAAATACCCTTGCACCCAGACCCATACACTCATGCGCACAACTAGACTCAGACCCCCACACAACCATCACCACATTTTTGCCACCATACATACTCATCCTGCTCCAGTCTGGCCCCATAATGATATCGTGTTCCTTTTTGCTGCGAGAATAATAGTGAAACCAATATATACCAGCTTGCACTGCCAGAAGTTGCTTGCCTTGAACACAACAACGAGAGACGAACGCTCAGGAATACTTAATGGAACCTGAAACCTGAATCCCCCACAAGGTCCTGGGCTGGCAGTGGTGAAGCAAGGTGGGAAGTTCTTCTTCCTGCCAACCTGAAAAGGTCTAAAAAAGCAAACCTTGAACATCTCTGTGAGTAAATCTGCCTCGCTTCAACTTTTCACAATGTTCAGTTTAATTTGCGCTTTAAAATTTCTATGCACTACATCTATACACTTTTTAGAAAACCAAGTCTGCAGTGGGCTCACAAGCAGTGAGCACAGCTACTAGGCAAAATACGGTGTAATACATTTTCAAACCAAGAAGGAAAGGAGTACAAAGACTCGTGTTACAGGATTGTTGAACGTAACCTTGAAGGATTCCTTTGTTTAAGTAGAGACTACGATTTGGGTGAACGTTGACTCATAATTTTATTTTTCTAAACATCTGAGATATTTATCCAATGTACGCAGGCAAGACTTTATTGTAAGTTGTAATAAGCAAAAGCTATTGTTCAGTGCGCATAATTAAATTGGGGTCCAATCTTTACCCTAGTCCACGCTGCTTTAAGACTCTACTGAGTTTCTTGAACCTCTCTTTAAGAGACGTTTTGCTCTGATTGATTTATGATTTATTGAACTGATTTTTTATGTTAAAGCTTTATGCCTGTACTCTCACTCTCTCAAAATGGAACTCTTAATGGGTTCTGACTGACATCTTTTCTCCTCATTCCTAGAATAGGTATTCTTTCCTTTCTGGAATGCACTTAATGCATTTTATTATGATTATTTGATTGACTAATATTGATTTCTTTCCATATTTGATGATTGAGATTGATATGAATTAACTTGTGACTTTGAATAAAGATAATTTACTAGAAATTTCAATAATAAAATCCTTTAACTCATAACAAACTCTCATTGTTGACTAAAAAAATAGATTAGTAAATTGTGTTTAAAATTTCATGTGATGTATAGCTCCTTATTACTCTCACTCAATGTGAAAGGACCATCGACCCAAAGACAACGGGGATTGGCTCTGATGATCGTAATTCGAGATTTCAATTGAAACGAATTCCCGCTCCAGCAAATTGGTAGCAGATTGATGGTTTATGTTATGAGAAGAGGAGCCGTAAATAATTACCCAAAGTTAGAGTAATGCTCGAGGCCCAAAGCCCAAATTTTGAAGATTGGCAAGGTGTGGTTTCGAAGGCTTTTGCAGTATTGAAGGTGTCAGTATCAATAGGTTTCTGTGTCGCAGTTGTTGTTGTTGATTTTTGTTGACCTGTTTAAGAAGTGTGTTGAATGAATTGGTGATGTTTATGTGCTTATTGTGAAGAAGTTGAAGAGGTTATTGGACTCCGAAGTAGTCCAAGATCCCGGTATAGATAAATAAGAGTTGATTTATGGTTTTCTTGTCTGCTAAAGGTTTGTGGTGTAGGTAGTGAGGTAACATCGACTGCACAAGTGAGATAGGGATTAGAACAATTTGTTGTGAATGTACTAATATTGATTGCTATTGGCAGAACCTATTGCGTAAAGGTGAAGCTACATTGATTATGGTGATTTCCCGCTGGTCTAGATTTCATTCACATGTGTGAAAAAGCCGGAAGGTGCGAAAACCTCATAATTCTGGTTGTTGAATTGTTTTGATTTTCTGTGGAGCAGATAAAAGTTATTTGTTTATTGTGCTTGATTAGAATTGTACGAGAAAGTTGTAAGGGAGGGTGAACAACTGTGAGGAGTCAGAAATATGTCGTAGTGTTCCACACTGGGATTGGTTGGTTGATGTACTGTTGCACTGCTATTGGTTGATGACGACACAGAGTGCCGCGCTGGCATAGATAAATTGTTGTGTAAGTGCCGCATTGCAATTCAAGTATTAAAGCTATAACAGGATTGGAGAAAAAGAGATTTGATGTCTATGGAATAGAATCAAACATTGGAGACTTGAATTACGTTGTTTGCTATTTTGTTGAACAATCCAAAAACATGAAATGTTTTAAAACTGTTAAGGGTTTTGTGAGAGGTAACAATTCCAGTATGGGAAGGTGAGGAGGAACCACCTGAGGGTACACCAGCACACTATATGACAACAAATATGGGGTTGCATACTTGTTTGTGGCTTCGTCAATGGTGCAAGATCACTGAAAATGATTTTTGCAAGATGTGGTACTTTTGGATTGAGAATCAGTAAAATGTTGAGAGAAAAGCTATTTGAGATGAAACCACCACCTAGACCCACACAGTACGAAGCAAGAAATATTTAGGAGAAAACAGCATGTTAAGGAGAGAGAGAAATACAAGAATAGACCAAAAAGAGCTGTGTGAAATTATGCAGATGCTAGATGGGATGAGGAACTAAATTGATGGAGTAAAGCCATAGTTGAGTGGAGTAGACTGTACCCTGCCATTATTACTGAAAAACCTGAGAAGTTGAAAAAGAATAAAGAACAGGGGAATGAAGATGAACAAGATGGAAGGAAATCAGATACCGATAGTGATTCAGGGAATGACATTTTGTATGCATTGTTAGCCGCACACCCACCACCTTATGTGGGCCGTGTTACAAACACTGAGGGTGCTTTGACATCTAATGTGACAGTGGCTACAGCCCCTGTTGACCCTAGATTGATTTAGATCGAAAGACCTTTATAGATGACACAGCCTATTGTACAACCGGTTATATCTAATGTTGTGCCTGCCCGAGTTGAGAATGTTACTACATTGATACCTTCAGGTGTTACTGCTTCTATTGTAACAGTAGCAGCACCTCTTGCTAGGGCCATAACAGCATAGTCTTTGGAGATTTGCACAACTGCTCCGATTAATATTGTTCCAGATGCGGTAGTTCACAGAACTGTTGAAGGAGCACCTGTGACAGGGTTTATCCCGACATCGCAGAATTCCCAAATTGTTTCTTGGACATAACAGCGACTGTTCAGTCATTGAGGGAAGGGAGGAGTATTGTCTTTACAGCATCAATAACACAGGATGAGACTAACCTATTTGAAGATGGAATTTTTCCCCCATGGTTTGAAGAAATGACACAGAATAAAAAGGCAGGAAACGCAGAAAATCAGGTTCCCAATGCACAAGAGACAGAGAATGAAAGACCACTAAATGTCCCAAGGTCAAAAATAGAGCTAGAAAAAATAATCAGAGGACGTTTAGATCTTGAGTATGTGAATCAGTACCAGTGAAAAGAGCTGATATATTTGAGCAAAGAAATTACTAGGCGTGCAGTGGCTACTCATGATAAAGTAACTGAAATATCCCTAAAACATGAAGTTGATTTTTCAAAAATTGTCCCATTGCTGAAACGTTTCAGGGTACAATTGGATGATGAAGCTATTGAGAAAGTTCATTCTTAAGGAATGCGATTACACATTACTGAATTAGTAGAATGCATTTGCAAATGGAGTGATTTTGATAAATTAGAGCGCAAATGGGTAAAGAAGCATGAGAAGAAAAAGAAGCAATTAGAGGCATTGAAGCAAATTATAAGCCACCATCTGGTTCCCTAGATGAAGGAGAAGCCTCAGCTTTTCCGTTGAGAGAAATACCAGGTGGAGGGTATTTTCATGTACCTTCGAGCAGAGGTGATCTTGCAGCATTTACGAATAATTTTCCAACACTGAGAGTGGAGCCTGTACAGTGCTATACACAAGCTGGCAGATTTTTAAAAATGTCGAAAGTGCTGGGATTGATTTGAATACGTTTTTTTGATCTTGTAGTGCCAAGTGATTTGTAGGTTGAGTGTAAAATTGCTGTACAATGGTTGCATGCCGAACCATCAAGAGATGACCGTACTAATGCACCATCTCCTGTGTCAATGAATAAATATGATGAGGTGATTATGTTTCAGAAAGGCAAAGTTCCTTCAAAAGACATTGATTGGGTAAAGATTAAAAGAACCTCACAAGAGCCAATGGAATCAATGCATGATTACTATGAGCGATTGCTTAAAGTGGTTTTTTTTAACTCTGTTTATTGGCATTTATCAGCAGGTTACATACAGTACAACAGGAGTATTTAAAAGGTACACTCAATTCCCCTCCCTCAACGTACCCACCCGCCCCTTAATCCAGACAAAGCGATACCAAAGGGGATGATGGACGGAGCGTTTGAGCAAATCAAACACTCACCCCCAGTCAACTGATCTGGGTTTAACCCATCATCATTCTTTAGCTCACTCCACCACCCCAGTTCAGACATGGCCATATGCAAATCAGTCTGACCCTGTGCCTCATGGGAACAGTCCAGCCCGAACTGCCAAGCCATGTCTTCCCTGGACCGGAAACAAGCATCCTGGGACCGGTTTCGGGTTCATAACCCTCATCAGCCAGGCTATCTTGAATCCAGTGGCAAAGTGAGCAAGGGACCCACGTCTGGGCATACCCTGCCAACTTAGGGCGAACAAAGCGATACCAAAGGGGATGATGGACGGAGCGTTTGAGCAAATCAAACACTCACCCCCAGTCAACTGATCTGGGTTTAATCCATCATCATTCTTTAGCTCACTGCACCACCCCAGTTCAGACATGGCCATATGCAAATAAGTCTGACCCTGTGCCTCATGGGAACAGTCCAGCCCGAACTGCCAAGCCATGTCTTCCCTGGACCGGAAACAAGCATCCTGGGACCGGTTTCGGGTTCATAACCCTCATCAGCCAGGCTATCTTGAATCCAGTGGCAAAGTGAGCAAGGGACCCACGTCTGGGCATACCCTGCCAACTTAGGGCGAACAAAGCGATACCAAAGGGGATGATGGACGGAGCGTTTGAGCAAATCAAACACTCACCCCCAGTCAACTGATCTGGGTTTAATCCATCATCATTCTTTAGCTCGCTCCACCACCCCAGTTCAGACATGGCCATATGCAAATCAGTCTGACCCTGTGCCTCATGGGAACAGTCCAGCCCGAACTGCCAAGCCATGCCTTCCCTGGACCGGAAACAAGCATCCTGGGACAGGTTTCGGGTTCATAACCCTCATCAGCCAGGCTATCTTGAATCCAGTGGCAAAGTGAGCAAGGGACCAACGTCTGGGCATACCCTGCCAACTTAGGGCGAACAAAGCGATACCAAAGGGGATGATGGACGGAGCGTTAGAGCAAATCAAACACTCACCCCCAGTCAACTGATCTGGGTTTAATCCATCATCATTCTTTAGCTCACTCCACCACCCCAGTTCAGACATGACCATATGCAAATCAGTCTGACCCTGTGCCTCATGGGAACAGTCCCTTGCTCACTTTGCCACTGGATTCAAGATTACCTGGCTGATGAGGGTTTTGAACCCGAAACCGGTCCCAGGATGCTTGTTTCCGGTCCAGGGAAGACATGGCTTGGCAGTTCGAGCTGGACTGTTCCCATGAGGCACAGGGTCAGACTGATTTGCATATGGCCATGTCTGAACTGGGGTGGTGGAGTGAGCTAAAGAATGATGATGGATTAAACCCAGATCAGTTGACTGGGGGTGAGTGTTTGATTTGCTCTAACGCTTCGTCCATCATCCCCTTTGGTATCAGCTTGTTCGCCCTAAGTTGGCAGGGTATGCACAGACGTGGGTCCCTTGCTCACTTTGCCACTGGATTCAAGATAGCCTGGCTGATGAGGTTTTGAACCCGAGACCGGTCCCAGGATGCTTGTTTCCGGTCCAGGGAAGACATGGCTTGGCAGTTTGGGCTGGACTGTTCCCATGAGGCACAAGGTCAGACTGATTTGCATATGGCCATGTCTGAACTGGGGTGGTGGAGTGAGCTAAAGAATGATGATGGATTAAACCCAGATCAGTTGACTGGGGGTGAGTGTTTGATTTGCTCTAACGCTTCGTCCATCATCCCCTTTGGTATCGCTTAATCCCGACAAACAGCATCATTACAAGTATCATGTATCGCACCTAGGTTCCTTACCACTACACCGTCCACCATTGCCAACTTTCAGAAATGTGGTGCCCTTATATTTCCCTCAGGGACACTGTTCCCCCTGACGACTCAGACATGCGACCCAGTCACCGCACCCAAGCCACCCACACCACTGGAATCCCTGAGGTCCTTCCACTGGAGGGCATAACCCCTCAATTACAGGTCTCTGCTTCCTGCCAAGGGTGCCAAATTCTTTCCAACTTGCGGGGGCATCCCCGAGATCTATATACCTACTCCTCTGCCTGCGTATACCAACTGAGATTCTATTCACATTCCCCCAGCGCCTGGCGTTGTCTCTCCTCACCACCGCCTGGGCCAGGTTACTGAAGAGCAAAGGATACCTCTCCAAGGCGTGTTCCCCCCAGATACCCAACACCACCAGCTGAGTCTTAAGCTCTATGTGTATCTTCACTGCCTCCAATAGTCGCGACTCCACTTGCTCCCAATACTTCTGTATTAGCGGGCATTCCCAAAGTATATGGAGTAGTGTGCCTCTTTGACCACTCTCTCTCTCTGGCAGAGGTCAGAGTCTCATCTTCCCAATCTGTGTAGGCATTCCCTTGTGAAATACACTCTGAGTAAGAGCTTCATCTGGACCAGGCGAAAACTGTCCCTGAACACCATCTCCTGTGGGTAGCGGCAGACCTCACCTAGGGCATCATCCTCCAGTACTCTCAGGTCTTGTTCCCAGCAATCCCTAAGGGAGGGTCTAATCAGGGAAGCTATGAGCCAACAGGGTGGTATACACTAAAGAGATTGCATGTGTATGTGTGGGGGGTACAAGAGTACCTTGCATTGTAGTGGGTATTACTGTGGCAGGTCGTTGATCCGGGAACCGTAGCCATTAAGGATATGTTGCATCTGTAAGTATCTGAGATATTGACTACCCGACATCTCATATTTGGCCTGCAATTCCTGAAAGGTAATTAGCCTACCATCCCTCCAGATGTCTCCCATTACCAAGATACCCAGCACATCCCACTTCTAGCAGCCTTCAATATTCCTGAGCCCTTTCAGTGCCTCCGCCTCCCATAGTGGAGTAGCCAGCATGACCTGCCCCTTCCAGCCCATGAGTCTCTCGGCCCTCCGCCAAATTTCAAGTACCAGTGTCATCAGTGTTGGACGCCCTCACTACGTCTTACCCATTCAGGTAGCGCAGGTATCCCACTGGGTCCATCGCCCTCCTATCTGCCAAAATAGAGGGCTCAGTCTGATCGGAGAAGACCCAGTCATCACCACTACTAGGTGTGCTGTCCAATAATACGGCCTGAGATTTGGCAAGACAATGCTCCCGTCCCAATAATCCTTTGTGGTCAATGTTGTTAGTGCTATACCGGGGGCCCCCTCATTTCAAAGCAGCGTTTTTGTGACATTGTTTACCTGCCTGAAAAAACCTGTCTGGCACTGCGTAGTGTGTATTCTAGAGGACTTACAGAAACTTGGGGAGGTAAATCATTTTAAACAAAACTGCCCTACCTAGCAAGGACAGCAGGAGACTGCACCAGCTGCCCACATCTTGGTTGTAGGTATCTAGAATCGTCCCCCGGTTATCTCGGAAGAATCACTCATGGTCAGATGTAACATTAATACCCATGTACTTGAAACCCTCAGTTTTCCACAGGACATGGCAGGTTCCTGTCAGAGGACACCACTCTATTAGTGTATATGCCACTGATTTTGCCCAGTTGATGCGCAGCCCAGTGTAATCCCCATAGACCTGCAACATCTCCAATACGTGCTGCAATGACCGGTTGGGCTCTGCCAGAAACAATAGAATGTCATTCGAATAGAGGGATGTTATGTCCTCCCATTCTGAGTCCCAATGCAAAGTCCTCATCTGGGCATCCTTCTGGATCCAGCTCGCCAGCGGCTCAAGGGCCACCGCAAACAATAGCGGGGAAAGCAGACATCCTCGCCTTGTGCCTCTCCTGATCCTTATATCTTCCGACAGCACTCCATTCACCCTCACTCGGGTAACGGGGTCTCAGTAGAGTAATTTTACCCATCCCAAAAATGAGCCACGGAATCCCATCTTCGCCAATACTACCCACACTTACCACCATTATAGGGAGTCAAACGCTTTCTCTGCATCTAATCACAATATTATCACAGGCTCCTGAATTGTCCCACTCTGTACCAAACAGCCTAATATCCATCGGAGATTGTGGCATTGCCCTGTGTGGCATAAAGCCTGACTGGTCTGCCTTCACCAGGGTTTTCACTATCCGCAGCATACAGTTTGCTAGGACCATCACCAGAATTTTTGCCTCTACATTGATCAGGGATATGGGGCGAAAGGAGGCACATTCCTCCCTTGGCTTCCCTTACTTGTAAAATGGGATAATCAATGCCCAACACAGGTCTTCCGGTAGCTCCCCCTCTCGTCTGGGACACATATAGAGTTCCCTAAAGTTTAGCACCATCTGCGCCCAAATGAACTTGAAGGAGTCAGTTGGGAAGCCGTTTGGGCCTGGAACCCGACCCTTTTTCAGGTAGGTGAGGGCCTCCACAATCTCGGAATCGGGGCTTCACAGTGCTCCTCAGCTAGTGTGGGCATTGGGACATCCCACACAAAGCCCGACAGACCCATCCCATCATCGTGAGTATAGGAGCTATACACCTTGCTCATGTGCGACGCCAGCACCCGAGCAATGGCCTCCGGCATCTCCATCAGAGTTCCATCACTATCCTTTAGACTCCTTATCCACCGCTGCCCTTCGTCTCGACTCGCAAGCCAGGGCAATACCTTTCCGCCTAGTCTCCTGCTTTGCCCCAAAATGGGTCCTGGCCTCCTGATGTGCCAACACCCGGTATTCCTCCTGGGTCTTCTCGACCTCAGCCGCTAGATCTGGCGTTGAGCCAGCAATGAGCACAGCCTCTGACTCAACTAATTTATTCTCTAGGACACACATTCTCTCTACCTCTCCCTCTTGTCAGTGGTATGGGAAATCAGATGTCCCTGTATCACCATCTTTTATGCCTCACATAGTACCACCCCAGAGGACACTGTACCCTTCTTTTCATCAAAATACCTAATTCTCTCCATTACCAACTGTGTCTTAGTGCCCCAGTCCATGAGCTCCCCAGGATTTAACTTCCATCCCCCTCTCCATGTCCTGCCTGGCCACTGACACATCACCATCATTGGGGAGTCATCTGAGATTTCCCACAGAAGATATCATGTTTCCCCCCACCAACCAGGATGGTGTCCGGGGCTAGCAGATAATCTAGTCTGGAAAGGGACTTTAGAGCATTAGCCGCCTAGGAGAACTGTCTTTGGTCTGGGTGCTGCTCATGCCACAAGTCCGCTAAACCCATAGACCCCGGAAATGCCACCAGACATTTATCCACCCTTGGCGGTACCCAGGACTGCGTCACTCTGTCCATGTCCCTACTCTTAGTCAGGTTAAGGTCCCCCCAAGGATCGTGAGGGCATCTGGGGCAGTTACCAGCCAGTCTCCTATATGCGTTAGGCTATTTTTTTGTAAGCTGGGTGAAAGATACCAGGAGACCACTGTGAGGGGTAGTCCATTGCAAGTTCCAGAGACCGCTGCCCTGCACTCATCCTGAGAGGCCCACGTCTTCACCACCTGGAACGGGACTGACCTGTGAAGCAAAATGGCAACTCCCCTGGTGCCCCTCGTGAATCATACATGTGCCACCACTTGAAAGGACCCTCTATTAAAGAACCCACATCTATTCCCAGCTAGGTTGGTTTCCTGCAATAATACTATGTCTGGATAAAAATGTTGTTACAACACCCATCTTGATACTACTTTCCAGACCATTAACTTTCCATGAGAGGACCCTTAGGCCGGCAACTGTGCATTCCCAGGATTCATGCCCTATCAGTTCCTGCACCGTATTCTGAGACATTCACATCTGCTGGAACAAAACCTTACCCCCATTGCAGCTGTCTAACTGTTGAACAACCCCAACCCCAACAAAAAATCACCCCACTGCCCACATCCTCTCATGGTGAGCTTAAACCTACCCCCCCCACCCCAATGCTGTAGGGGCCAGTCGCTCTCCCCCAAGTAGTAGCAGAACAGTCCTGTGTAAGGAATGCAGAACTGAGATCAATTGGCAGTCAATATGCCGCTTCCCGCAACTAGAAAACAGCCAATCACACAATCAATGCAGCCGTCATGGGGGTCACCATGGAAAGCCTCCCTCTTCAAATTCTCCCACAGTGGCAGAGGACTCCCTGTCCCTGGTCTCCTTATCCTTGTCCACCTCCAAAGATGACCACAGGTTGTCCACCGAGTAAGTTCGGCACCCCTGGATTTCTGCCACTAGCCTCACCCTGTCTGTCTCAACTTGGGTCGTAGTGGGGGCAGCTTCCGGCACCTTCCCCATCTTGGCCTCTGTTTCATCTATCCCCCCTTGTCGTCGGACTCTGGGCGACCTTGCACTCAGTATCCTTTTGCAGCCAGACAGTCCCCAAAACTTCAGCTGCTGTTCTGAAGAAATGGGAGCTCTCTGTGGTACGGAGCTTGGCAGGAAACAACAGTGCAAATTTAAGACCCAGGGACCTCAGCTGTTTCTTAACTTCAAGATAAGACTCCCTCTGCCTCTGGACCTTGGTCGTGTAATCCGGATAGATGTTGACTGAACCGCCATCTAGCTGCCAAGGACCATGGACCTTGACCATTCGCAGGATGTGGTCCTGATCTCGGAAGTTCCGGGGCCGTGCCACAATGGCCCGCGGGTGGGCTCCCGGGGGTCTTCCTAGCACCCTGTGCACTCTCTCTGCAGTAAACATTTGCGATGGTTTCCCCTCCAGCACCACTGTGCCCAACCAGTCCTCAAGATATAACTCAGTCAACGGGCCCTCTGCCCGTTCCGGGCCCCCCGCTACCCCCACCAGGCAAATGTTGTTTTAGCGGGAGCAACCCTTCTGGTCATCCAGGTTTGCCGCCTTGATGGCTTTTTCTGCTTCCAATTTATCTAGACTGGTTTGAGCCTTCCCCAGTGTTGGTGTGATTTGTGTGAGGGTGCTTTCCGCAGCTTCTACTCTCTCTGCCAATTTCCGATGGTTGAGTCGCAGCAACCCCACATCCTGGGTGACTGTATTGATTTTGAGTTCCATGGTGGAATTGGTATCCCTGATTTCCGCCAAGATAGCCACCGTATGTGCCCCCAGACTACAGACAAACGTGTTTCCTAACCAGGAGTAGATGCATGATCATTAAGGGTATTACATTTTTTAGTAGCAGAGTTAGTGATGATAACAATACTGATAGGGTTTTATCTCACACCACAGAAAGAGAAAATTCTGCCTACACTTGCTCCTATGACATCTAAACACACAACAGATGAGGAACAATTGAAGGCATCATTTTTTAACTACATGGAAGATTACTCAACCAATGTTTACTCTCTGTTAGCTCAAGAATTCATAGAGGCACTAGACACGAAGAACTGATATGTCTGGCCCTACTTACCTTCATCAGCTGCAGAGGAGGTGACATACCATCACATATCTTTGTCATACGCAATCACATGTAGTATTTTGCTTAGTGTA
The DNA here is from genome assembly GCA_963921515.1 of Calotriton arnoldi. Lineage (NCBI taxonomy): Eukaryota > Metazoa > Chordata > Amphibia > Caudata > Salamandridae > Calotriton > Calotriton arnoldi. Next base: position 8,256,682 of record CAWUFW010000015.1, read on the forward strand.
GTTTATAGGCGAGAACACTTTGAATATTATTACTCAAATTACGACATGATTCTTTCAAAAGTTCCATTACAGAAGAGCATGAATCTAAACTCACAAGCAAAATAAATGGACACAGCTTGGTATTATTTTAGACCATCCATGCCTATACACACTGTTAAGGCATATAAAAACTATTTAGCTTCCTTAATGAGATCCTTAGAGAAAGTATTCATTATGACATTAGAGGGAAGGAGAGCAAATATTTCACACAGTTAAAACAGAGAGGAATACATTGTGAAAAACGTTTGGAAGAAAGACGAAGATGAATTTAAAAGAAAATGGTTTATCCTAAATTAAAATTAGACAGGAGACAAAAAGGAAAAATATGTGTTTACAGAAGAAGAAACCAATTTCGAAATAGACCCCTGGGGATTAGTAATTGAGTACACGTTTTTGAAGTTATGGGAGGTACATGGCACATTTTACAAGGAGACTGTATGAATGCATTCTTTTTTGTCTATTTATGGGTCAGACTAATCTATTATTTGTATTTCGTTTGTGGTAAGTGTATAATTATTCCGCCACCCTACTTGATGGAAGCAAGCCATATACTCCACCATCCTATATGCACATAATGTATAAGATGTTCTGGTGGCTATAAAGGAGGCACTGTTCCAGTTAGGTTTGCTAGTTTTTTTTTTTTTTTTAAACTTTATTTGTCATTTTGCATTATAACAACCAAGGTGGAAGACATTTCAGTACACATCACATTCCATCGCATTGCACAATAATACATCAGCATCCAAGTTTACATCTGATAAGTGTCCGTTCCATAACAGTATTCTATTGTTACCATTGCATCTTTAAAGCAAACAACAGTCTGAATAAATCCGTTTTCTTTTAGCTCTCCGTTAGCAGTGTTCGTTATATCTACAACAGCCTACAACTTCATCCCATACCCATCCAAACGTCTGCCGGCACCCTCTCATGGTCCACCATTTCCAAAAGGTACGTTCTATATGGACCCCATATATCTTTAGGTGCGCATTTTATAGGCATTAGTTCGTTATATGCTTCCGATTGTGTGGAGCAGTAAGCCATATCCTTTTCCCAGTCCACCAAAGTAGGTAGTGGACCCTGCATCCATCTCATGGCCACACGCCTTTTGGCGAGCATCAGTCCAATGGCAGCTAATTTCCGCACACTCTTAGGTATTACCTTGTCATAGCCCAACACTGCGGTTAAGGGTGTCTCAGGGATGTCACAGCCTTATAACCGTGCTCCAGAAAATTCGTATACCAGGGCACTCCCAAGCCAAATGTGTGAAGTGTGCGTTTGGAGCATTACACCGAATACAATTATCATTGTCTCTGAGACCATACCTGTGCAGCCTAGCAGGGGTGTAGTAGGTTCTATGGATATACTTAAAGTGCAGCAACCTATGTCTACCGTTCAAAGAGATCGTTTTAACGGTACGAAAGCACCAGGCCCATTGATCCGTAGTGATATCGATCCCCAACTCTGCCTCCCAGTCTATTTGGAACTTATCTTTGCCTAGTTCATCTTGTGGCCTAAAAAGCGAGTACAACAGGGTTATACAGCGTTGCGGGGTGTGCGCTTGCAATAAGTAAGTGAGGGCAGGCATAGCGTCCGGTTCTATCATTTCGGTACCTATCACCCCCCTCAAAGCGTCCCGGAACCTATAATAATAGAATGTATCCAGTGGTGAAGTCCCTTCTATCTGCGCCGTAACCTGATCCCAAGTTTTGACCACTCCATCCTGAAACAGATCGCCAAGACATTCTAGCTTGAGCTTTATCAGAGTGCGTATCACATCTTTATCATTGTGAAAAGGCAGCCAGTTGCACCAGATTATAGGTAACTGTGGTGAGTATATCACAGGCAGTTTATGCTTGTTGGCAATCTTTGCTATCTGTTGCCCAGTGTTATGTACCGGGTCAATTGTTCGCTGCGTGCGATGTGTGGCTCCTGTTAAAAATGTAGGCAGCAATGTGGGGGCTACACTATGCGTTTCTATCAATAAATGTGGTAAGTTTTGAGGCCCATGTATCCAGCTGTGTGCGTGCATCGTTTGCGCTGCTCTATAATAGCGTTCCATATCTGGAGCATTTAACCCTCCCTCAGAGAATGGCTTTGTTAGCGTATTCCACGTAACCCTGGGCTGCTTACCTGCCCACACCAATCTCAACAATAAAGTGCGCAGTGTGTTAAAAAACGATTGTGGTAAACCAATAGGCACATTGACAAATAGAAACAAAAAACGTGGGAGGACCACCATCTTAATCAATGCTATACGTCCTAACAACGAGAGCGGTAACCTAATCCACCTGTCTATAGCCTCTGTCAATTTTTGAATCGCACAGCCATAGTTCTCGGACATGACCAGCTCGGGGTCCGTATGAATTTTTATCCCTAAATATCTGACGGGGTCGGTAGTCCACTCTAATGGGTAATCTGACTGTATCTGCGTAGTAGCAGCTGTCAGCGGAAAAACCACAGATATATGTCAATTAATACGAAGGCGCGAATGAGTGCCAAACCGCTCCACTTCCTGTAACATAGGGACTAGATTCCGCTCTGGGTCACGTATGTATAATACTGTGTCGTCAGCGTACGCCGCTATGGTTAAGTTATAACGCGGAGAGCGTATGCCCCGATGGTCATGGTATTCTCTCATTGCGCTAAGTAGTGGCTCTGCAACTAGGGCATACAATAATGGGGAGAGGGGACATCCCTGTCTGGTACCCCTTGTGATTGCTATGGTCCGCGAAAGTGCCCCGTTAATTTGCACTCTGGCGACGGGTTTACCAGTTGTATGTATATATCTCCCACACCCACCTTGCGCAGTACTGCATACAGGAATCGCCATTCAACTGAGTTGAAGGCTTTCTCTATATCAATAAAGAGGGCCGCTGCCTGGACCTGTGGTTGGATATTCGTTATTGTACTAAATAAGGTTCGAAGATTACTTGCGAGAGATCTGCCAGGCACAAATCCCGTTTGCTCTGGGCCCACCAGCCGCGGCAATACTAGTGACAGTCTGTTCGCCAAAATCTTTGCAAACAGTTTTGTGTCCGTGTTCAATAACGACAGTGGTCAGTATGAAGAACAATGGTCGGATGGCTTTCCAGGCTTTAAAAGCGTAATTATGGTAGCTTCCCTCATCGATGGTGGCATTTGTCCCTCAGTGGCCATTTCCTCAAACAGATTCACAAGGTGTGGAATTAGCTTATCTTGAAACGCCTTATAAAAGGCCACCGTCAATCCGTCCGCCCCAGGGGCCTTCCCATTTGGCATTCCCTTCAGGGCCGCTACAATTTCTGTTGGTCTAAGTGGTCCAATTAAGTGTACCCTTTCGTCATTTGTGAGCCAGGTCATTGTGATGTATGTTAGGTATGCCTCATCTGTCTCTAGGCACGTCTCTGCTTTAGTCGTATAGAGATCTTGATAATAATCTGCGAAGGCGTCCAGCATATCAGGGGTAGTGTCCACGAGGTCTCCGCCTCCAGTACGCACTCCCATGACATAATTTTCGCCTCTCGGAGGTTTGACGGTATTTGCTAATGTCGAACTGGGCCTATCCCCTTCTGCATACCTCCGAGCCATAGCGTACTTTCCTAGGTGTTTCACTTCGCTGTCAGCCAACTCATTAAATTCAGTTATGTGTGCCCTAATCTGTGCAAGGAGGCCAGGTTCGTTCGAGCTTAGATGTTGTCTCTCTAGGACTTTAAGCTTGTTTTCAGTGTATTGCATGCGATTACGTATGGATTTCAGGACCCCTGCATGTTTAGAAATAATGACACCTCTAATATATAGTTTAAAGGCTTCCCAGACAGAGGACATGGTGGATACACTACCTATGTATGTCAAAAAATATTCATCAATTGCCGTATCCAATTCAGCGCGGAACACTGCATCTAATAAGGAATACTGCGGGAACCGCCAGGATTGACTATATAAATCGCTGTCACCCAACACTAATCTGAAGAAAACCGGCGAGTGATCAGATAATGTTCGCGCCATATGTCTGAAGTCGCGCAGCGAGGGGAGCAGGGTGCAAGAAGCGAACCAGTAATCGATCCTCGTGTATGTGTCATGGGCCGCTGAATAATGTGTGTACTCTCTACCCTGCGGGGCTACGTACCTCCAAACATCCCGCAATCCTTCTATTTTTGCAATATCTGCTACCATCCGTGCTGCCGGCGCAGGAAGCCTAGTATTTCCCCGTGACCTATCTAACTCTGGATCCTGCACACAATTAAAATCCCCGCCCCACAGTATTGGGAGATGGGCGTATTTAGCAAATTTCTGATGCAGGGTCCGATAGAAGTTGGGATCATCATAGTTAGGCCCATAGACACCCACCAACAGCAACACGTGGTGTTCCTGTCGACATTTAGCAATTATATATCGTCCCTCGCCATCAACCTCTACTGCTTGTATCTGTATCCCAGAGTTACGTCTCACCCATATAAGAACACCCCTAGCATGTGAGGTGAACCCCGCTGCAATACAAATGCCCCCCATTCTTCTGCCGGATAGCAGCCCCGTTGTGGGTGCCAGATGCGTTTCCTGTAGTATGGCTACATCTACTTCATGTCTATATAAATATGCCACCACCCTCCGTATTTTTCTACAATCGTTCAAGCCCCTCACATTCCAGGACAGAAAGTTAGTAGTGTTGGCTACCTTAACTCGTGTAGTCATTGTACCAGAGAGTAATCCTAAGGACACCCGATGTATCGTCGGAGTGAGTTCTCCATCTGTGTGGGCACTTCATTACCATTTTGTGTTCTGTGTCTGAAATGTGCTTCCAAACTTCCCTCCCACCCCCCACCCACACCATATCAAAATATGTAGATACGGTAAAATAACAATTCCCTCCCCTTCCAACCCACATTTGTGCCCATCCCCAACTGCACATTACCCATTCATAAATTAACATGTGGCATACACGTGGGGGCAATGGCGGCCTAACCCCAAGTCGAAACCGGGAAGGGAAAGACCAGGACCACCCTTTGTCTGAACACCAATAGGGCCAGCTTACACAACTTGTAGTCCATTACCAGCTACTCAACAACTGTGACCAATCAGCTCAATAGTGCACAGTATTATGCATAATGCACATGTATATAACCAGCTAATCATTAACTTATCATCACAGTATATAAAACAGTGAATTTCTTTCTTATCTCAATTATTTAGTCTCTGGCGAGTTGCGCGATGCGCTGCTTTCCAATACAGTCTCATTTTCCGCCGCCGCCGAGGCCACCTTCTCCACTCTAGTCGTTCCATACTTCTTTAGGTCTTTTTGGAGCTGGCCCGGATCAAGATAGAAGCGCGGTTTATAGTCGAAGTTGACCTTAAGTCTGGCTGGGTACAGCATAGCGTAGTCGAGTTGTAGGTCCCTCAGCTTCCGTTTAACTGGGCCAAATTTTTTACGTGCCTCTTGTACCTGCGGCGTGAAGTCAGGGAAAAGCGAAAGTTCAGAACCCTCATATTGAAGCTTTTTCAGGTCTCGTGCTCTGCGCAATGCAGCGCCCCTGTCCCTATAGTTTAGTAGTCGTGCGATCACTGGGCGCGGGGGTGCCCCCGGGGGAGGCCTTGCTGACAATGTTCTGTGCGCCCTTTCCACTACAAAGACGTCGGAGAAGGTCTCCCTGCCCAACAGCTGGACCAGTAGCTTTTCGATAAAGAGTTCCATAGAGCCGGTGGCTGTAGTTTCCGCCAGCCCAAGTATGCGGACATTATTGCGCCTCGAGCGCGTTTCTATGTCTTCAGCTTTGTCTTTCAGCACCGCCACCATCTTCTCCATTTGTTTCTGAGTGGCACCCATTTCATTTTGCGCGTCCTCCGTATCCGAAATTCTGCGCTCCGCCAGATCGAGTCGTTCAGCGTGCTTATCCACACGTTCGGACATTCTGTCCATTCTATACGACAGGGAGTCCATCTTAGTATCAATAGATGAGAGACTATGCTGCATTGCCGCCAGTATCTGTCGTATATCCCCCTCGGGTGCAGAGGCCTCTTCTGACATTAGGGCTGGTGTTGCATCCAGGTCGTCCTCCCGTAGTCTGGAAGATTGCCGCTGACTGAACTGTATTTTGGTTTGCGTTTTATTGTTTTTGCCCATGTTAAGGAACCTGTGGTCTAGATTGATATCGGTCTGGGAAGCCGATGCGTCCTCCACAGCGCCTCTAACCAAAGGGGGTCACTAAACTCAGCTGTGGTGCCCCCCGGCCCTCGCCAACCACACAAGACTTGCTGTTGACTTGTCGTCTTGTTAATATATCCTGTCACAGTACCTGCCAATCGTTCACCCCAATGCCAGGCTGGGCCTCTTCAATTTACCACCACTGTAGTTTACCTCTAATGTCACGAGGCACAGGCCACTCCACGTCCTCTCCACTTGGCTGCTGATCTCTGCTTTACCACGCCTCGTCAGTGTGTCTCCCCCGGGGAGCAGAGGTCCAGTCGTGCCACGTGCAGGCCCACCGCCGGCAGCTCCACCAAGTGACGCACACCCAGGCAGCTACACACCTCGAGGGGTGTCGTCAGCTCAATCCTGGTCTCCGTATGCCTGCCCCCCGCCGCGTGTCATTCTCCGGCACCGCGCACAGCCGCAAGTAGTATTACCCACCGCGGGTCAGGAAAGAACTCCGGCCTCGCCGCCCACCCCCGCGCCGCATCCAAGCAGCTGTCGGGCTCGCGACTGTTCATAGTTGCACTCCGTGCGTGCGCGGCGGCCCCCGGCCCGAAGCCCGGCCGCGCCGCTGGTCAGCACGTCTCTCCCTGAGCTCCACCGGTCATACTCGATCGCAGTCGCCGCCGCGCTCCCACCACCGCGCCTCGGTGTCAGGCAAGGAAGCAGTCCAAAATGGCGGGCGCCCGCTCTCATCAGCGCCTCTCTGCAGCCACCTTTCGTTGCTCGACCAGCCAGCAAAGGCCCTGAAGCTTCGCTCATATGCTCGCGTTGGTCTCCGCTGCCACTACCACCGATCTAAACAATTAGTTATGCCCTTTTAGTGCAGGATATTGAAGGATTAATTCCGGCGGTGGCCGGAACTCGCTCAAGCAGCGGCCATTTCCCAGTCAGGCAAGCCACGCCCCCCCAGTTAGGTTTGCTAGTTATGGAGCCTTCCTTCACCAAAGTGTCTGCCTCCCAGTTGCAAACTACAAAGTGAGGCATAGCAAGAGATGTCACCAACAAAATGGAACATTCTCCCCCACCAACTCCCCATGCACAACCCACCATATCAGAAAGGCATTGATGGTTATTGTGTGCCTGATTCTAATAGGTTCAGGCAACTAGGAAGAATACAATAAGGTGGTAGTGGGGAATGCCTGCTCTGAGATGTGGTAGCCTGCCTTGTCCCCCACTACAGGTTTCACGAGGTCACTTTGAGAACCTCCTGGTACACTGTGTTTGCAAAGCAGCAGGGAGAATCCTAGAGGACTCCCTGAAACAAGCAACATGGGTGATAGATTAAGTCACCCCGCACCATGGAAATTCTTAGGGTTACCTTTGTTGAAGTGCGCAAGCAGCGTATCCTCCTGGAAAGGGGACTCCTGGAGATCCTCTGACTGGATGTGTACATGCCCCTTATACTGGAAAGTTGATCTCAAGGATTTCACTTTTGCTGGGGGCAACTTGTGCACACGAGGGCAAGTATTCCTAAAGCATACTCTGGCCCACCCTTTAGCAAGTGACAGTGGCTTTTAAGAGCAATGAAAATCTTCTACAAGTTTGCAGTTTGACCTATGACAACATTGTAACCTGGAATCTTGGGACACAGGAAGAGAACAAGGAGGCCAATGCCACATGCAAGAAGTATGCGGCAGCAACTTCTCTTCCATACTACTAGGGATACAGAGTGCCTTGCACATAAGAGGCAACAGCCCAGGTGCTACACAAGCATGGGATAAACGTAACAGCCACACATCTTTATTATACACGTGCCATGTCCCTATGGCACTGCATGGCCGTTTCTGCAGCTGCTTACGGGGGCTCCGGAAGTAGAGGTGCGTGGGGTTCTGAAGCACCCCCAACATAACCAGCAGGAATTCAGAAAGGGAATGAGCAATAAACAGGCCTTTACATTTGTTGCATTTGCTGCGAGTTCAAAGACAGAGGTCAAGTGCCAGGCAATGTCTTCTGACAAATTGCTACTTATTTAACACCGAGATAGGTGTTTACTTGTTCTTTCACAGATCTGAAAGTTACAGAATTTTGTAATGTGAACCCAATGCCAATCTTTCAGCGGCAAAGGAAGCTTCATATGTTTTCTAACAAACAACAACATTAAATAACCCGTAAACGAACTTTACATGTATTTAAAAATGTATCAGCAACCAGGAAAGGGCAAATGAGGCACATTGCTTTTTTGCAATTTTGACATGTGATGGAGAGAAAGAATTTAATGGGATCAAAATCAAGGAAGACACTTTAATTTTGTGAAGTAAAAATAAAAAATATGCGCAGAAGTCCAATGTCTACCTTAACCTTTGTGTTCCATATACGTCTAGAAATAAAAATGGCATCGCTGATGCAAATTTAATGGCAATTTTAAGTGGCATTTGAATGGGAAATGCGCTTTCTACAAATGGCAGTACCGTGCCCCACCATGCTTTACTCTTATATTTGGGACAATGTGCTACAAAAAGCCCCACTGGACACACACACTACTCCCCCACCATTTTCCTGCTGAATGGGCATGTATCATTTGCTACTCTTTGTGTAATGTTTTGATTTTCAAACTTGTTATTACTTCAGTGATGTAACATTGATGGCAGTACCCCCAGTCTAGAAGTTGTTCTAGCACCACAGGCTGCTTAACACACCAATAACAAAGGTATTAATAAATGGCGAAAAATGCTAAAAATGAGAACTCCTTCTTCCTAATAGTTGACCACTCTTCATTAAAAAGAGAGCAGAGCATAACAATATACAAAACTAGCTTTCAAGAGCAAAGAACATCTCAGCAACATCGTCTCACAATCTCATTATATTCTAGAATCAAAACTAAATAGAATTGCATGTCGTACAAGCCATTCAGTCTTGCAGTACGATTCAAATATGACATTCTGCTGGAAGGAAAACAATGCTGGAACGTAAAGAAAAAAATGTGCACTGATTTGGATTTGAATACCGCAAATGCACAAAGAAACATTTTCAGTTCCTAACATAAGGCTATCTAAAAAAAATCACATTGGTTATGTAACACGTTACGGCTGCATTACGTTTATATAAATATTTTTTTTTTAATTTGCAATCTAGTTTTCTCATCATTTAGAAATTCAATGCGTTTTCACTATTAAAGAAACATTGAGGAAATTGCTATGAAACGTATGGGAGATATGGGTTAATTAGTTTCTTTGCATAAAAATGTTGGATGCATTTTATGAGGTACTTAAGGAATATGGCGAACATCTAATTTATTGGTTTATAAACTGAGATTTAGAAAACTGCATATGCTAGACACATTTATGTTGGAATATTACTCATTGTAGCAGTGACATTTATATCCCAGTATAATATGAAATTGGCACAGGAAGTCACTATCACCTCCACATCCCCTCTTCTCTGGGTTGCCATTATTCTGTGAGCATCAGTGTTCCTTTTAGAGTCTGGGATTCCAAAACACTTTGTTCCTCTTATTTATCACAGCCTTAACATTATGAGGTAAAGTCATGCCTGGCGAAACAGGTAAGTGCTTTGAGGACATAAATGCTTGGCCTTTTGATTGTTTTCCTTCATTTAAGTATCGCCTAGAAATTGATGTGTATCATTTCCAAACAGATTCTTGCAGATTTCTTCTATGGTTTTGAGGGTTATTTCAGTATTCAGGAGTTTAATACCCTACACCTATACCCAAGTGGATGCTTTAAAAAAGACCCTTGACGCCCATCATATGGCAGTAAACACAATAGATTATACCTGTCATTTCACAGCTCATAACCAGTGACACCAAATCTGCCAGGTGGAACGAGTCCAATCAACTCTGATACAACTGCAAAAGACTACAGATCACAGCACTCTGAGCACAAAAAAGTAGTATGCCAAAAAAAAAACAGCCCAGCAACTGTGCCTGTGACATTACACTCACAAAAGTAAAAATAACCCACCTTACACACTGAACACAAAAAGTGGTATGCCAAAAGGAACTGCCCAGCAACTGCCCCTGTGACAATACACTCATCAAAGTAAAAATCTTCCCATCCACATGCCAGACAGCACACTGAGCTCAGACAAAGGAGAGCCCAGGGGCAATTAACATGGTGAAAGCCAGCTTCATACCACGCTTCAAGCACCAAATAATTTACATTAAAATAAATGATGGACATGCAAGACTCCTGCTTCCTGTTCAAGATGCAGCCATCCACCATAGATCAGACAATGAGGCAGAGAATCATTACGTCAGAGTTTTCCTGGGAAACTTCAGAAGAGCGACACCTATGGCATCTCTAGACAGATCCAGTGGCCCACGAAGGCAACAGTGGAGCCCCTGGATGGCACCACCATTATGACCAATGGGGAAGGTTCAAGTATCAGTGCCCAATGATTGACTAAACCCACAATGAACAGATAAATGGGACCTAGCAATACAAAGGGCTACAACAAAGAATTGATAAATATAGAGGCCACATGGTAAGCTGCTTTACCATTCTGGTAAATATCTGGGAGTGCCTGAGAAAGTCACTTGGATTGCCACCTGCAGCCAATTCTGTGCCCAAGTGCAGCACCGCCTAGTGGTACAACTAAGGATTAGTACTGCCAGATTGTATTTATTTATTTCATTTATTTGTAGAGTGCACAACTGCTTAAAGGTTTCTTGTTGCCAAGACTACAGCAGCAAAGGAAAACAAAACCTGAAAATAGCGAGCAATGCCTAATAAAATAAAAAGGTTATGAGGGACTCGAGAGCCAAAATAAATCTTAATCACACTTAAATTAAGGAACAGACTGTTCCTCAATTTAAGGACTAGGCATGCAAAGGGACCACACATTATGTTTAAAACTAAGGGATTCAAAATAGACATTGTTATACTTACTGGAAATGGTGGCAGCCTTTTGCAAAAGTTGAAAAAGAAAAAGAATTGTTGTCTTCGGGAGAGATTATAAGTCTAAATCTCTGAGGCAAAATATTTTGATTTTAAAACAATAAAATGTAATTATGCAGTTAATTTTATTCACTGTATAAAGCTATTTTCAGTATATCATACCACATTACAGGTGCTCTAAAAATGACACCGTGAAGGTGAATAGCAACATTTGTGAAAGGTTGTGCGTTGGTACTGTACATAAAATATATATACAGCAAATATATATTATATATTTGTTGCCTGGGGCTGATAAAGTTATAGATTCTCAGAATGACTCAAAATCAGAGTACAATGTGTACATCAAAATAGATCATATCAGTCCACTTGCCCAATTGTCGACGTTTCAACCCTATAGAAAGTGATTGATACTGGGCCATCATCAGGGCAGTACTACTGGATGCAACAAGTACGAAGGGAAAAATTACAGTAATGGATAGGACAGAATTGCGGAGTCGACTAATGGTAACAGTGAGATCCTGCCCAAAGACTGAAGTACAGTACAGTTGAATGATAGGTGCACTGGCCTTCAAGTGTAGAAACCCGTGTGGCAGACGGTAAAAATCAGAAGTCTGTCGTTCGACTGTGCTATACTTCAGCTTTTGCTGGTGAGGGTAAAGGGTGGTAAGGGTAATTTTAGGGTTTAAGGGTAGTGATAAAGGGAGGTTAGGAGTCAATTAATAAAGGGGGGAGTCTGGGGTGGTTCCCCACCAAAAAGAAAAAAAAATGGAAATTAATTAATATATTTGTGTCTACATATAGATATGTATAAATGTATATCTATGTAATTTGCTCATCTCAAATGTCTTCTTTTCTATCAAAGTCTTTAAGCATAGGATTAGCACAGTGCCATCCACGCCGAGCTGTAAAATGACAGAAGCCTTTTACCTAAACTTGGGAACTACCCAGAGTTCCCTGCAAGAAGTGCCCCCAGAGATGATATGACAGTAAGAACCACTAGAAGGCACACAAAAGAATGAAACAATATAGGTTTAACATTATGGCTCACATTATAGAAACGGCAGTGACTTCGTGGTGGCTTTATGAACAATTGACACAGTAGAACTTGTGAATTCAGGCTTATGATGTTTTTTTATTTTTTTATTTTATTGAAATAATAACAAAACATATTCAAACAATACAATACATTAAGATTCTAATGAGTGCCATTGGTGATACACTTTCAAAATAATGTTCATTGGAGCAGGATGTTTGTGCAATAACAAAACAGTTGGTATAAGTCATGGCAAAACAACAAAATCATATGGAAACAACTAATACATCATCACAAAAAAGGAGGAGGGGTATTGGTCCAGTGTGACAGTGGGTGAGTGGTGCAGGCGTTCATACTAGTCTTAACAAGGTTATGAAACGCTAAGGGGACTTTGCGATATGCAACGTCGCGTGCTGAGAATATTGGTAGGAATGGAAGGGTTCACAAGCAGTGGAGTTATGTTGAAGTTGAGGCTGGAGAGCTGGGGCGTACCGCTCTGCCGGTGAGTGCCAGATTAGGGGTGCCCTGAGAGGGAGCAAGATTCTGTTGCAAGTGATTGCGATATATGCACCATATATCCTGGGGTCTGGAAGAGGGGGGTTGTAAGGAGGAGAAAATCTCCGTTTGTAAATTACAATAGGCTAGGCTGCGCAACCACGCTGCGTTCAGGGGCCTGGATCGCGCCCCCCAGTGAATCACTATTTCCCTCTTCGCTAGCAACAGGGCAATGGCTATGAATCGCCGATAGCTACGTTTGACTCGATTTACTAGGCCAAGTAAGCCCAGTCTAGGCGAGGGTAACAGGGGAGCATCTATGATCGAAGTGAGGGTTTGAAACACCTCTGTCCAGAACGGGAAGATCTGTGGGCAGGACCAAGCCATATGGGCAAAGTCTGCATTCAAGGAGTTGCATTTAGGGCAATGGGGGGATTTGGTGGGGTCAAATTTAACTAATTGCTGGGGAGTGATGTATGTACGGTGGATGAATTTGAAATGAAGGAGTTTGTGACGATGATTGGGGGAAATTCGCTGAATTTGGTCAAGGCAGAAAGTCCATTCCTTATCTGTCAGAGGGTGACCCAAATCGTTTTCCCATTGTTGTCGCACCCCCCTGTCGCGTACCGTCTTAAGTGATAGACAAGCTCTGTATAATTTAGTGATTAAGTGGGAGTTACTAGTGTCGGAGATAAGTAGGGTAAGAGGAGTGAAGTCCGCATAAGGTGCAGGGAAAGTGGAAAAGGCGGACCTAAGAGCGCCCTGTACTCTTGCCGTTGTAAATTTGGCCATGTACGTCAAATCGGGTGATTGAGTTATGTCAGAGAGTTTGCGTGCCTGTCCGCTAGGAAAAAGGGAGCCCAGAGTGGATAGTTTCAGTTTTGTTAGAGTTGTTTGAACTTGTTTTTCCATAGTTAAAGGGAGAAGTGGATTATTAACGAGCGGGAGCGCTGGTGAGTATAAGGGGCCCGAGCCTAACATACGATTAAGCTTCCGCCAGGCCCAACATGTAGTGGATAGCGGTTGGATATTCCGTGGATCTAGTGGTTTGCCTTTGGGAAGGAGGGACGAGAGTGGTGTTGGGGCAGCTAGTTCTTTGTCGGTAATGGTGTAAGGTATCCGGGCATCTGGGTGGAACCAGTGGTGTGAGTATTGCGCCTGGGCCACCAAAAAGTAAAGCTGAAAATCGGGGACTGCGAAACCGCCACGGGTATAGGGAAGTGTCAGCGTGTCCCATGAAACTCTTGGTCTGCAATCTGCCCAGACAAGGCGGGTGAGGAGACTGCGCAGTTGGGCATAAAAAGTGTTAGTAAGAGGGATGGGTATGGTGCGGAATAGGTAGAGGAATCGAGGCAGAACTTTCATTTTAATAAGGGCTATGCGGCCCGCCATGGACAGGGGAAGTTGTACCCACCTGGCCACTTGTAAAGAAAGTTGTTCCATCGCGGGGCCGTAGTTCAGTTGGAGCACCTGGTTTTTATCTCTGTGTAAATGGACGCCGAGGTATTTAGTGGTGTTCCTCTCCACTTTCAAAATGTGATCGTGTTCGTCGGCTGCCACCGCTTCCGTGATGGGAAAGAGGACAGATTTTCCCCAATTGATCTTAAGGCCTGAGACGATGCCGAAGCGGCTGATTTCGTCTATAAGAGGCATTAAATTTTCGTGGGGGTGCCGTACAAATAATAGGATGTCGTCCGCGTAGAGGGAAATTAGAAGGGGACTGTGTGGAAATTGTAGGCCGCGGAAAAGGTGCTTATCCTGAAGATGGCGTACCAAGGGGTCCATTGCGATGATGAACAATAGCGGAGATAAGGGACATTCCTGGCGCGTCCCGCGGGTAATGGAAATTGAAGTCGATAAAGAACCATTCACGCGAAGGCGGGCTGTAGGGAAGGAATAAAGCAAGGAAATAAGGGCGATAAAATTGAAAGGTAGGCCAAGCTTGCGAAGAGCTGCCATAAGGAAGGGCCACTCTAGAGAATCGAAAGCCTTCTCTGCATCAAGGAGCGCTATAGCTGCGGGGGTGGAAGGCTCAATTCTATTGATGACAGAGAAGACAGTCCGAAGATTGAGGGCTGTAGAGCGGTGAGGAATGAATCCAGACTGTGCGGGGGAAAGGAGTTGGTCTAGCAGTTGGGAGAGTCTCGAGGCTAGCATTTTTGCGAGAATTTTGCTGTCAAAATTGATGAGCGAAATGGGGCGATAGGATGAACAAGAGGTGGGGTCTTTGTCTGGCTTGAGTAGTAGCGAGATGACGGCCTCTCGCATAGATGGGGGTAGAGTGCCGACCTCGAGGGCTTCTGCGTAGACCTCTAGGAGTTGGGGAGCTAGGATGTCTTTATATGTTTTGTAAAAGATGCCAGTCAGGCCATCCAGCCCGGGGGCGGAGTTGCCCGTTAGGGAGTCTATGGCTATGGAAATCTCCTCCACAGAGAACGGAGCTGCCAGGAAGTCTGCTTGATCCCTGGTTAGGTAAACCATAGCCGTTTGTTGTAGATAGGATAAATGTTGGGTAAAGCTCTCAGGGAGAGTGGTCGCGTAAAGTGAGCGATAATAGTCCACCATTTCTGACATTATTGCAGAGTCTGCAGTTACCACTGAGCCGTCAGGGCGGTGTACTGCTGAAATGTGGCCGGTTCCTCATGGGGGGTTCACCAGGCGGGCCAGCGTCCTGCCTGGGCGCTCGCCTTCGCCGGATCGTCGGGCTTGCTGATATTTCCCCAACAGAGAGGCTTCCCTATCTGCTTGTTCATTGAATTCCATGAGAAGTGCATTTCGCTTGGTTTGGATGAGTGGATCGGATGAGGATTCATCTAGATCAGCCAGATCTGCCGCTTTATTTATTTGAAAAGATTTATATAGCGCTGGCTAGACCCGGAGGTATCAGAGCGCTTTACATGAGGATAATGGTTACAAAAGAACAGTGTTACATAGTTACAGTAGTTTCTAGAGCATAACATAGCATAAAGAAAGACAGTGTGAAATAAATAACATTCATTGGTAGCACAAAAAATAACATAGATGACAAGACCTGAGAAGCACAGATGGTGGAAGGGGAAAAGCCAGAGGGTAGGAATACGTATCGAGTCAAGGAAGACCGGTCATGGCGAAGAGAACATCCGTGGATACCAACAAAGTTAGAGTATGTAAGTCGAACAAGACCGGAGGCTCAGAGGGGGTCAACAAAGGGCGAATGTTCAATCTGGCGGTAAAGGGCGCTGACCTGTGGCAAGAAACAATCAGGGGGACCTTCAGATCCGCAAAATGGAGGAACAAGGACAAAGAACCCATAAACTGCGTAAACAAGATGGCAGGAATGGGGGTAGACAAAAGTCCGAATAGAAAGTCAGCATTAAAAAAACCTACCCCAAAAGCGGAGCTGAATGGGGAAGGCAGCAGTCGGTTCGGGAGGGAGGAAAGGTAGAGGGTCGCAGATCACTCTTGGGGTCCTCCAGGTCAGGGGAAGACAGCACCGGCGTCAGGGCAGCCATCCCGGAAGAAGAAAGCAGTTGCTGAACCAGGAGGGCGAGCAACTCAGAAAAAAAAAGGAAAGCTGGCTCAATGGTACAGTACAGCAGCGTTGTGAAGTAATCTTTGCTGCAATCACATCATTTCTCGTTCCTGCACAGCGGGACGCCAGGAAACCGCGTCTCAGGTCCGGAAAGTCAGGCGACGGTCGGAGGGGAGAGAGATCCTCCGCCATATCCCCAGCAGCAGCCCAGGAAGAAAGAAGATCCACTTTTCCCTGGTATCTCAACAGGGAGGTGGGGGAAGAAAGCGACACCGCAGAGAAGACGAGGAGAGCTAGGCCCGAAGTCCGGCTGGGTAGGTGACGGCTGAGGCGACAAAACCGGAGCCAATCTCCCCTATAGCCGAGCTAGCAGCTCCACCGGACATCGGCCAAGATAGCTCGGTCTCCGCGGTCGGGACATCCATCACGCCTTCATCCGAAGATCTCGAGCCAGAAAGCAGGAGATTGGAGAGACGATGACCGCAGTTGAAACATGACCCCCGGTGAGTAAAGGGGTCCGGGTAGGAGGTAGAAATCAGGGGATAAAGGCCAAAAAGGCCATCCCTCGCCCGGAGCTCCTGACCGGAGCTCCTCACCTGTCGGCCATCTTAACTTGCCTCTACTCTGGCAAGGTCGCGACGAATCATACGGAGGAGCCCTGCCTGTTTGGATATGATGATGCCGCAGATGAATGCCTTAAAGGCATCCCATAGATTAGAATAGTGTTGAACCGTGCCTGTATTAAGGCCAAAGTATTCCGAGATGGCTTCCTGGATCTCTGCTCTGAACACTTCGTCGAGCAAGGCAGATGACGGAAATGACCATCTGCGCTCCCAACCTGCAGAATGAGGAATGACTAAATACACTAGTAGAGGGGAATGGTCAGACAGGGTGCGGGGTTGAGTTTCTGTACCAGTAACCCATTGGGCTCCCGTCGCGTTTGCGAACAGGTAGTCAATGCGGGTGTGAGTAGAATGCGGGCGGAATAAAAAGTGTAGCCTGGAGTTTGAGGATGATGTCGGCGCCATAGATCGCGTAAGTCTAGAGATAGGAGAAGGTCCTGCAAAACCTTACTAGCATGGGTTTTGTAGGTAACCGAGGGGTTGGAGGAATCTTGTAGAGGATCTAGCCAGAGGTTAAGGTCACCTCCGAAGAAGAGCATGTCATAATCGTAGCGATTCAGTAGTGTGTGAAGATGTTCGAAGAAGTGCGGGTCGTCTGTATTAGGAGTGTAGGCGTTCAGAAAAAGGACTGTACGTCCCATGAGGGAGCCCAGTACTAACAAAAAGCGGCCATCAGGGTCAGAGACCGTGGTGTGGTGGGTGAATGGAAGTGACTTATGGATAAGTGTGCACACCCCCCTGGAGTATGTGCTGTAGTTAGCGAAGTATCTATGGGAGCCCCAGGACGAAGCAAAGGAAGGGGGTCCCTGTGGTGAGAGGTGAGTTTCTTGTAAAAAGGCGATTGTCGCCTTATGCCTTTTAAGATAGGTTAATACCAGCTTGCATTTCCTCGTGCATAACATAATAGTATTTGAGTCAAGGCAGGTGAGCATTAAAGACATTGGTCTGCACCAGAGTTACTGTGATAATAGGGAGTGAGACGAGACCCTCTCCAAGGCAAAGGTGCAGCAGGTAAACAATAAAGGCCGTCTTGGAGAACCATAAGAGAACTAGCCATCAGGAGAGGCAATTCAAACCAGACCGGTCGGGCTCTGACAATTTAGCAAGGAGCAAGCAGGAGATCAGAAAACATTTTTGGATTATTCAGTCGTAAATAGTTCTGCGCTGGGGGCCAGTTGTCTCTCCGGAGACGAGTGACCCGAGGATCTGCCTGGACTGCGGCGAGTTTCTCCTACACGCTGTTTGCAGAAAGCCAGGGCCTTGGGGGCGGTGTCAAAAAATCGGGCTTTGCCATCCACCATGACTCGGAGTCGTGCAGGATATAGCATGGCATATTTGAGCCCGAGTGCACGCAGTTGACGTTTAGCCTCTGTGAATTTGCGACGGGCCTCCTGGACTACGATCGTGTGGTCAGGGTAAAAGGAGAGGACAGATCCTTGATAGTTTATGGGGAATTGTTCACGGGCCAGGCGGAGCACTGTATCTCGATCCCGGTAATTGAGCAACCGGGCTATGATTGGACGAGGTGGAGCGCCAGGGATTGGACGTGGGCCCAAGGATCGATGCGCCCGTTCCACGACAAAAGTCTGAGAGAAGGCCTCCGCTCCAAACAGTTCTTTTAACAAGGTTTCCATGAAGATTTCTGGGCGTCCGATGTTTGTGGATTCTGCCAGGCCAGATACGCGAATGTTATTGCGACATGAGCGTGCTTCCAAGTCCTCGTTCTTTATCGCGACTGACTTAAGCACGCGTTCCACGCGTTCAAGTTTGCGTGCTAACTCTCGAGAGTGGTCTTCTTGGTCGGAAATTCTTTGTTCGGCTTCTCCCAGCCTGGTGTGGTGGTTCTCAAGTCGCTCACCCATGCGGTCCAACCTGGAGGTCAGTGTATCAAAGCGAGAGTCAATCGCGCGGAAGCCCGCACGAAGTTCTGCCATAATGGCGGCGGTCCCATCGCGCTCACCCCTCTGATTCGCGGCCTCCGATGTGTCGTCTCGACTGGAGGAAGATGTGGAGCGTTCCGGTGCGTCGGGTTTGTCAAAGGCAAGCTTTTTTTGCTTGGGGTCGACGTGGCCCATTGTTGTAGAAGTGTCACAGATTCTACCAATGATAAGTGAATGTGCGTCGGAGGCCACCACGCGGTGAGCGGGCGAGAAGTACCAGCAGTATGGGGCTGGATACACTTGCGCAGTGAGTGGGCGATGGAACTGTGATGTCCTGTGAGGGATGTCTTGTTGATGTGCCTGGCAAGTAGTTGCTGGGCGGGTAAAAAGGGACCACGATAAAGAGTGCGGTACAGCTGGAGCGAAGTCCGTTACCGGAGTTGAGGAGAGAGACGGGCATCAAAGATGTCGCGGGGTGCACTGCGGTGCCAGGAAGTGAACTTCAGGCCGGTGAGGGAATTGATGTGGGAGAGGTCGCTAGCTCTCCTGCGCCTGTGGCAGTAACAGTAGAAGGAAATGACCTATTTCTGTACGCCGATGAGGCACCAGGTACGCGAGGCACTGAGTCTATATGGCGCTATGATTCGCTAAGCAGTGGTGCGCCTGAGAATGTACGCTGTAGCTGCAAATTGGGTGATGGTGGTTTCAGGCGTTTTGGTGGCAGTGCAGATTTTGACCCTGATAGTACTCACTGTGCAGCCGTGATTGTGGTGGGCCGGAAGCACCTCCCGTTTGGGCACCAGCTGATGCGGGGTCCAGATAGAGTTGGTGCCGCAGTCAGCAGAGGCGGAGAGGGTCCCCACAGCTGCAGCGTGAGTCCGCCCTGATGTCAAAGGGAAAACACCTCACGTCTGGGCCCGATCCCCGGGCGAAGGGTGGCGGAGCCAAGCTTGGCGCTCTGGCCGGTGCTCGCAGCTAATGGTGTCTCGTCGGAGCTGAATGGCCCTAAGGGCTGTTGATTGCAGGAACTGGCAGGAACTCTGCCTCCAGGCAGACGATCCGGGGGCAGTTGGTGAGTGTTGCAAGTTCAAAGCGGCGAGACCATGCAGGAATTGGGCCTTGGCACAGCAGGGTTGCCCGCGGGGCCTCCGGAACCGGGGCGTTGCGTGGGGCGCTGTCAACAGTGGCTGGGGCGGGGCCCGCACCGCGATCTCGGTGCTGCCTGGCTCGCCGCTCTGCTCTGGGGGAAGCTGAAAGGTGCAGGGACCAGGAGGAGGCGTAGCGTCCCAGCGGGATCGGTTGATCCCAGCCTCAGGCTCGTTCGCAGTCCCTGTCACTGCGGGGCCTCCAAGGCGGGCTGGGACCGCAGGACGCTCCCCTTATGTTGTACGTCGGCGTTCTCTGATGTCGAAGGACCGTTGCACCGCAATTTCGGTGCCGATCAGTTGTCGGGTTCTTTGGCCCTCGGTTGCCGGTGAGAAACCTCGGGTAGAGGAATTTGGCACGCTGGAAAATGCTGGTAGTCGGCAACAGCCGCCGGTGCTTCTTCACCGTGCGGCCATGCTGGTCGGCGGTTAGGCCACGCCCCCCAGGCTTATGATGTTTTTAGATCTGCAAAAACACAGGTTTAATATTAATGTGGCTTCACTGGGTGAACTACAAACCAGGCGATGTAATGACAGTCTGATCAGTAATGCCAGGTATCAAAGAAAACGTCAGAACTCAGATCGCAGTTGCGTCTGTAAATGTACTTATTAAAAGGCTATTATCACAGAAAGATGGAGCAGAATGTCCCCTGGCATTGGCGAAGGAGCAAAGCACCCTGACGAGAAGCAGCAAATACATATATGTAACACCTTCATGTTGTTGGATTTGCTCACTAGATTTTGCACATGTTTTTCATGGTATTCTACCATTCAACCTTCTCTTTTGTACATGGTGTTACTAACTTTACGATGGTGTCTACCAACTCTTTCTTCGGTGCAACACCCCTCCCAGTGATCAGATGTCTTAGATAATTTACGTCTTGTACTGCAAGTTTGAATTTTTCTTTCGTTAAAGACAAACCTGCATTCAGCAATTTCTCTAACACCAACCTTACTCTTGAGTCTTGCTCAAAACGTTTCCCACCAAATATCAGCAGATCATCCTGATAGCATGTAACACCTTTCACCCCTTTGAGTGAAGAAACCATCACTCTCTGAAAAACAGAGGCTGCCAATACCAGCCCAAATGGCATCCTCTTGAACTTAAATGCTCCAATGGGCGTTTTAAATGCTGTAAGCTCTTGGGAACTCTCTACCAACTGCACCTGATGATATGCCTGCTTTAGGTCAAGTGTTGTGAAGAATGTTGCCCCTGTCAAGGATGAAACTATCTCAACTATGTTTGGAGGTGGAAACCTGTTCACAACTGCTTCCTTATTGAGTTCCCTAAGGTCCACACACAACCTAATATCTCCACTAGCTTTCTATGCAACAACAATCAGAGCCAACCATTCTCTGGCTTCTGCTGGTGTTATAATATTTTAACTGACAAGCTTCTCCAATTGCTGTTCTACTTTTTCCTGTAAAGCAACAGGGATTCTCCTCACTTTGGCCACTGTTGGTATCGCTCCCCTCTTTAATTTTATATAATGTTTATAACCTTTCAAACACCCTAACTCCTCTTTGAGCAAAGAAGAGTATTCTGACACAAAATCATTACACACTGTCTCAACCTCCTGTACTTGCACTTGAAGTTCTGCATTTGGATTTAAGGTAACCCCCAACAATCGTTGATGCGGCCATCCAAATAAATAATCTTTCTTGGATACGTAAATCTTGCCAACCGTAAATTTTGTTTTCAATTCAATACACGCATTGAAATATCCTAGCATGTTTATGGGTTGTCCACCATACCCACCAGGGCGTTCATCCATGGTATGCAATTTGTTTTTCCCTTGAAACCTATGACTATATTTGCCTTAGAAATAATCGTTAGATGTGAGCATGAATCAAACTTCATTCTCAGATCAATTCCATCAATTCTCACGACACCAATTGGATATTGTTGTTGTCCCGCTCCTTCAACTTGAAATATAATATCCTGAGTGATCTCTTTTACTTCCTTATTCTGTTCTCTTCTTTGTTTATTCCTACAACATCTTTGAAAATGCCCCTTCTTTCCACACCCGTGACAGATCACTCCCAGAGCCGGATATATTCTTCCATTTGCTCTGTGACCACTCCTCTCACATCGAAAACACTCTACTGTATGTCTTATTCAATCTTCTTTCACTAATTCTTTAGATACTTCCTTTTTATTTTTTATGATACAAATATTTTCCTCACTCTTTTCTGAGCTTGAATGTATTTTACTCTTCTTACCTTTCAGCTCAGTTTGCACATGTTAACATGTGCTCAACCCTTTTTGCCACCAAGATTACTTCCTCCAATGGTGGCTCTTCTTTCAGCCACAATACCTCTCTAATGTTGTCATCTCTGCATCTTAAAACAAAGTGATCCCTTATAGGTTCCTCATTGGATCTCCCAAATTTACAGGTGGACACAAGCTTTCTAAGACTTGTTATGTACTCCTCAATTGTCTCTTCCCTACACTTCTCTTGTCGTCCAAAATGATACTGTTCCATAATGGTACTGACTCTGGGCAAATAATGACGGTCAAGTTGTAAAATACAAGTTTCAAACTCATTTAACTCTCTCTGTTCTTCCGCACTAAGTTCTGGTAGATTCTCCAGAACTTCCTGGCCCTCTCATCCAAGACAGTGCATTAACAAGGAATATTTCCGCTGTGCACTAAAGTTAGTTCCACATACTCTTACATAATGCCAAAACTTTTTCCTCCATTTGTTCCATTTTATGGTTGGTTCTCCTGGACTGCTTAAAAAGCGGTGGTGGTGTCACATTCTGCATTATGTTATGTTTTCTCACCAATTGAAATACCCACACACCAATTTACAACCCCACCACTTTAGAGCTGTATTTGAATATCTGCAGCACCCTGTCCATGCATTTTAGATGTGCCTATCACCGTTGTAGGCACAAACACCACTGTTCACATAGGTGTGCCTATCACTGCAACAGGAAAAGGTGTGCCCATCACCACTGCTGAGGAACAGGTTTTTATTTTAACCACACCACAAAATTTGTATATGTGCCTATCACTGTTCCAGGCACTCATTTTCCTTTTTGGTGCACCTTTCACCGCATGCTAGCGCAGGCACCACTATCCAATGAGGTGTGCCTATTGCTGCAAAAGGCAAAGGTGTGCCTATCACCGCTGATGGAGAAAGAAGCTTAATTTTAGCTTCCACCAAGTGAGCAATCTAGCCGCTGAAACACTGCTCTGTTTTTTAATTTATGTTTAATTTTTCCTTTAAAAAATGTGATGTGCTATAGTGCAATCAACCAGCACTCAATGACACAATAATATCCGCCTGTTTTCAGTTGCATGCACTCGCTGTAATTTTCACCACCCTCACTGTAAGTTTCACTGTGAAGGTGTGTGTATCACTGTACAGGGCCCAATCCAAGATGGTGCCCATGCATCACGTGTACACCGCAGAGGTAATGACTGGCAAAAGGAAAGCTAATGGTCACTTCTCAACGTCGCTCCAGGCGGCTGCTGAACCACATTCGGCTCTCTCCCTGATGTTGAGGTGCTCCTCACTTCAAGTCCCTCGCTCATCACCAGTGTAATGTGTACTCCAATTACTTCAATACACGATAAGAATTTAACGTAAGAGATTCTTTAATGAAGCACCTCATCCATCAAGTACCGATGGCAACTGACTCACCGGTACACAACCTGCATTCTACATTCCATGTTCTATCTGACATGGTACCATTACATCACCTAGTTACCAGCCCCAGAAACAGCTGGAGCAGATATCACACCCAATTTCAGAAGATTATAGAATTAGGTACGTACTCATAAGCTTCACTATTCTAACGAGCAGGGATAGTTCATGAGAGCGGCAGAAGCCGAGAGTAGAGGGCCTTCAAAAGCACCAACATATAAATGAAGTTTCTACCAGTACAGGAGCTTTGAAAATTGCACTTTCAGATGCCAAGACTGTTTCTCACCCCAGCTATGAAACAGGAACTTCCAGTTGTCCGGTTTCATCTTTTTTAAGAGAACATGGCAGTTACAGGTTGCATTACTGAAGCCTTATTCTGAGCAATTCACATTTTTCTTGTACAGGGTATAGCCAGGGCGTAAGGGTGCCTTGTAGTACACGCCTACCAAAATATATCTGTTAGAACTGGGAGTCTCTAGTTGGCTGAGGTATGTACCTTAGTCCAAATAGGGATCCTTGCTTCTACGTCAGGGTAAGGAGGTACACACCTTTAGATAACCCCTGCTCACCCCCTGGTAGCTTGGCACGAGCAGCCAGGCTTATCTCCAAGGCAAATGTGTAAAGTATTTGCATCCACGCTCTCAGTGACACAGTGATAACACCACAAATGGACTCCACACGAGTTTCATAAAAAACAAGTATAAGTTTATAAGAAAAAAAGATATACGATGAGACCACACGATAAAAATCCAACATATGCGTATTTGTAATATTTCACCTTGCCGGTTATTAGGCCAGCAAGCACTGGTAGGTTCTTGCAGTATTAATGAGCAATTCTCAATGATCTAATGCAGTCCAAATGCAATGCTATGCAGTTCGTAATGCAAGAATCAGGCAGTTCGTAATGCGACAATAATGCAATTCGTAATGCAACAATCAGGCAGTTCGTAATGCAAAAAATAAGGCACTTCGTAATGCAACAATCAGGCAGTTCGTAATGCAAAAATAGGGCACTTCGTAATGCAACAATCAGGCAGTTCGTAATGCAAAAATAAGATACTCCAGCACCGATCGCGGTGCTCTGCACGGTCTCTATGCCACTCTTACTGACTCGCGGTCAGCTACTGCCAAAACATGCCCCCAACACCGTTATGATGGAAAACAAGTGCAGCTCCACACTCCGGCCCCGGTACTGCCACTCCTCGGCAAGTACGGGCCGCGATACGGTCTTGAGCGGAGGCTCGCGCTGCAAAGGTGGGAAAGGCCGAGAGCATTTCTCTCGGAGCCCGCACCCCGCCCCAGGCGGCGACACACGCTCGCTGAGCGTTACCTGGGGGGTGCGATCTCACTCTCCTCTCCTCGTGACTTGGGCCTCCGGTGCGACTTCGTTGATCTTGGGCAGTGGATCTCGGACCCCCGAGGATGATGGTTGGAGGTCTCTCTTAGGCAAAGGCAGGCTCGGGCCGGCGGCACAGCTCCTCTGGGGATGCCGGTCCGGGCCGATGGCAATGACGATCGCAGCGGTTCTGGTCACGCTGCTCGATCGACGCAGAGAACAAGACTGCTCCGGGACATACCGTCACAGGGCAATTCTCATGAAGGTCTCAGGCTGCAACAGGGCACACACACACAGCGTCGCTGAGACTCACTTGGACTCCAGGTGCACACGATCACAGGGCAATCCTCACGAATGTCTCATGCTGCACGAAGCACACACACACACAGCGTCGCTGAGACTCACTTGGACTCCGGGTGCACACGATCACGGGGCAGTTCTTACGCAGGTCTCAGGCTGCACGAAGCACACGCACACAGCGTCGCTGAGACCCACCTGGAAACTTTTATGTTCCTGAGTTTCCACAACAGGGAGCCAGCTCTCCTCGGGCCCTTGGGGACAAGTTACTTCAGGACACAGCACACAGCAAAGTCCTCTCAAGCAGGGGGACACAGCACACAGCAAAGTCCCTTAGCCTCTCCTTGGTTAAATCAGCAAACTGCAGGCCAGCCCCAGAACACACAGCAAGGGTCAGTCCTTTCCTTCAGTCTCTTCAGCTGTTTCTTCCTTGGCAGAGGTTCCTCTTGACCACGAAGTAGTTTCAATCCTTTTCAGTCTTGATCAGTCCAACGTTCAGGGGTTTCAGCTCTCATAGTTATACCCCTAAATGTCTTTGAAGTCTTTGTGTTCAGAAGGGCACTGACCCCTGTCTAAACCAGTTCTGGGATTGAGAGGCAAGATGGCGGCCGCTTGCTCGGCCGAGTAAGCTGGATACCGACGCTCTCCCAGAGTAACTTTCCCTCTCCCCTACTCTACGCTTTTCTTTTTAGCCAGGACGGTGGCTTGGACAATGTGAAACCCTGCAAATGCTGTGGCAGTATCGGTCTCCGCTTTTACAATTCCCGATTGCAACTGGGCTTCATGATTTGCGGCATATTGGCTCATTGTGCTGGCGGTGTACTGGCTCTCTGAGCTGGCGGCTGACCGAGTTCTCCCCATTTTCACCCACGCTTACAATGGCTCCGAAGAGCATTACAAAGGGCGCTAAGACCCGGGGGCCTGGGACGACTGCAATCTCTTCTGCTGAAAGCCCGAAGCTTAATTCAGGTAGAAGCGGAGAAGGTGGAACACGTCGCGGTGTGAACGGCTCTCCTCCAGGTCCTGCGGTGAGAGGAGGCAGCACTACCCGGAAACCGCAAACGGTTCCTGGGTTATTTAAAAAGCAAATCGGAAAAGGTAAGAGCATGGCGGAGACCGGGGGATCGACTCTTCAATGGATTCTTCAAATAAGGCAGTGACTCTCCATGGCAACAATGTTGCCGCTGCGCCGCCGGCTTTGTTATTAGACAGTAAAGATTCTTCTGTCGAAGGCGGCGATAAGACTATGATTCCCCCGGGAATATTACTGCTACTGCTGTGCCATTGCTGTCGGGAATGCCAGTAAAGCATAATAAGGACTTTGAGGCAAATATATGCGAAGAGAGAGATTGTAGTACTGCTATGCAGGGCAGCCTTGGGAATACGAGCGGGGATAAGCAGAGTATCGAGACTGGGATTGTGGAAACAGGCATTACGCAAGATTCCTCTTTGTTGAGTGAAACTGCCCTGACCAGCAATATAGGTATTAGAGGGGCAATACCTGTACAATACCCTGCGCAAACAGCAATACCTTTTATCATGTCCCAAGGTGACAGTTTGGCCCTTGAACCCAGAAAACATAATGGGGATGGTAATCTTTTGGCAAGAGGTGAGGAGACCTTGGGCCTGCAAAATCTAGATCAACTAGACATGGAGGGTGCTAAAGACATAGATTCTGGTGACAAGTTTTACTCCATGTCGGATCCCTCTTTTTCTTCAGAGAATGAGAGCCTTGGGAAAGATTGGGCTGAAGATAAAAGTGATATAAGTAGTTTACGGTTGGACGAAGAAGAGATGAGTGATGAGGCTTCTGATAAGGGGACTGTTCGTAAACAAAAAGAAACACATAAATCTGTGGCAAAAAGCTCTCACGGTCCAGCTGGATCACTAGTTTGGGATTACTCGTTCTCGCCTCAGCTGGATGTGGACCTGGAGCAAGGAATAAACTCTCGAGAAGCTGTAGGCTCAGATAAGTCTTTACAAGAAGAAATTACCCTTTCCACCATCTATTTAAGTGTTATGGCTCATCGAGAGGAGACCAGGGTGGAAGGGCTTCGGATGCAGAGTGCAGTACGAAAATTGCAGAATACTGTGCGCCGAGTAGCAAAGACATGTACTGAGATCTCTACAAGAATTGGTGAAGCCGAGACGAGGATTTCAGCATTGGAGGACGAAACAGTGCAACAGAAGGCCACCATTGCATCCTTGCAGTCTCTGAAAGAAGATGTCACGTGGAAATTGACGGATCTTGAAAACCGCTCTAGAAGAAACAATTTACGGATCCTGGGAATACCCGAAGAACTGGAGGGTCAAAATATCCGGCAGTTTGTTATTGAACTTTTCACAGAAGCTTTCCAGAACTCAAGCAGTGGAACTGGGAAGCGGAGCTTCAGAGAGCTCATAGGTTCCCTTTCAGTCAGCGGACCAGATCAGCGGGTTTAAACGAAAGGCCTAGAATGATTTTGATTTGTTTAAATAGTTTTGTGTTAAGAGAAGCAATTTATGATTTAGCCCGTCCAGACAGGAAAAGAAAGGGCAAAGGATGTGATTTTTTTGTTCGTCCTGATTTTTGTCAGGTTACTGTTCAAAAAAGGTGGCATTTTCGTCAAATGATTTCCTTATTTCAGGCAAAGGGGGTTCAGGCCTTTTTACTCAATCCAGCAAAATTAAAAGTTATTTACAAGGGTCAGACACAATTCTTTGTGTCTGAAATTTCAGCACAAGAGTTTTTGAATACAATTTAAAAGGGACGGAGGGATACCTTTATATTGTCTAAGCTGTGATTTGGGGGACGGGGGGTCCGGGGGCGCTCAACTATCCGCTTTCCATCTCAGAGGACCTAGTCCTTATGCCTCAGTTGGGAGGGGTGGGAGGGGTGGGAAGGGTGGAAGGGGGGGCTGGTTGGGGGGGTCAAGGGGAGGGGGAGGGAGGGGGTGGGGCGAGGCATTGTTGGTTTTTGTTATCTGCTTTGTATTATGGTTATGGTACTAATTCTTATGTGAAGGTAAATTTTTTTGTCTTTTTTCATGCTACGAAACTTAGTCCCGGGAGTGGGTTGGGTGGACCGGATGTGATAATCTTGAGAAATAATGATGATAGGTAGACTACGTATATGTTCATGGAACATATGTGGTTTAAACGATAAGAAAAAAAGAGGGGTGATGGCCCAAATTTTACAAGGTATGTGTATTGATGTGCTTTGTATACAAGAAACTCATATCCCCTGGAATAACCGTGGGTGGCTGAATGATCTAGGTATGGAAGTGCTTGCCAGTACTAGACAGAGTACTACAACTAGGGGCGTGGCGATACTGACTAAACACCGTTTGGGAGTATGTAAACGGGTGAAAGAGGATATCTTGGGGCGGTGGGCTATTGTTGAAATTCTTGTTAATGGCTCCCCATTATCGATTTGTTCTATTTATGGTTCTAACTTAGACGACCCTGTAGTGATGCATCATTTGAGTGTGGAATTAGCATCATGGTCATCCCCTCTAATCTTTTGTGGAGACTTTAATTTACATTTAGAGAGTAACTTTGATATAACTAGTAATCTCTCTTATAGGGGTAAGAAAATTAAAGTTTTTAAAGCTACCCAAGGTCTAGTTAGAGAACTCGGGCTATTGAATGTATGGCATACCCTTAAGATTAATGATCCCGGGGCTACTTTTTATTCAGCCCCACATAAAAAATATGTTCGCTTGGATTATTTTTTTATCTCAGCTGAACTAATATCTAATGCTAAAATGGAGATTACTCCAAGGATCATTTCTGATCATAATCCGGTTATTCTGGAATTAGCCATTAGCCCCAGAACTAAACAGAAGATTTGGACATTTGAACGTAAATTACTGTTAGATTCTGAATATTGTGCCCATATGGGTGATTGGATTAAAGAATATTTTCAAATCAATAGGGGCACTGCCTCAGACCCCATTGTTTGGGATGCCTTCAAGGCTAGGGTTCGGGGGGAAACACTCAGCTACTCTATTGCTAAACAACGGAAAACTATGGGGGAAATGAAGGGTTGGATTGACCAGCTAAGAATATTAGAAATAGATCTAATGGGGGAAATAACTAGTCATCAAAACAGTGATGCAACCTTAAAAGCTATTGCAATTTTAAAGATGAAAATTCACCAACATTTCGCTTTGAAGGTTGCGGCGAAACTGGCCCTGTACAGGACTCAAATATATGAATCTGGGGAAAATACTGGGAGGATTTTAGCAAAGAGACTGCAGCAAAGAGAAATTGCTAATCAAATTTATAGAATTCAGGATCATCTTGGCCGGATTCAAGACTCCCCAAGCGAAGTTCTGGGTGTGTTTCGTAGGTACTATCATCAGCTATATACTGAACAAGAGATAAGTGGTGTAGAAGATATGATACAGGAGTTCAGAGCTGAGATTGAAACCAACAAGGTTACACAGAATCAAAATGAGGAATTGGCTGCAAGTATAACCTGGGAAGAAGTAGAGGGAGCAATATTGTCCTTAGCCATAGGGAAAGCGGTAGGGCCTGATGGGATTCCCTCGAGTTTTTAAGACTTTTCGGGAGGTGCTTAAGCCGGAACTTATGGTACTGTTTCTTTCTGCACAGCGTGGTTCTGTTCCCGACTCTTGGCGGAAAACTACCATTATTGTTTTTAAAAAAAGGACAAACCCGAATTGAACCCTTCATCATATAGGCCCATTTCGCTTATCAACTCTGATAGTAAAATTTTTCAAAAATCATGGCTTGTCGCCTAGGAATAGTTATTACCTCGCTAGTATCAGTTTATCAGCACGGGTTTATCCCAGGCAGGGATACAGCCGATCACGTGAGACGTGTAATAGCCCTTTTAGATTGGGCTCAAGCAACCAAATCTTCATTGGGGGTGATCCTGTTGGATGCCGAGAAGGCGTTCGACAGGGTCTCTTGGCAATTCCTGTGGGATGTTATGCGATGGAAGGGGTTTTGTTCCGAATTTATTCAAGCAGTGAGAATTTTATATATATGTCCAGAAGCAACTATACGTATCTCGGGACAGGAGTCCGGACCTATCTGTATTAGTAGAGGTACTAGGCAGGGGTGTCCATGCTCCCCTTTATTATTTGCATTATATATTGATTTATTTCTTAATAAATTAAATTTGAGTACAAATATTAAGCCGGTAAGCCCGTATGATATGGAATACAGAGCACTGGCGTACGCTGATGACATTGTGGTACTCACTAGTGATATATCTTCAGCGTTCCCCGCAATAAAGACTTTGGCAGGGCAGTTTGGTAGATTTTCCGGCTATAAATTAAATGAAGATGCTTTATTCAGGTTCTGATGCTCCGGTAAACCTACCAATTGTCTCTGAAGCAATTTATCTTGGGATTAGAATTACAACTGAAGTGGAAAGGATTCCCGATCTGAACATTACCCCAGTGAAGGACAAGGTGAACACAACATTGGAAAGACTAGATCACCTTCATTTCTCCCTTCATGGGAGGTGTAATGTTTTAAAAATGCTTGTCCTCCCTAAATTTTTATATATATTTCGAACAGTCCCCCTTGAGTTCTCCACCTCTTGCTTTATCAAGCTAGAGAGGATTTGCTCTAGATTTCTTTGGGGGTATCGGAGACCGAGAAGGGCATTTAAAAGGATGGTTTTACCAAGAAATCGTGGGGGATGGGGTGTTCCATATTTTTGGGTTTATTATTGGGCCAGTATGTTGCAATATATGGGTCCCCTTTTAGTTGGTGCTAAGGCTGAGATCCCATTTTCTAACAGACCATCCATTTATGAATTTGGGTTGGGTGCAGATATTAATAGCTGTTTAGTTAGGATAGTAGAGCCTAGCTACTACAAAAAAACAAGTTCAAGATACTTAAGGCTGCTTTTGCAGTCTGGAAACAAATTAGAAGTAAACTACATATCCCAAATTTGAATATTTATACCCCCTTCTCTGCATCTGGTTTGCTTCCTATAATATTTCGGGATCAAACTACATTTAGATGGGGTATGAAAGATCTATTGTATGTGGGTGATCTGTTTGACAAGGGACAATTGTTGTCCTTTGTAGATCTTCAGGAGAAATTTGGTCTTGGCAAACAAGAATTTTTTTAATATCTTCAAATACGTAGTTTTTTTTTGGGTAGGAAGGGGTCAGGAATAGAGGTACAGTTTGTTAAAATTCCACTGATTGAAAAAGTGAGAAAAAAACTTCTATAGGATTGTTGTATCAACTACTACTGGATGTAGAATCTGGGCTCCAATTATAGATTGGACCCAGCAGATTAACTCCCCATAAATAATGTAAATAGCAATGGGATTTAAATATATTTTCTTGCTTATCCTATTTTGGTAAAGGTCTATGTTTAAAAATTGAAAAAATCTGGGGGTTTTCTGATAATGTAAAAAAATGTATTATTTGAATGAAGTATCAGGATTTTGTTTTCATCATCCAGCCCATACTGGGCCGGTTAACTCTTTGCCTTTCTTTTTTTTTTGATTTTTTGGTCTTTTTCTGTCTGTTCTTTTTTTTTTTAAAGAAAAGAAAAAAAAACTAAACCAGTTCTGGGTGTCTCCCTGCCAGTGACGCCTTTTCCCTTTGATAGTGGGGGTCTGGGTTTTCAATCACTCAGCAGGAGATGGAGCCATTGTTTTATGGCGGCAGCCCAGGCCTCTTCACCTCCAGAATTGTTAGAACAAAAAAACCAGCCACTTCAAAAAGTGTGGTTTCTAAACACACAATGTAAAAACCACCTTCAGAAAAAGATGTGTTATTAAATTGTGAATTCAGGCACACTAAACTTCACCTCTCCATCTTAAGCCTATG
Source organism: Calotriton arnoldi (assembly GCA_963921515.1). Taxonomy (NCBI): domain Eukaryota; kingdom Metazoa; phylum Chordata; class Amphibia; order Caudata; family Salamandridae; genus Calotriton; species Calotriton arnoldi. Next base: position 8,288,528 of record CAWUFW010000015.1, read on the forward strand.
GGAAGATAGGCTGGAAACATATTACACAGCCTCCCCCATTCTGTCCTATGGGCAAGATGGCCTTGCAACAGTGAAAAACGAAATGGAGAGTATTTCACTGTCAGGACATGGTACACACCTTGGTACATGTCCTACCTTTCACATACACTGCACCCTGCCCAGGGGGCACCTTGGGCATACCATAGGGGTTTCTGATGTGCATAAAAAGGGAAGGGTAAGGCCTGGCAAGTGGGTGCACTTGTCAGGACAACATGGCAGTTTAACAAACTGCGCGCAGGCACTGCAGTGGCAGGCCTGAGATCTCTTTTTAAGGCTACTGGAGTGGGTGGCACAATTAGTGCTGCAGGCCCACTAGTAGCATTTCCATTACCAGCCCTGGCACACATAGTGCACTTTACTAGGGACTTTACTAGTAAGACAAACATACCAATTATGGACAACCAATTACCATTAAACTTTACACAGGGAGCACTTGCACTTTGACACTGATCAGCAGTGGCAAAGTGCCCAAAGCATCTAAGTTGGCAACACCATGTCAGAAAAAAGGTCTAGGGGGAAGGCAAAAAGTTTAGGGAACTTTAGCCAAAAAGGGCCAAGGCCAACACAACCCCCTCCCAGCCTAAAGCCAGGGTAGACCAATCAACTACCTTGATGGACTTCCCTGCTTGGGGCGATAGAACACGGACGCAGGCCCGCTACCGCAGGGACACCCTCCTGTTCTATGCCTTCCTGACCCCAGGGGGTTCTCTTGGTCACTACTCCCTGGGCCAACTATGCTGCTCCATGGGTCCTTCCTGGCAGTCGGGGACCTTCTAGGGGTGCTGGTCCCTTGCCAACTCCCACCTATCGGCCAGGATACTGTCTCCAGTTATCCGGCCCTCCAGGTTAGAGGTGGGGTTACCCCGGTCACTTTTAGGGGACCTAGCCCTACTGGCTGGGCACTGTCCCACGGGTTTTCCCACGGGGGAACACCTCCCCCCCTTAACCTTCCATTTAGATTTTTGGGCCTGCCACTTAGGAATGGCACCCACAAACTTCAGGACCGCGGGAGCTCTGGTTACAGACGCCCCGCGACCTCCTGACGCTAGGTGTTCCTCCTCGCACTGCTGGCAGGTAGGTTCTAGACCTCCACCCCGGTGCTCCTCTAAGGATCCCTCCAGTCTCTGGGGGGTGGTTGGGGACCCCCGGGGATGCTGCTTACACTCTCTCCCTCTCCCTGGAGACAGGGTGCTAGCCTGCACGCCTCCCCCCCCCCACTTCTCTGGGCCCTGACGGCGCCACTCTGTCCGTCTTCCCTCCCACGGGACTGGAAGATCCCTGAGTTGCTGCTGGGGTTCCCCTTTGGTGTTTCTTCAGACCCCCTCACCCATGACCAGGGGCCTGTCTCGGGGGCAAGCTCCCGGGAATTAAAGAGCTCGCTGTCTAATAGGTGTTGGCGCAACTCTGAAAAATGTTTACTGAGCCGAGGCTCCCTGGAGCCCAAATTGAGCAATCCTTTGTAATCATTCGCCATGCTAACCAACACCCACTCATCCAGTGCACGCGTGTACTCATCCAGATCCTCCACCCGAGTACTGGATTTTAGTCTCTGGAAATCCCTGCATTTCTGCAGGTACTGTTCAGGAGTGAGCCCATACCTGAGGCATAAAGCCTCCTTCATATTGGCGTAGGTCAGGGTTCCCGCCCTCTCTAAAGGTGGTAAAACATCTCTCCCTGAAGCCTCAAAGTTTTTTCATAGGCTCGCCCCCAATGCTTCTCAGGCACCTCATTCATCCTCAGTGCGATCTCATATGCCGTGAACCACGCATAAATATCATCACCCCTTTGGTAATCTCGCACTAAGTCTTTGGGAATGTACACCTTACCCGCTGGCACTGGTTGTGTGCTGCCACCATTCGAACTGGACTCCGCCTGTTTAGCCTTAAGGTCCAGTTCCCTCATGCTTAACTCATGAGCTAAGAGAATCTTCTTCTCTTCCAAGGCGAGAGCGTTCCTGCTCTCCTGTGCTCGCTTTTCACTTTCAATGAGCAGCTTTTTCTCTTCTGCTTGTGCCTTAAGTTTTAAAACCTCCAACTCATGCTCTCTGACCCTTTGGTTTTCCTCCAGCTCCTCTGGGGAAAAACTCCTCCCTGAATGGTTACTACCAGCCCCTGAGGCTGGTCCTTCCACCGGCAAATCCTGTGGACCAAATCCATTCCCTGGGTCATCCTCATCCACCTCAACATCACCTGTCTCCTGAGCCCCTTTGGCTTCCCACCAGGCCCTCAAGGCAGTTTGCAGCTCCTCCTTGTTGGCGCTACTTCTCATGGGACATCCCAAAGCTCTGCAGAATTGCCTCAATTGATCAACTTTGTAGGTAAGCAATGCCTCAATGTCGAACTCCAATTCTGCAACCTCACTGGCTACTTGACTCCTCTGAGACATGATGTGTGGCTTAAAGGTCGCTCAAAAATAGAACCAAAAATCAAAACACAATATGTGATTGCGTCGTGGTCTGCGCTAAACTAGTGATGTACTCCAATCACTGTGAGTGAATTTGCAAATACACGTTCAAATCCCCAACCGCTGACCACCAATGTTAGAACTGGGAGTCTCTAGTTGGCTGAGGTATGTACCTTAGTCCAAATAGGGACCCTTGCTTCTACGTCAGGGTAAGGAGGAACACACCTTTAGATAACCCCTGCTCACCCCCTGGTAGCTTGGCACGAGCAGCCAGGCTTATCTCCAAGGCAAATGTGTAAAGTATTTGCATCCACGCTCTCAGTGACACAGTGATAACACCACAAATGGACTCCACACGAGTTTCATAAAAAACAAGTATAAGTTTATAAGAAAAAAAGATATACGATGAGACCACACGATAAAAATCCAACATATGCGTATTTGTAATATTTCACCTTGCCGGTTATTAGGCCAGCAAGCACTGGTAGGTTCTTGCAGTATTAATGAGCAATTCTCAATGATCTAATGCAGTCCTAATGCAATGCTATGCAGTTCGTAATGCAAGAATCAGGCAATTCGTAATGCACCAATCAGGCAGTTCGTAATGCGACAATAATGCAATTCGTAATGCAACAATCAGGCAGTTCATAATGCAAAAAATAAGGCACTTCGTAATGCAACAATCAGGCAGTTCGTAATGCAAAAATAGGGTGCTTCATAATGCAACAATCAGGCAGTTGGTAATGCAAAAATAAGATACTCCAGCACCGATCGCGGTGCTCTGCACGGTCTCTATGCCACTCTTACTGACTCGCGGTCAGCTACTGCCAAAACATGCCCCCAACACCGTTATGATGGAAAACAAGTGCAGCTCCACACTCCGGCCCCGGTACTGCCACTCCTCGGCAAGTACGGGCCGCGATACGGTCTTGAGCGGAGGCTCGCGCTGCAAAGGTGGGAAAGGCCGAGAGCGTTTCTCTCGGAGCCCACACCCCGCCCCAGGCGGCGACACACGCACGCTCGCTGAGCGTTACCTGGGGGTGCGATCTCACTCTCCTCTCCTCTCCTTAGGGGGAAGGCAAAAAGTTTAGGGAACTTTAGCCAAAAAGGGCCAAGTCCAACAATACCCAACACTTCTTGTCCAATACTCAGGGACGTTCCATGGAAATCAGAGCAATACATCGTTTCAATCCCCCTTTAAAGTTTGAGACCTGAGCTGTGGGTTATTTGAGTTTCAGGCACTGGAAACCACTGCTGCTTCTTGCAACACACAGTGATGTTCATGGAGAATTTACCATTAGTGTCCAAGATCCTTAACATATTAAAGGGGAAGATTTAATCAAGCATTCATGAGTACAGGAAGTAGTACTACAGTTGTACTCTTTTAAAGTACTCGTCAATGCCTCTGTGAATTGTCTCCGAACTGTCCAACTGCCTATTAGTTTAAATGCAAAGAGTGCACAGTTCTTTCTATTTGCAATAACTGTTTATGTATACTAACATTGTATTCCATTTTAGATATCTTGGGGCCAATTAAAAAAAAGCATGTGAGAATATTTAAAAGAGTACTACAGGACTACATATTATGTACTTCTAATTGCCTTTGTGAGTAGGCCCTAACTGTTGATAAGGTTTTCAGTGCTGGCTCGTTACTCACTATGAGTTATAGGTGTAGCTCATAGAGGGATACTTACCCATTACCTAATGTGACGATGAAGAGCATCCAGTTTTGACCTCAGTTCTCTAGGTGTGTTCTGCGGAGGACCGGTATCCCATTTTACATTAATGTTTGGACAATGGTGCCCTGTTGACTTAAGTCTCTCTCAGTGTGGAGCACGAGATTCCTCTACATAGTCTTTGGTGCGAGGGTCATTGCTACATCATGGCACACCAGTGGCAGAAGCTCTTTCCCTGTAGAGTGTCCTCAAGAGATAGAGGCTCCATTAAAGTAGAGATGTCATTATTTGCATCCTTTTGGAGATGTTCTAGCTGCTGATGCATTCTTGTTTTGTGCTCCTACTGGATGACGTTGAGGCACCCTTGATGTTGTAACTCTTTCGACTTTGAGGATCTCTTGAGACAAGAAGAAAGGCAGAGGGTATCACACTTATGGGAATGTTCAGTGTTTATGACTTTTGCGGAATAAGCCCTAGATGCCAAACCCCTTAATAACTATTTATGCTCTTGTCTTTTCTTCTCATTTTTTTTCTTAAGGAGCATTTTTTGGATAAAGTGTATTTTAAGCCCTGCAGATTGTTTAATCAATGATTAATTTGATTGTATTTGCATACACAACTTACTTTTTCCCTTAATACCTCATTAGGAGTGCCTTCAGTGCCGATCCTCTTAAATCTGCCCACCATGAAGTGACTGAAACTAGTGTTATTGGTAACTGTGAGGGACAAAATGAACAGGGATTACAAGTGGGACCCAGTAGGTGCACATATTGCACAAGGATTATCAGGGCAATCAGTAACTCTGGCTCTTTTTCTTCTGGTTACTGTTGCAATTCGGCAGGAAAGAGGTCACTTGAGACAATCCTCAGGTATTATTTTGTTTGCCCCTGCAGTTATTTGCTAAATTAGAATGATCAACCATTTTTTTATCAATATTCTCTAAAAAATAATTAGCTTGGGGAGTGGGGAATTCAGCTGTTTTTGGAAATTCGCCTTTCCTTTATCATTTTCCCTAGTCGGACGTGCTTTTAATCTTCCTTACATATCAGAATCAAGGTGAACCAATGACCGCCCTCCTCACATACACATGCATCGTGTTTCAGTGTTCCATTATTTTATTGGGTTTATTTACATAATGTCAATTCAACCGCAGCCTACGTGCTTTGGTAGACCGGGGAGACACATGCCGATAAATGAGGTTACCGATGGAAATTTACAAAAAACGTTTGCAGAATACAAAGGCATACATGCACAGAGTCGCAAATGTACGCATATTCACCCAGTCACATTCAACATATGAGTCGCAAATGCGCACATTCACACAGTCATTCAACATGTAAGCCACTCCATTGCTGCAGAGGTCACTTTTAGCAAGCCAGCGCCGCGTCAGCGCTGTTATTCTTATCGGCAGGCAGTTAGCGGTCTGATTACAGTGAAGCTAAGATGCCACATCCCATTGCGATTCGCCTACTTAACTCTAGCAAGGTTGATGTCTGTAGTGGAGCGTGCGGTGTAAAATGCTTAACTTCATCAGTACTGACATCATCAACTAGGAATGCTTCATTAACATTAGCATTCTCTGTCCCCATTTTAAGGTAATCAGCCATTGTATGTCCAGGCCTTGTATCGGCTCGCCTGTGTTCCGCCATCTTTGTTCCACAAAGCAACAACTGAAAAGAGAATCAGGAAGACGCCCCCTTTCGAGTCTGCAAGTGCATGTTTAATCACATAAGCATTGTTCGTATTGTAAGTGGTCGGTAAAATGCACCGCAAAGCTGTACACTATTGGCAAATTCCAGAACATGTTGCAGTTTCACTATTCATTATTAGAAACTGCAGAAGTAATGTATGAGGCACTACAAAAATCAAGGCGTTGATGCTGTTTTGTGCTTTTATTGTTGCTCTTAATATATTTATTTTGTTATTTAGTGCACCAAACATATTCACAGGGGAAGGTATTTCTCCATACAGTAATATGTTTTCCAAATTATTTCCCTGTCGAAAAATATGTCCAAATGCTTATTTTCTCTAACCCTGCAAACTGTCTTTATGAGATATGATATTGTTTGGAAGATGTAATTAAACTTGCATTTACCTTCATGGAGTCTTTTCAATATTTGAGTATTGAATCTTTTTTATACAATTTTTCACAACTAATAATTATTACTGCAAAATGTCATTAACTAAGAAAGAAATAATCCCTCCTCTGAGGTTTTGAAGCATCTTTAATTGATGGACAATTACAACACTTTTGACTTGTATATGTGTACTACAGTCCCTTCATTTTATAAACGTTTATACTTAGGTTTCATCATATCAATGTGTCTGTGCCTTAGTATAAAGTGAGAAATAACGGATCTGTCCTCGCTTTTTCATTTGCTGTATTATTAAAAGAGCACTATTTATCAACATTTTTCAAATTTCTTAACCTATTTTCTTACCTAATTTAATTATTCTCATACATGGGATGTTGAATAAAACAACAAATTTGAAAACTGTGAACAACATATCATTGTATTGTATTATTTTTCCATCTTCTGATTAAGGCTCTTGCAGCGTTGTTGAATTGTATTTAAATTCGAAAAAAATGATGACTAGAATTTGCAACTGCATTTATACGTTGAAACTGTGGTAAAACAACATATAATAATGCCACTAATTTAAAACATGAATAGGATTGCAATAGTCATAATTAAAAGAACTTTTTGTAATGCCATGGTAGCGTGACTCGGTTGCAATCCATCCACGAGCCACGCATACTGGCGAAGCAAGCCATAACTCAACCAAATGCAGTTTTCATGACCTCACCTACAGTGTCACAGATCATATCACAAATGTCATGAAGGATATCACTAATGACATGACGCTTGATGTTACAATTAACATTATCAATGAGACGTCTATGTATATGAATTTCTTGTTGGGTATGCGCTGTTATAATGATACTGGACTGTCAGGCGGCCTTAATCACTAGTATAGATGTTTTGAAGGTGATGACACATGATAAGGAGAGAGGCTCTCGCTGGAGGCCTGGAGCCAGAACAATGATCGGCTGAGAGGCTAGAAGTAGATGAGGCAGTGGTGAAGGCAACATGCCAGAAAGGAAGGCGAGACCCAAAGCTTGGCATCGGACTGTGAGCTTGGGCTCTTGGCCGCACCCCAACGGATGTGAGGAGGAGAGTTGGTAAGTGGCCCCCAGCCACTCAATGGCAGGGCCGTTGTGTCCACTATGGCGCTCTGCCGCTATGGCTGGTTGAAAACAACCGACTTCTCAGGGGATGTCCAGAGAGCATTGATGGAGATGCACTTTGATGGCTCCCACCTGTTCGGTGGCAAGGCCCGTTCAGTGCTCGAGCACTTCAAGGACAGTCAGGTCACTGCCAGGTCTTTGGGGACCTTCCATGCAGTGTGCCAACTGCACTCCTCTTTTACCCCATTCTGTGGCTATGGAAGGCGCTCCCAGAAATGCCAACAATATTAACCGTACCCTCAAGGCCACCAGACGTCCCAGTCCTTTTGTGGCCGTGGATGAGGTTCCCATAGAGGATGTGGCATTCAAACCTACTGTCCAATTGCCCACCACTCCATCTGCCATAGCCTCCAAGCCCCTTTAGCTTGCCCTCAACACAGCACAGTTGGTTGCGGGATTGGGCACCACCTGCCCTAATGGCAAAAAGAACATTAGCATGTAGGTACTTTAAATTGTACAATGGGGTTATACCTTGCTATTTCTGGAAACCCCACTACCCATGCCACCATCCTCAGATTGGCTGACAGAGGACTGTCTCTCCTTGCTACGCCAGGAGGTCAGACTCTTTTGGTTAAATAAGCCATCAAGAAGGATTTGGCATCAGAGATAGGTTGTGGTTGCAATTACCCCTATTTTCTGGTGCTGAAAACGCACAAGGACTCTGTTCTGTCCGAGATCTTAGCCCTTTCTATGCCATTCTGCAAAAGGAGATATTCAAAATGCTCACCCTGGCCCAGATTTTGTATTGGCCTGGATCTCGGAGACTGGATGGTTGCAGCACTTCATCGGAGGTCAGGGGTTCCAGTCTTCCCCTACCTTGACGACTGCCTGCTGAAGGCAGACTCCCCACAAGCTGTCATCACCCACCTCCAGAATATTGCAAATGTCTTGCATTCACTGGGGTTCAATATCAACATGCCAAAGCCACACCTGACTCCTCCTTAGACGCTCCCTTGCATCTGAGCCATTCTAGACACAATGCAGTTCCACGCCTACCCTCCAGGACATTCAGGCTATGGTCCTGATTTTTCTACCTCAGTCCTGGATTTTGGTGACATTGACTTTGAGGCTTCTGCGCCAGATGGCATGTAAGGGGTCTGCAGTAGGATCTGAAGTCCTAGTGGGCCTAGCATCAGTGGAACCTGTCCCACCTGGTTCAGATTTCAGATGAGACTACAAAAGATCTGCAGTGGTGGTTGCTGAACCGCGATTGGGTCAGAGGCAGACCCCTCTCCCTTGCTCACCCTGAGCCCACAGTGGTGACCGATGCATCACTCCTGGGATGAAGTAGCAACCTGGGAGAGGTGGAAATCAGAGGACTCTGGTCTCTGGCAGAGCCATGGCTCCACATCAGCCTTCTGGAGCTAAGAGCATCTGCTTGGCATTGAAAGACATTCTTCCATCCATCAAGGGAAGGCTGGTACAGGTATTTATGGACAACACCAATGATCCAGCAGAAGCGTTGTACATTTTTGTGGGTACAGACACAGATTACCCACCACACTATAAACTCCAACCTCAGTAAATAATTCACAACAACATACAGTTCGGGCCCATAGAAACTCTATAACCACTTACAAATCATGATGTCCTTCGATAGATCTTTGTAAGAGCTAATAGGGACTCAGATAGAGACGGAAGCCATTCCTTCATGAGGACCTGTGATGAAGAAATGCCTATCTAACAACAATAAATCAATAATCAATACTTGTCAGTAATATTAATCAATAAGCAAACAAACTCAGTAGATTTATCAAGGCACTTTTATCTAATCATCAATATGAATGGTCAAAACACAATAATACATTAGAACTTTTAGTACATAGGTTTCATTTAAATACAGGTAAAAACACAATATAATCACAGTTTAAAGCAAAATACATCATATATCAAATGACTGGCGTGAGGAGAGAAAGAGAGAAATAAACATTCACTGCGAATTCAGTATGCAATTTCAGGAATAATACAAACCAAAGTTCTGATGTAGATTATCAGGACTGAGATGCAAGATGGACTAATGCGCAGCGTGCAATAATCTGGAATAATTAATCCTTCAGCTGAAAGGTTTAACCTGCTCAACTTCTCCAACCAAGGAAGTTCAGGGGAAATCAGGAGAGTTCAGTTCAGGATAGTCAGAGTTTGGACTGACAGCATATCACGCCCAAGAATTGCAAGAAAATAGCCGCACACATACTTTTTCCCACAAAGTTTTTATACCTCGGAATGTTCACAAGTCCAGCCCACAAATGTAGCTTCTTACACAGTTTTCATAATTCTGTTGGGTGAGATCCATGGTGTGATCGTGGAATCATCATTCTTCAGCCCAAATCATCCGGAACCTACCTTTGTTCTCTGTTCTTCAGTTTTTCTAAGAATGTACAATATCTAATTTCACCTCGGACGTAGGAAATACATTTGCAACTCAACATGTCCACATCTCGCTTCTGAGTTGGCTTGCAACACATTTTGACACAATTATTCATAGAGAGGGAATATTCAGTCTGTAAGAAGAAACTTTAGTGATTATACTTGTAACTAAAGCCAACTAAGTCAACATTTTATCCTATTTTGAAGGAAATAATGAAGGACAAAATACATTTCTCTAAGGCCTGCAATGGAAAGACATAATACATTTTTGAGGCCTACATGGAAAATGAAAAAACGTGTTAACCGTAAAACTCTTGGAAAAACAACATAAACACATAAGAATATAACATAACTATCATTTCACTATTTTCAGAACCTAGTCTAATCATATCTCATTAATAAACAGACAGTTTCTCTTTGCAGATTCATATTTACATTTAAGAAAACATAGCAAAACACATTTTCTATTGGGAGAACTTTTCGAATCATATTCTACTAGAAATTAAACACTACACTATTATCTTTCACATTATTATCATAACACATTAGATGTTTTTCTCTCTCGCTCCTAAATCTCTCAGCTTCACCAGTTTACGACCCTTCTACATGCTTTTACCATGCAGTTTTAGAACTTCCAGTGTTTAACAAGACACAATGTTAGTCATGATTTTCTTTTAAGTACATTGGTAATTCACACAATAATGAGCAGGATTTGATCAAGCAAAATCATGCTCCATCAATCCCTCCTTTGGTGGCAAATCAAGCCATCACACAATCTCCATTAATCTGATTAGAATCTGATTATCTTAGAATTCACTTGTTTTTATCTGTTTTAGTCTAACACCTTCTACATTTCTTAGTACCTCTTAATAAGCACCCTTCATATCTTCTAACCCTATTTTTGTCCCTTCTTTTTCTTCCTCTTGTCTCTTCTACTTTGCATTTACAACATCTCTATATCAGTACTATAATTATTATGTTAGCCACAGCAATTATTGGTGTTAGTATTTGCCCTATTAAGCTGTTATCCAGTGCTGCAAACTAATTTCCCACTGAGGAAAAACCCTTACCAAGTTTCTCCCATGCACCGTCAACTTTAAGTTCTGTTAAATCACCACGCAAATTAGTAATGTTACTGATATATCCCCGCAAGTCTCTGCTTTTGTCAGGGATATAAGTGCAACATTGTTGAATTTTCAGCATGCTACAGACTCTGCCCTCTTTTGCCAATAATACGTCAAAGAGCGAGACGGTTTTGTAAAACCATTGATCCAATAGCAACCATTTCAGTATCAATCACTAAGAACCCACCAGCAGTATCCGTTGATAAACGATCAACCACTGTAGACAATTTTCAAATTTTATGTGCATTCAAAATCACTCCTACCGAAGGTATTAATTCATTAAATATATCACCCACAATTTCTGCAGCACTTATTCCCCTTTTACTCCGTATTAATTTCTTTTCATTGGTTCCATGATTATCCACGTGATAGATTTTTGGAAAAACAATTCCCACATAACAACATCCATACCAATGTTGTGGCAATCTATAATAAGCGTTTTTACCACACACAAAATACACTCCAGGGAAAACTGGATCAGTACCACCTTTTAATCCCCAACCCCCCGTAATTAGGAAGGTATGTTCACATTTACTAGAACCAATGAAATAATTATTATAGTCAGTCTTTTGTCTTAGCAAGCAAAGCTTCCCCTTGTGATGCCAATCCAGAGTCATTGAAGTATAAGTCTCACCCTTTTTGTAATCACCCTCCCTATGAGCCCATGGAGGTATTCTAGATTTCTGTTCTACAGATTCTCTTTTAATCTCTTGTCGTCTATCCTCTACGTATTTATAAATTCTATTTCTACACTACGTAAACTACAGGTTAAATTATTTCTGTGCGCGTGTACAGTATCAACAGGCTTAGTGGTATGAAAAAAATCCCCCATATAATCAGCATTCTTTGAAGAAGCCACTATATTCAAGTTCTTTTTAACAGGAAAAAACTAAATCATAGTTAGAATATTAATATTGAAATTGCTCCTTGCCATAAAACAAACTTGTTAGAACACTACATGAAATTCCATATGTTAAAGGAAGATGGTGATAAGTCACCCCTTCCGAGACAGACGAAGGTAATTGCATGCACGCATAACAATCTCTTGCATCCATAGTATCAACATACTCATACAAAAGTTTAGTAAAAACATTTAACGAGAAATCATTAATAGATTTATCTTGGTGTAAGTCATTCCCTGTTAGTTTCTTAATATCTATCTCTATGTCTTCTTTTATTACTTTTGCTAGTTCTGTGGTTGTACCCACAATATCATTAGTAGGTTTAACAGGAAAAAAAAATTAGGCACTATTAGTATTAACATCAACAAGACAAGTAATAATATGAAAACACATATAAGACAAGTGTTAAAACACTTTCGTCTATTTGAACTTCGATTTTGATTTCCAGTCTCAAAACTATCCATTTTAAAAGGAAAAACATGTTTAAAAAGTAAAAAATAATAATATAGTCGAAGAAAAAAATATTCAGCTAACTAGGAAAAGTGTGTGTATCCCCAAAATATTTTGTATCCCACACTTTCTTGAACTTGAGCTTTGGCTTCAGCTTGTGTATCCCACACTTTCTTGAACTTGAGCTTCGGCTTCAGCTTCGGCTTCAGATCACAGCCTTATTTTTCAAATCTCCTCTCTTTTTTATTTTTTTCAGCACCCTTTTTCTCAAACACAGTTCATTTAGGGTGGCTCATATGATGAGTTGCTTCTTGAACAAAACGCAATGAACTCTTTTTCCCAATCACTTATACTTGCACTTGTGGCAGCCAAATAGGTCCATTCAGGTGCTGCGTATCTTTGACTTGAAACTCTTGCTCTCTTTGTTCTGCGTACTGTGCTTTCTTCTCCGTCTGTATCACTTTGTTCAGATTGGCTAGAAACTTCTATTACAGTTGCTGGAATCTTTTTGCTCAAAGTATCTTTCAACTGCTCAGTTCCTCCAGGCCATATATCACCTTTTCGCACCAGGTTTTCTTGTACACTGTTCACTCCATTTGTCTCGAGACTTCGTTTAGTTGATTCCCTTTTCTCTCTTCCTTTATCACTTTCAGGGACCAAATCTCTCTCAGTTTCAACAGTGACAGTGTTATGAGACCCAGTAGCTTGTGTCCACCCTACTTGATTCTCAGTCTGTTCAGGTTCTCTTTGTTTACTTTCAATCGACTCTGTACTTTCAAGTGGACATGGGACTTGACGAGTATGCGCAGCATGTACCCAATTTGGCAAGCCACCACATTTAACTGCTGTTGTTGTCACAAGAATCACTTGATATGGCCCATGCCAATGGGGTTCCAAACAAGACTTCCTCACATGTTTCATCACAAGTACCCATTCACCAGTACCCATTCACCAGGGCACAAGTCATGTGCTTGCTCGACAGTAATTGCGACTTCTCCAACCTGGTGTCAGGGCAGGTCAGCAGCACAAGATAAATAACCCCACTAACCTGTACCTCCACCAGCGGGACAATGACGTGTAGAAGAGCCCCCCTACTCCCCTGAGCGCAACCACCTACAGGGCAAGAAAAACCACTATGTGAGGGAGCACTCCGGGGAAAAGGGAAGTGGTTAAAATAATAAATGAGTGCAGGTTGACTCTATGTACCCCTCCGTCTGGTCTGTGGTCCGGTACGTCTATGGGTCCCTCTTCCTGACAATAAGCTGTGTTGAATAAGAAGAAGAAAACGGTGTGAGTGGGAGTCCGAGGATATAAGTCATACAAACGAACAGATAACTCTGGCATTCACACTCACTCTGTGTTTTGAAATATTCACGTCCTTGAATCCTAGGAAGACCACCTTTCCAGGTACACCTTCTGGATAACCTTCTATTCCGGCGGTCTCCAGCAAAGAAATCGACTTGAATGAACAGCAGGAAAGTAAATAGAACCCTCGAAGTGTGGGGGCTAGCAGGAGAGTAATCCAGACCGGATCCTCTTTGATTTCCAGAACGGAGTGCCTTTAAAACGCTGTTCAAGTCACGGCGTTGAAACTGAAGGAAGACGCATTCAAAACGCTGTTCAAGGCACAGCGAGTGCGTGGAGTCGATAGAGGGGCTAATTACCTACGAGTAGGGGAAATTAAACTACAAAGGAGGAAGGATACAAAATAGAAGCGCTACTTCGAAATTGTCTCGAGTCGGGAGGAGCGCCTCTGCGCTTTCTCCCGATAAACAGTACCTGAGCAGTTCTCCACACTGCACCAACGGAATCGGCCGTCAAAATCGGTTGGGCTCTGAACGAGCGTAGTACGATGATCGGGAAGACTGGAATCCGGCGGGGAATACCTTCCGCCCTTGAAAACAAATCCTCTCTGGCCAAATTGTCAAGCACCGCCTCTATGGCAAAGAGGGTTTATATAGAGGCGGAGTTTCCTCTGCTTCTTGCTCCAGGTACCTCCTATTTTGCCTAAGGGATTCTGGGAGTTGTAGTGCAGTGGGCGCTTGGTTGATTTACACCTCGTACTATACGAATAGGGGAGGGACGCTCTCTGCATGCATGCACTGCCTGTCTGTCTACTCTGACCTCGCAGCGCGACCGTGACAGAACCCCCTCTCGAGGACCGTCGACTCGGCGGTCGGCCCGGTTTATCCGGGTGTGCGGCGTGGAAGAGTTCCAGCAACTGAGGACATTCAAGATTGTGTGCAGGCTCCCAGGATCTGTCCTCCACCCCAAAACCTTTCCAATCCACCAGGTACTGCACCCGTCCCCTTACTATTCGTGAGTCTAACAGCTCCTGCACTTCGTACTCATCTTGCCCATCTACCTCAAAGGGGGCTGGCCTTACTGGCAATCGCAGGCTAGCTGGACAGGGTCGGAGCAGGGAAACATGAAACACAGGATGAATGTGCCAAGACCTAGGCAAGGATAGCCGCATGGTTACGGGGTTTATCACTTCCTCGATACTATAAGGACCGATGTATCTGGGTTTTAACTTATCCACCCCCTTAAGGTGTAGGTTCCTAGTTGCCAACCATACTTTGTCCCCCCTCTGATACTCTGGTTCTACGGTTCTCTTTTTGTCTGCGAATTGTTTATGAGCTGTTTGCGCCAATGCCAGTTGTCGCTTGGCATCTATCAGCACTGCTCTGAGATGGGCATGGTGTTCCTGGATGGAGGGGAGTTCGGAGGTCACAGGCCACTCAAAAGGGAGCATATTTGGATGATGACCATAAAGACAAAAAAAGGAGAACAGCCCAATGTAGAGTGGTCAGCATTGTTATAAGCAAACTCCGCCATCCAGAGCAGGGAGTACCAATCAGTAGTGTTCAGCAGAGAATAACAGCGTAAATATTGTTCTAGAGTCTGGTTCAAACGTTCCGTTTTACCATCCGTCTGGGGATGGTAGCTGGTGGAGAGTCTTGCTTCCACGTCCATGGTCTTACACAAGGCCTTCCAGAATCGGGATGTGAACTGTGTACCTCGATCTGTGATGAGAACGTTTGGAATCCCGTGAGCCCTTACTATGTGTTGTAGGAACACCACGGCCAATTCGGAAGAGGTGGGTAGTTTTTTCATCGGGATAAATTGTCCCATCTTGGTTAGATGATCAACCACCACTAGAATAGTGGTGTATCCTTCACAGGGGGGCATTTCCACTATGAAGTCCATAGACACCGTATGCCAAGGCCGAGGAGGAATAGGTATGGGTCGGAGTAACCCTATGGGCTTTGAATGGCTGGCCTTTCCCTGTGCACACACCGCACACGTCTTCACATACTCCTTGACATCTTTCCGTACCGTAGGCCACCAAAAGGAACGTTCGAGGCAAGCAATGGTTTTGTACATACCCCAATGTCCTCCTATTCTTGAGTCATGAGCCCATATCAACACTTGTTGTTGCAAGGTAAGAGTAGGTACATACAAAGCATGATAGTGATATAACAAGTCCGTATCGGTTGATCGGTGACCAGGGTCTTCCTGTTTCCAGGCTTGTGCATCCACATCCGCCAAGGACACTTTCAGATCCTCAAGAAAATCTTGTGAAGTTATCAGCGCTATGGTATTGCACTGGAAGACCGTTTTAGAAAGGATCAAAGGTGGCTCTGGGTCGTCTCGGTGTAACCCCTCCTTGGGTTCACTGATGCGGGATAAGGCGTCTGCCTTTCCGTTCTGCGGACCTGGTCGATATTTGATGATAAAATCAAAATCCGAAAAGAAAAGAGTCCATCGTAATTGACGTGGCGTGAGGGCTTTGGCGGTCTTCAAAAACAACAAATTACGGTGGTCGGTGTAGATTTCAACGGTGTGATGTGCCCCTAGAAGGTAATGCCTCCATTCTTCGCAGGCCCGTTTAATGGCTAGCAATTCTTTATCTGTGATGGAATAATTCACCTCACAGGGGGTGAGCTTCTTTGAAAAATATGCTACAGGGTGTATTTGTCCTGTCTCCGGGTGTCTCTGGGACAACACTCCCCCGATGGCATAGTGGGACGCATCCGTTTCAACGATGAAGGGGAGTAGCGTATCCGGATGCCGCAAAATGGGAGCCTGTGTGAACTTTGTCTTCAACGTTTGAAACGCTAAGTCTGCCTCGTCGCTCCAGAAAAAAGGGGTGTTTTTCCGTAACAATCTTGATATGGGATGAATGATTTTTGAGAAGTCCTTAATGAATCGCCGATAATAATTTGCGAAACCCAGGAAACTTTGTACCGACTTCACGTGGTGAGGGGCCTTCCACTGGGTGATTGCATCCACTTTGCCTTGGTCCATTTGAAAACCGTCAGCATTTATCACGTACCCCAGGAAGGTAACCTCTTCGGCATGAAAAAGGCATTTCTCAAGTTTTGCGTACAACGAGTGTTGTTTAAGCCTTTCCAACACCGCCTTCACATGATGAACGTGATCTCGGGGGTTAGATGAATAGATCAAAATATCATCTATATAGACCACACAGAAGGTTTCCAGAAACCCCCTTAGTACCTCGTCCATGAAATATTGGAAGGCTGCCGGGCGTTACAGAGCCCGAACGGCATCACTTGATATTCAAAAGTCCGAACTTCGTCCGGAACGCCGTTTTCCACTCATCTCCGCTTTTCACTCGTACCAAGTGGTAGGCACCACGTAAATCCAGTTTTGTGAAACAACAGGCACCCTTAAGCTGATCCAGAAGCACCGGTATAAGGGGTAACGGATAGCGGTTCTTTATAGTAACCCTGTTGATCGCTCGATAATCTATGCATGTCCTAAGTTCGTCACAATCCTTCTTAGGGATGGAAAAAAAGTGGGGAGGAAGCGGGCGACGAGGCGTGCCGGATGAATCCTGATGCAAGGTTGTCCTCCAAATATTTCTTCAAATACTGCGTCTCAGGTTCGGTGAGGGCATAGACTCTGCTACATGGTATCTCGGCTCCGGGCACCAGGTCAATACGGCAATCATAAGCCCGGTGCGGGGGTAATTGGGTAGCACGCTGTTTATCGAACACCGCTCGGTAGCTTGCATAGACGTCTGGTAACACAGTGGTACAGCAATACTGGACATTCTCGCATCCGGCTGCCAAAAGGCCCGCTTGCGATTCTTTGTCTTTTTCTTGGCATATAGCTTGCTTAGTACAATGGTTGTTACAAAACTCGGAATTCAAGAGCACTGTGCGTGCTGCCCACCGTACCACGGGATCATGAAGGGTTAGCCAGGGCATGCCTAGAATGAGACGAAAATGGGGAGCATCAATAAGGTCGAATTGGATCTCCTCAAAATGATGGTCACCAAATTGCATCAGGATGGGAACGGTGTGATACCGTACAAGACCGGAAGTCAGAGATGTTCCGTCTACTGCCTTCACGGTTTCAGGGGTTTCTTTTTCTCCCTTGGCATCCCGATGTTCTGAGCATAGGTACGATCGATAAAGTTTCCTGTGGCTCCGGAATCCAATAAGGCCGATATGCACAGGGGAATATCCTTGGTAATCCAGAGAGTGACACTTACGTTTAAATGTGCCACCGTTGACTGTATGGTATTTGCTAATACCTGAGAGACCTCTTCTTGTCTACCACCCGGGCTAGCGATCTCCTCCTGTCCCGGGCTTTCTAGTTTTCCGTCCTCTCCATTCTCTCCTCTTGTTGGTCTAACACCGCCTGCGTTCGGTGAGTGCCAGTTCTGTCCGGTAATCTAGCCCGGGCAGGACATTCCCTGATGAAATGGCCACTTTTGCCGCAGTAAAGACAGAGCTTCAGTTTCCGTCTTTTGTCTCTCTCTTCCCTGGAAAGAGGGCCTCGGATACCCCCTATCTGCATTGGTTCGGGTCCTTCTGGGGTTTTGCTCTGATCCTCGGTTACAACCTTAGGTCGGGGGAACTGAAAACGGTTGTCTCCCCTGTTTCTGTCCCCTCTTCTCTCCAGTAGGCGGTGTTCTAGTTGTACTGTCAGGTTGATCATTTCCTCACAGGTCTGTGGAAGCTGTACCATTTGGGACAAGACGTCCTTCAATTCTCCCCGTAATCCCTGGTAAAAGAGAGTGGTGCGCTTCTCCTGGGGCCAGTTGGTTTCTACTACTAGACAGTTGAACGTGGTTATGTAGGTCAGTAAGTCTTGGGTTCCTTGTCTTAGGGTTATCAGCTCCCGATCCAGAGACATCATATGCGATTTCCTGTCGAACAATTTTCTCATCTCGGTACAGAACTCCAGGAAATTGTGTAGGACTGGGTCGTTTCTTTCCATCAAGGGTATGGTCCAGCTGGCGGCATTACCCCCCAGGTACGACATCACAAAGGCAGTTTTTGCTTCCTCCTCGTGGAAGACCACAGGTTTGCACAAGAAATGCAGTCTGCACTGGTTCAGGAATGTCTCGAACTTTCTTGGATCCCCAAAAAAGCACTCAGGAGGTGCTAAAGGAATCCCGGTGCTCTGTACCACATGGACAGTAGGCGCTTGTTCGGAGGGAAGAGAGGTGGACGTTGGAGCTGAAAAGAACCCTGTTCCTTGTGTTGGGGCAGGAGGAGAAGTATGTATGGACGAGGTAGGAGGTGGGAGAGTCCAGTCTTTAATATAGGAACCCGTTCCCTGGCCACTAGGTTTACCCTTCCTGGAGAGGCCCGCTACTTCCCTACGTAATGTTCCTACCTCCTTCTGTAGTGCCTGGTTCTCAACTCGGGAGGTGTGCACCTCCTGTTGCAGAGCCATAAGGCTCTCCAAGAGTGAGGTCAATACAGCGTTTGTGTCCATCGTCCAGGCTGGGCAGTTATCTTGGGCTTGACAATCTGTCAGGGCAGGTCAGCAGCACAAGATAAATAACCCCACTAACCTGTACCTCCACCAGCGGGGACGATGACGTGTAGAAGAGCCCCCTACTCCCCTGAGCGCAACCACCTACAGGGCAAGAAAACCACTATGTGAGGGAGCACTCCGGGGAAAAGGGAAGTGGTTAAAATAATAAATGAGTGCAGGTTGACTCTATGTACCCCTCCATCTGGTCTGTGGTCCGGTACGTCTATGGGTCCCTCTTCCTGACAATAAGCTGTGTTGAATAAGAAGAAGAAAACGGTGTGAGTGGGAGTCCGAGGATATAAGTCATACAAACGAACAGATAACTCTGGCATTCACACTCACTCTGTGTTTTGAAATATTCACGTCCTTGAATCCTAGGAAGACCACCTTTCCAGGTACACCTTCTGGATAACCTTCTATTCCGGCGGTCTCCAGCAAAGAAATCGACTTGAATGAACAGCAGGAAAGTAAATAGAACCCTCGAAGCGTGGGGGCTAGCAGGAGAGTAATCCAGACCGGATCCTCTTTGATTTCCAGAACGGAGTGCCTTTAAAACGCTGTTCAAGTCACGGCGTTGAAACTGAAGGAAGACGCATTCAAAACGCTGTTCAAGGCACAGCGAGTGCGTGGAGTCGATAGAGGGGCTAATTACCTACGAGTAGGGGAAATTAAACTACAAAGGAGGAAGGATACAAAATAGAAGCGCTACTTCGAAATTGTCTCGAGTCGGGAGGAGCGCCTCTGCGCTTTCTCCCGATAAACAGTACCTGAGCAGTTCTCCACACTGCACCAACGGAATCGGCGTCAAAATCGGTTGGGCTCTGAACGAGCGTAGTACGATGATCGGGAAGACTAGAATCCGGCGGGGAATACCTTCCGCCCTTGAAAACAAATCCTCTCTGGCCAAATTGTCAAGCACCGCCTCTATGGCAAAGAGGGTTTATATAGAGGCGGAGTTTCCTCTGCTTCTTGCTCCAGGTACCTCCTATTTTGCCTAAGGGATTCTGGGAGTTGTAGTGCAGTGGGCGCTTGGTTGATTTACACCTCGTACTATACGAATAGGGGAGGGACGCTCTCTGCATGCATGCACTGCCTGTCTGTCTACTCTGACCTCGCAGCGCGACCGTGACACCTGGTGAGAGACAGAACGCACTACGTCAGCCAATCCTTTACAGTAATCTAGCACTAGATCATCAGATATGTTCACAAGCTGATTTGCTGGGACTGTTGGCTGTCTCATAGCCCTCCCCATGAAGAGACAGTCCTGTTCTTCTGTCTGGGATACTTCTCAAACTCATCAATACCAATGGTAATGCATCAGGCCATTTCAGTGTTGTAGATGCACAAATCTTAGCTAATTGTGATTTTATTGTGCCGTTTACTTGCTCGACCACGCCTGACGCTTCTGGTCGATAAGCACAATGCAATTTTTGTTCAATTTGTAAGGCAGCACAAAGCATACGCACCACTTCATTATTAAAGTGCCTTCCTCTATCTGATTCTAACGAGACCGGAAATCCAAATCTAGGTATCAACTCTCTAAGCAGCAGTTTAGCAACTGTTAGACTATCATTACATCTTGTTCGGTATGCCTCAATCCAACGTGAAAACAGACACAATCCCTAAGACATATTTGAATCCATTGCAAGGAGGCATTTCAACAAAGTCCATCTGCATACCCGTAAATGGACCGCCTGCTTTCCCAATTTGACCCAAACTGACAACTGTCTTCCTTCCTGCATTTTGTAGTTGACATATTACACATCTTTGACATAGACTCTCTGCAATGACTCTGAATTCTGTATTGTACCATTACTGTTTGAAAAGCCTTATCATAGCATCTCTGCCTACGTGAGTTGTACCACAGCAAATTCTCGCTATTGGTGACAACAAACTATCTGGCAGCACAGGTCTCCCATCTGTGTAAACCCACACGTCATCCTCTATTCTGCATGTGCATCCTGCTTTGATCCACCCTTCTCTTTCCATTTCAGTAAGTGCATCTTGTAATTCTCTAATCTCTTCCTAAGTTTCAACAATTGAAAACATTAGTCTGCATTCTGTTTCATCATATTGTTCCTTCAAATGTTCCCCATTGACAGTATATGAATTTAAAGCACAAAAGCGTACAATCTTGTCAGCATATCCATTGCCAACGGTGACATAGTCATGACCAGATTTATGTGCTGAACATTTTACCACTGCAATTTGAGCCGGCAATTGTAATGCCATCAATAGACTTTTTATATACTCTCCGTTTCATATTGGTGAACCCGAAGAGGTCATAAAACCACGTTGAGACCACAATTGCCCAAAGTCATGCACCATCCCAAAACCATATTGACTATCTGTAAATATGGTTACTTGCATTTGTTTCGCAATAGAACATGCCCTTATCAGTGCAATCAACTCTGCCACTTGCGCTGAACTCACTCCTTTCAACAATGATGCTTCAACAACACTCATCACTGTACAAATCGCATATGCAGCTTGCAAGGTACCATCAGAATATCTCAAGCATGATCCATCCACAAACAAAACATGATCAGATTCAGGTAATGGAGTATCTTGTATGTCAGGTCTCGGCTTTATACAAAGTTCAGTCACATCCAGACAATCTTGATCTGCTTAATCCACCACCACTTCACAACTAGGGAGTGCTAACAAAGTAGCTGGATTCAAACTCGTGCATCTTGTCACAGACACATTCTCCGCACCCAAAATCACCTGTTCATACTTTGTTAAGCGATTGCTTGTAAGGTGCTGTGTGCGAGTTCGGGTTAACAAAATCTCAACTGAATGCAGCACATACACTTTCAATGAATGTCCCATCACAATCGTCTCACTCTGTTCCAAACTCATACAAGTAGCTGCAACTGCTTTCAAACAACCAGGTAAAGCAGCAGCCACAGGATCCAGTGTAGCAGAAAAGTATGCCACTGGATGACGTGCTGTTCCATGCATTTGTGCCAAACTGAAAGTGCACATCCATCGTGTTCACTGCAAAACAGTGCAAAACTCTTATTGAAGTCTGGCATTCCCAATGCTGGTGCCCGACACAAACTGTCTCGTAGTTCAAGAAATGCTTTCATGCATTCATCATGAAGATGTATAGCATCTGGCACATTTTTGGTTGTCAATCTTTGTAATGGCTTGGCTATAGGGGAAAAACTTGGTATCCACTGCCTGCAATATCCAACCATTCCCAAGAACATTGGAACTTCTTTTTGTGTACTCAGCGGAGTTATTTGCAAAATGGTATTGATCCGATTTGGGACACTTTCCTGACTCCTTTCTCAATATTATGTCCCAAATAAAGAACTTCTTTTTGGCAAAATTTTAATTTTGCTGGTGACACTTTATGCTCACCTTCTGCCAAATGGTTCAGTAAAGCAATTGTATCAGCCACACAAGCTTCTTTTGTTCCCGACGCAACCAATGAATCATCAATATATTGCACTAAAACTGAGTTATTAGGCATTATTAATGACTCCAGACATTTCTTCAATATCTGATTGAAGATTGAGGGGCTCTCTGTATACCCTTGAGGAACTCGGCACCATGCCAAGACACGGTTTCTGAACCGGAGCGCAAATAAATATTGGCTATCCGGATGCAAAGGTATCGAGAAAAGGCTTGACACAAATCAATCACCGAAAACCATTTTGCTTCAAAAGGAATTTGGTACAAAATCACTTCTTGGTTTGGCACTACCGGACAACAGGGTATCACTATCTGATTTATTTTTCTAAGGTCCTGAACTATTCTGTATTTACCGTTAGGTTTGCGAATTCGCATTATAGACAAATTGCAAGGACTCCTTAAAATCTCCTTAACATCTTAATCACATATGTTACTCCTGCAATTGTCTCAGGACTCATTTTGTAAGCGGGTGTTCTCAAAAACTCTGAATTTGGTTTTACAGTAATCTGGATTGGAGCTTCTATCAGACCAATGTCGTTTCCTGAAAAATCCCACACATCAGACAACACCGTATCTCTCAAGTCAATTGGCAAATCATTCGCTGTAATAGAGGATATAAGTCATTCACTTCTGTTCCCTGTCGTGCCATTTTAAATACTACATCCTCATCTTTCATATGAAATGCTATTCCATCTGGTGTACAATATATGGAACAATTCATTTTGCAAAGTAAATCTCTACCTAACAAATTTACTGGACTAGTGTCACACACTACAAATTTATGTAAATCCTGGAATCCTCCAATTTGTACTTTCATGGGTCTAGTTACTGGGGTCTAAATCAATTCATTTTGAAACTCCTACAACTTGGATACTTTCTCCGGAGAGGGGTATGTTGGGAATTTCCACAGTTCTCATAGTGGAACGGGTAGCACCAGTATCTATGAGGAACGTAACAGTGTTTCTGTCAACCTCGCCATCCATATAGGGACCTCTCTGATCAACCTCTAAGGATGCACCAAGCACGCACTCATCCCCCCCCCTCAGCCACTGTCATTGAGATGTATCTGAATCGCTTCCATCCAACTGCATCAAATACTGTGAGGACACCTGCACATTTGATTTAAATTGATCATTTGTATTGAAACCCATATTCGCATTGTATTTTTGAACTTGACCTTTCACATTTTGCATAGGAGCTTGTGGCATTCGCTGACCCTGTCCTCTGCCAATCGACATCTGTTGATTCTGATTCATTCTATCTACTCCTGTGTCTATCAATTGTACATCACCCGTATTTGTCTGAATACTTTTACACTCGCGCTTCCAATGCCCGATCTTGCCGCACGCGTGACATGGAAATTTCTTCTTCATTTCTTCTATATTACCACCTCAACCTTTCCCTGGCAATGGTATCATATTTGTCACAGTATTTCCATTTGACACTACACCACTCATTCCAGTAGTAGTCTGACCATTTCCCTGGTAAACTCCCGCAAAATCCGTATTCATGTTCATAAATCCTCCTTTCTTTGCTGCTTTCATCTGAGCCAACATACATTTCTCTTTCAATTTTTTATGACGCAAATCAATATCATCACCACAATATTTCGCAAATGAAGAATCTCGTCAATCAACTTGCTTTGTCAACAAATCAATTGCTGCTGAATCATGGCACTTATTTCTGTCCTTAATTCGTACACAAACCGATATACAAAATGTCACATATCTTTTTCAGAGACATTCTCAATACCACTTGATTGTTTAAACACCTGTAAAAGCCTTTCACAGTACGCATGAACTGACTCTTTCAACTCTTGAGCAGTCCTGTCTATTTTCACCCAATCTGTTTCTTTTGGTGAAATTTTCCCTTTCAAATGCATAATAACCTGATTATATTTTTTCATGACTTCTTCTGATGGGGCTCCTGTCTTTGGATCTTTTAGATATTCTTATTTTGGCCAATCTACAGCAATTTTGCACTTGACCCATAAATCAGTCGGAACTACAATATCAAACAAGCAATCCAAATCTTTCCACAAAACCTTTGAAACTTTGACAAACCTTTCCACTTGTTTATACCATTCCACTGGCTTCTCTATCAACCTGTGAAAATCATTTGTAAATGATAATATATCCTGTCTTGACCAAGGAACATGAACAAACCCACCTCCTGGAACCTCTCTCATAAGATACACTGTCGCATTTACTACATCAGTTTCTGTCTCCCTCACAGGATACAATGGTAAAGCCACTGAAGCTATTGTCGCATCCTCTTTTCTTTTCGCCCATCTACCTTCCCATCTATCCACTTTACCCCAACGCTTTAGAGTGCCAATTAACTCTTTGATTTGCAACCGTTTTCCTGAATCATTCAAACTCTCAAAATCTTTGTCACTAAAATCCAATCAATATGTCTTCTGCAAAGCCTTAGACTTCTCTATGTCAACTCCATAGGTTTGTGCAATTTCAGCAAATTTCTCATGTGTATTTCTTGCCCTCCGAGTTATGTCTTTACACATAAAAAGCAATTCTTCATCCCGATATTTACCTAATCTCTCTGGACTAATTGTACCCAAAATCGTTTCTTCCGCTTTTAATCTACTCACATCTATACTTGTAGAATTATTCTGTATACTAAAACCAGGTGCTATTTCTATTATCCACTCATCTATTTCTTCTGGAGAAGGACCTAAGGATGTACCTGATCTCTAATTTTCTTCACTAATTCTACCTGTCTTTGACCCTCCTGGTGATGGTGTCATCCATCTTTCCATTTGCAACATCCTCTTTGTATCTATATGTACACCTCTTTTCGGTGTTTCTGCTGAAGTTCCTGAAACTCAAATTAATGGTTCTAACCCTTCTCCTGTAACAGCATTTGCATTTGCTCCAATATTCTCATCCAACCTTTCACTTCCCACACTCATATTTTTATTGGGAATTGTTAAATTATGTACTTGTGAAATTCCTTGTCCATTTTTATATAATGGAACATCAGAACCAATAGTTACTGGAACTGACAAAGCATCTGCGTTTATTGGTGTCATCTTTCTCATAAATTCTTTTGTAACTGGAATCTGATTCTGCTCTTGTGATGTCCTTTCATATGCTAACTCTGCATGTACTATAGGAGCACTTGGGAAAGATACTGACTCCCCATGATTCTGTTCTTCATGATAAGGTGGAGGTCTATTCATCAGTATCTCATTTAAAAAATCATCATTTACATCATCAGCTCCCTCACCAACTAACTCTGTATTTTTAGTCTTTGACTCCTCAACATTCCTCTTTTTCTCTTTGCATATTCTCCCTCAGCAGACTCACCTACCATAACTGGAAACATTTGCGCTCCTTCAGCTATATCTCTTCTCCACATTTTCACCGGGGCATCCCACTGTACCACTGAATATCTGCTCACAGTATTCTTGTACCTAGTCTGATACTTTTCTTTTTCTCTTTTGTATGCCTCATGTTCCCATAGTTCAAGAGCTTCGTACTGCATAGGTCTAGGATCTGGTCTCAAATTATTCATTTGATTCCTTAAATTTTCTAAAATCCTAATGTTAAAAGTCCTATTCACTGGGGGCGTGGCTTGGAACCAGCCATGATGGCAGCTTAACTCCTCGGCTCCGTCTGGGCCCGCGATAAAGCCTTCTATATCCGCCACTTATCCTGCAGCTGGAGAGGGGATTTGACCGGCGCTGCTCTCCCGGCAAGTTCTGAAGCGGGAGGAGTATCTGTGGCCCCAGGTGGTGCAGTGCCTTGATCGCGGCAAAGACGGGCCCTGTCCGGGCACGGCGGCAAGCTCTGAGTGGAAAGGGGGCGGAGTCGTGTAATTTGCCAGCCCAGACACCGATCGAGCAGCCCGGGATCCTCGCTACTCAAAATCCGGGCTACAAGGCCTCTGATAGCTGCTGAACGCGGCGGGCATGGTATGAGGCCCGGGGGCACTACACTCCACGAGCCACCGACGACGCACTCCTTGTGACCCGAGCCAGGCTGGATTGTTCTATACGGGCGATCACTGCATGGGGCCGGTGGACCCATATCTGTGCAGCCAAGCGGGAGGGGCTCGGTGAGTTGACCCTGCGTGGGAGCGCGCAGTAATGAGGAGCGTCATCTGTGGGCCCCTCTCCCCTGCTCGGAGCTAACGAGGGGCCAGGGACTCAGACGCACTCTCCTTCACCCGCACCTGAGGCGTCTGATCCGGACCCGCTTTGGCCTGGGCTCCGCAGTCCGAGGCCCGGTCTCAGTGGAAGGCGCCAGACCTGGGGCGCAACTACGGACGACGGCGCTGACTGTGGGCCGCGATCTCCGCCGAGATTGATTGAAGAGGTGAGGCCGGGTGAGGTGTGGTGGACGGGGGAGTCTTTCAAGACCGGACCAAGGAAACTCCCGGGCACCCCCATGAAGCTCCTATTCTATCGTGGCCACGGCTGGGAACAGTCGGCGCAATTATGGCCCGATCAGACACTTAACTGAAACCAATGTGGACAACCGGGGGCCTCGATCAGAACAGTTGTTTACCAGAAAAATACCCTGAGGTGTCTGCATCCCCCAACTACACCCATCCCTTCTCTGGGCTTTGAGAGCTGCAAGTAGCCTACCTGGTGGCATACGAAGAGGGAGAGACTGCGTCTCTGGATTGTGTGCCGTGGCGCCCGGAAGATCGTGCCAAGCCAGGGTGGTAGTACGAGGTGACCGGAGGGGGTGGGACAGCGACTACCTATCCCTCACTAGAGAGATCTCCACTATGACTAAACCAAAAGGGGCCCCGGCCACAGTCCAATCTAACAAACTGGATAAATACGCTGTCCCGTGACAACTGAACTCCGAGGAGGGGGCACATGGCGACAAACCGGCCGGAGAAGAGCCATCCCTTAGCTCAACCATGGCGGCAATCCAATCGGTGGGTGTTAGAAATGGGGGTCTCTAGTTGGCCATGGCTGGCGCCAGTGTCCAAATAGGGACACTTCTTCCTAAGTCAGGGCAAGTGGGCTACACCCTTTGATAACCCCTGCTCAACCCTGTGACAACGTAGCACGAGCAGTCAGGCCTATCTCAGAGGCAGTGTGTGAAGCATTTATGACCATGCACAATAAGGCAGAAACGACACCACAAAAGGACACAACTCAAGTAGCTATAGAAAAATAATATCTTTATCTAAGGTTTAGTACGAGTCTCTCAAAAGCGTTTTAACCAGTCACAATGCACGTAAATCAGTAGGGACTTAAAAAGGCAATAACGTGTTCACCTGAACGTGGCACTGACTGAGTTCAAGGCCTGGGTCGACGCGACCCGTTGCGCACCAGATTCCTGCCGTTGGACAGGGACACAGCACGTAGCTTCTCGAAGAAGCGGAGACGGTGACAGGCGGACTCCCAGCGACCACAGTTCTCGACTGCAGTGGTCCGCAACGTGCACTCACAATGATTCGGGCAATCGGGGACAGGCGGGCCCTCAGCGGCAGCAGCACGTAGCTGCGGCGGCCCGGGCTGGTGGTGGCGATGACTCTCGTCGTGCAGCTCCGTGGTGGGCTCACAGCGGCAGCAGCTCTCTCCTAGCTGCGGCGCCCACAGGACGATTCACGATAATGCAAAGTTGGCAAAGGTGCGGGCACTCAGCGGCAGCAGCTCTCTCTTAGCTGCGGCGGCCCACAGGACAAATCACAATGATGCAAAGTTAGCAAAGGTGCGAGCACTCAGCGGCAGCAGCTCTCTCTTAGCTGTGGCGGCTCACAGGACAAATCACGATGAGGCAAAGTTGGCAAAGGTGCGAGCACTCAGCGGCAGCAGCTCTCTCTTAGCTGCGGCGGCCCACAGGACAAATCACAATGATGCAAAGTTGGCAAATGTGCGAGCACTCAGCGGCAGCAGCTCTCTCTTAGCTGCGGCGGCTCACAGGACAAATCACGATGATGCGGAGTTTGGCAAAGGTGCGGGCACTCAGCGGGAGCAGCTCTCTCTTAGCTGCGGCGGCCCACAGGACAAATCACAATGATGCAAAGTTAGCAAAGGTGCGAGCACTCAGCGGCAGCAGCTCTCTCTTAGCTGCGGCGGCTCACAGGACAAATCACGATGATCTCGACCAGGCTGGCAAAGGTGCGGGCACTCAGCGGCAGCAGCTCTCTCTTAGCTGCGGCTGCCCACAGGACAAATCACGATGATCTCGACCAGGCTGGCACAACGGCGGGCACTCAGCGGCTACAGCTCTCGCTTAGCTGCGGCGGCCCACACTGATTCAGCGAAGGTTCCGAAGGTTCAAATTAAGGCGGGCGCTCAGCGGCAGCAGCTCTCTCTTAGCTGCGGCGGCCCACACAGATTCAGCGAAGGTTCCGGAGATTCAAATTAAGGCGGGCGCTCAGCGGCGGCAGCTCTCTCTTAGCTGCGGTGGCACACACATATTCTGCGAAGGTTCCGGAGATTCAAATTAAGGCGGGCGCTCAGCCGCGGCAGCTCTCAGCTGCGGCGGCCCACACACAGAGTTAACAAGGGTTACCAGTCCGCGTTCCTCACAGTAGAACTAGAGGTTCCGGATTACTCGACGGAGGCCTCACCTGCAAGTAGAATCCCTAGCACAGGAAGTCAGACGGCCGACGGGGTGAAGTCTAATGTCCCTGAGACTTCAGCAGGAGGCGCTCTCAATTCAGGCCCTCAGGTAGTTTCTTCGGCAAGCTTGGTGAAAGTTTCAAAGTCCTTTCCTCTGTTCACTTGGACAGAGTTTCGTCTTGACATCCAGAAGGAACACACTTGAAAAAGGTTATAGCGCAGCGTTTTATACCTAAAAAGTCTTTGTTCTCTGTAGTCACAAATCACTGCATCCAGCCAGAACCAGTTTGGTGGGGTCGGGGAGCACTTGGTTTACGAGGCGACATCCTGTTCTTTGAGAATCTGGGGGTCTGCTATTAGACGCCCAGTGGGAGGTGGAGCCATCATTCACCTTGCCAGGCACGGTCCTGCTCATATCAAAGAGTCACCCCTCCCCATATGCTAAATGCCGATCTCTCTCTGCAGCCAGGACTGACCCTGCTGCTCCAAAACCAGACGGCCAATACACACGCTAGCAAAGCCTACAGGAAAGCTTAGGCCAGAAAATACCTCGTTTCTAGCAGAGGCATTTTACTAAAAGATGTATCTCAATGTCCTGAGCTTAAACATATCAAATTCGACGTTCCTATCAGGTTCCTGGGGGCAGGTAGGCCTAGGGCAGGTAATACTCAGCCTGCCCATTCTGGCCTATGAGAACGGATAGCCTCACAATAGTAAACAGTGAAATGGAGGCTAACTCGCTATTAGAACATGCTACACAGACATACTTTAAAAGCTGCTTCGGTGGGTAGCGCAAATCAGCGCTGCAGGCCCACCAGCAGTATTTGGACTACCAGCCCTGGGCACACACAGTGCACTGATACTAGGGACTGACAGGTAAACCAAACGAGCCAATTATGGTTATCCCAATTCATACAGTCATCTTTACACAGGGAGCATTTGCGCTGTGTCACTGATTGGCAGTGGCACAGCGCCCAGAGCATCTAAATCCAGCCAACATAAAAGGTAAGAAGCGAAAAGAGGAAGGGAGACCCGCGCCAATGATGCCAGGTTTAACAGTGGGCATGAACCTAGAAATGAAAATTGACAAGGTCACAATTGAGATGAACTTAATGAGGGCGGACATGCGGAAAACCTCGGAGAGGGTTACAGTGACCGAAGAGAACATAGGGGAGCTCCAATCGGCGGCACGCAAACTGGAAGAGCGAGTGTAGAAACTGGCACAGCAACACAAGCTAATGGCATTGCAGCTGGATGACCAGGAAGGGCGGGCCCGCCGGAATAACATTCGTGTGGTGGGAGTGCCGGAGGGAGCGGAGGGGCCCAGTATGGACCTCTGCATTGAAGATCTTATTCTAAACCACCTTAAACCCAAGAGACTGTCCCCGCTGTTCTCCGTGGAAAGGGCGCACAGAGCTCCGATCCCTAAGCCTAAACTGGGGGCCCCCCCACGGACAATTATAGTGCGAATCCTAAACATCCGAGATCGGGACGCAATATTGCAGGCAGCCAGAGTGAGAGGCGACCTTCCCTACGAGAACACAACAGTTCGGTTCTTCCCGGATTTTACTCTGAAAGTGCAGCAGGAGAGGCGCACATTCGACGGGGTGAAACGTGCCCTTAGGGAGAAAGGCCTTAAATACATGATGTTTTTCCCGGCCAAGCTTAAGGTCATAGAGGGCGATAAATCCTTGTTTTTCACGTCACCTGCGGAGTTTCAACAATGGCTGGACGGGGGCCCTCCTCAAACACACAGAAGGCGAGAAGAGACAGCTTGGCGTGGGAGTCGCTACCGTAATCTCAAATTTTCCACTCGCCGCACAGAGAGGGAGAGATCGGAGTCCAGATCCAGGAGCTCTCGGTCTGGGAGCCCCATGAGCGAAGCGAGGTGCTCCGGAAAATGAGGGACTGGACTCATCTCAGGGACCTATTACATGGTTTGTGCAGGACTCAAGGTATTGATTCTCCTTACTAGTCAGGGAGTCACTGCACATGCTTAATTGACACTGGAACCCGGGACATGGCCGGACAGGCCAGTATTGTATATGCTCCAGCTGTCCTCTGGGTGGTTGGGTGGCTTTGCGGGCCCGGGGGTGGCCGCTGTCAGGTGGTGGTGTCTAGCAACCCCACATTAGTTCCTTGTTTAATAGGGCAACATGCGCTCTGCTATTGGGGATGTGGGTAGTTTCAGACCTACAAGGCAGGGTTGCAGGGTGGGGGTGTTCTGTTATGGGTTTTTCTATTGTTTGTTGGGTTGTTTTTGCTTCAGTATCATTGCTCCGCCATGTGTGTGTCGCGACCCGAGGTCCTACGCTTTGCAAGTCACTCGAGGGGGGAGGGGCCCTGATCGGGAGCGGGGGTGGATGGGGGGGAAGAGACAAACAGGGTTCCCCAATGGCTACACGACAAGCTAGCCAGCTGACAATCCTCTCCTAGAATGTGAACGGTCTGGAAGACAAGATAAAATGTACTATGGTTCTACAATACTTGCATAGGCACTCCCCAGACATAGTGCTCCTACAAGAGACACATCTCCAAGGTACTAAGTATTTGGCACTCAATCGCTTTGGTTACACGCTCCGGGCCCACACCGGCTTCACCACGAGTTCTAGGGGCACCGCCATACTTATTAAGAACTCGGTACCCTTCGTTGTGCACCTTACCTGGTGCGACCATCTGGGACGGTTCGCTGCCTTATCCGGGAAATGGGAGGGACAGGTGGTAAATGTGTGCTCGGTTTACATACCCCCATGACTACACGGGATTACACTCCCCGACCTTAGTAAGCTACTACTGGACCTACCGCATGGGACCCTAATTCTTGCGGGGGACATGAACGATACAATATCTCCGGACATAGATAGGGATGTAAACTCCCCCGGGGCGCGGGATCCCTGACCTTTACACTCATTCGCGGGAGCATTAGGATTGACAGACCTGTGGAGGTGCCACAACCCCAACTTGTGCCAATTCACACACATCTCCGCAGCCCACGGGAGTGATTCACGATTAGACTATATTTTCACACATACAGCCTCGGCGGGGCTATTCCGAGGGGGATGCCACAAGGCGCGCGGAATATCAGACCATTCACCGGTAGAGGTGCAGATGTGTGGGCCACGGCGGGATTGGTCTCTCCCGCCGAGACTGGACCCCTTTCTGTTCAGAGACCAGGAATTCAGGGAACGGTTCGAGGAACGCACAGAACAGTACTTTGCCAAAAACGTGCGTTCGGTACGGTCCGACTGTATACTTTGGTAGGCATATAAGGTGATGGCTAGGGGCTTCGTACAGGCGACTAGTGGCGCCAGGCGTAAGGAAAAATGCGCTCAATGTGAGGCCCTAGAGTGGGAGATACTGACTCTTGAACGGACGCTAGGCCCCGACCCAGTGGGAGACACCGGACGCGCACATATACTCAGGATTAAACAAAAAGAACTTAAGGACTTAGAAGAAAACGCTGCTCGCGCCCATGCGCTAGCCACTCAGAGAAAGATTTACGACTTGGGGGATAAGGCCAACAAACTGATTGCCTGGCTCGAAAAGAAGGTTAGAAGTCGCAACTGGGTCTCCGAAATAAGAACGGATACTGGTACACGGGGAGGCACAGGGACAGACTTAGCA
Source organism: Calotriton arnoldi (assembly GCA_963921515.1). Classification (NCBI taxonomy): domain Eukaryota; kingdom Metazoa; phylum Chordata; class Amphibia; order Caudata; family Salamandridae; genus Calotriton; species Calotriton arnoldi. Next base: position 8,321,137 of record CAWUFW010000015.1, read on the forward strand.
GAGATCTTTGCTGAGTACTACGAGAACATATACCAATCACAAACTACGCGGGGGAGGGAGGAGTCCCATGAACTGCTAAAAGATATGACGTTACAGACACTGGGGAGAGAGGATAGGGAGGCGCTGGACTCGGACTTCACCATAGAGCATAGGTCTTAGGGGGGGCGCGGTATCACCTCAGGGGGGGCGCGCACTCCACTCCACCATTTCACCTTCCGTTGTTGCTTCCCACTTTGGAAGTACGTTTCCTGCCTGTGTGCAGACCCCCATCTCGAGTTAGGGCTTGCTCTGATTGGAGCATCCAAAACAGCCAATCAGCATGTAGTTCCTGAAGCCCTGAAGTCGACACTGACGTTCCTCCATAGAAAGGGACAGCAGTACAGATGCCAGGAAGTGCCGCAAATTTTGCATACATAAAGCTGCAAAATACTTCTACTTTGCTGATAAAGCAGCGCTTCATCACTGCTGCCTTTAGCCTCCTGATTGCTTACTTTCATATCGGGTTGCTGACCTTCGCCTCGCCTTTGAAAGCCTTCCCCTCGAGGTTATCATGGTTTGTAACCTCGCAGCGACTGCCTTTTGCTCCAAGGATTTGACAACGGATGCATTCTTCCCGAGGATTCCCTTCACTAGCAGGTAAGTGTGAAGAGTTTTTTTATTTTTTGAAAGTCTCCCTCCTGTGCCTTTCTTCCCAACACTAGTGGGAACGTTGGGTGTTTTGAAAAGAAGAGGATGCGTCATTAATGCCAGAGCTGATGACTTTGGTTTTGGGGACCCGGGTTTGAGTCCTGCCATCAGCTCTACATCATGTGATCCTCGGCAAAATCCCTTGATTTACCCGTGACATATGGAAAATAAATGTGACCTTGATTAAAGTCGCTGGTGCTCATTTAAAGTGTTCAAATACTTTAGAGCTGAGTACACAAGCCTGAAATAGCAAATATCATGAAATATGCCATCTGTCTTTCGTAGGGCAAATATAAATGCTTTCTTATGACATGTTTCTGCTTCTTTGGAAGCCTATCTTCTTTATAAGCCAGTTATGTTAACAACTGAATGGCTCTTAATGCTGCTAGAGAAGAAAGGTATATATCCTCTTGAATCACTTATATCGCATATGGGTGTGAGGTAGATGTCCCCTAAGCCTTCTTGAAAAACTGTGGATGGCCTTCTACTGGCGACACCTGGCCATACTCCACATAATCACTGATTTTTCAATTGTGTCATAAAACATGTTTTGCGGGACCCCTTTTCCTGATATCTTATCTAGAGGCAATGTTGTGGCACAACAGCCAGAGCTGCTGACTTTGGAGCTGGGGAACCAGGTTCAGTTCTCAGCATCTGCTCAACGTCCTGTGATTCTGGGCAAATCACTTATTCTCCCCATGCTTTCAAAAAATGAATGTGTCCTTGTGTAATGTGAAAGATGCTCCTGTAAAGCGCTCCAATACCTTTGGGTCATGTTTGTGCTATATAAAATTGCAAAAAATATATTACAAAATTTTGTGAGCGCTCTGGTTTCTAAGTACCACTCAAAACTGGGGTCCTCATTTACAAGGAAGTGCTGCAGCGTGGCACTGCAAGCCCTTTGGCTGCGCCACGCTGTGGCACTTTGAAAGCACCGGGATGTGTCATATCTACAAGGATATGACGGATCCCTTTGCTCTCTCCTGCAGTGGCGCACAATTTACTGCCATGCGCCGATACAGGCACACTTGTACCATGGTGCAAGGATGCCTGCTTCATGGGGATGATTATTTATGTGCAGGAAGGTGTCCCTTCCTGCACATAAACAATCTGAAATGGCATTTTTCAACTTCTATGTGTGCTGCATTAGCACACATAGAACTTGCAAACCGTAATTTTTTTAATGATTGTTTTTGTGCAGGAAGGGACACCTTCCTTCACATAAACAATCACCAGAGGTGATTTCCTCGTTCTTTGTGTGCTGCAAAATGCAGCATGCATAGAAAGAGGGAAAAAACTAGGAGAAATAAACACATTTCTCCTCGTTACGCCTCCCCTGGGGAGGAGTAGCATTCAGACGCATTTCCAGGTTTACGGTTTCTCGTAAATCTGGAACTGTGTCAGGTTCCATGGGTGTTGCGCCGGAACGCCCACAGCAACGCCCATGCAACGCCCCTTTCACGCAAAGTGCTGCGTGTAAAGGGGCTGTATTTACAAGGACAGGAAAAGCCACGCAAGGTGGCTTTTCCCGTCCTTGTAACTATGGAGCACTAAAATGCGCCACCGGTGCGTCACAAAAGTGACGCACTGGCGTAGAAAGGGGCTTTTAAATAAGCCCCTGGAAGTGGAGCACAACCTCAGGATTGCAGTAGCAAGAATCCATCCACACATTGACTGTCTCTATGGAGAAAAACAGGCACACCTGTCACAGTTTTGAAATTTTGTTTATTGATCTATGCAAAATTTTGTTTTATGTGAAAAAGAAAGCACCATTGTAATTTTTTTGTGCAAACTTTTCTTGGAGACTTTTCATTTGAAGTTTGTAATAAGCATCTGTCACTTAACCACAGGTAGTATAAAAACTGCAGCTTACTAAACACTCTCACTTTAATATTATTTGCCATATATGACCTGAACTCTGCAGGTGGGAATGGCTAGAGATGATGCAGAGTACCAGCTTCAGAATTTGTTGTCAAGTGGTGATGGGAGAGGGGGGGGGCTCGACGTCCAAAAAAGTTTAGATGGGGGGGCCTGGCCTAAAAAAGTTTGAAGACCTCTGCCATAGAGGAAGTAGAAAATGCCATACGGGACCTTCAGTCCGGGAAAGCAGCGGGCCCCAATGGGCTCCCCACAGAAATGTGTAAATGTGTGGCGGACAAACTCGCTCCGAATATGCTTAATATGTTCCTCGGTGCAAGAGAGGTTGGTCAACTCCCGGAGGATCTGCGGCTGGCGATCATAGTGGTCATCCTCAAAAAAGTAAAACCCCACGATCTCTGTAGCTCCTATCGGCCTATCTCCCTCCTGAACTTTGAGGCCAAGGTCTTGGCTAGGATTATCGCCAATCGTCTTCGCCCGGTTATTCAATCCCTAATCCATCCAGATCAGTCCGGCTTCATGCCCCATAGGAGCACCAGGCTCAATCTGCGCCGTCTATATGGCGTAATACAGATGACCCAAGGTCAGACTGATGTGCCTGCCGCCCTCTTGTCGCTCGATGCGAAGATGGCCTTCGACAGCATAGAATGGGCATACTTGTTCGCTGTCCTAGATAAAGTCGGGTTGGGCCCTACTCTACAACAGTGGATATGCCTACTATATACCGCCCCCATGGCACGCGTTCGTGTCAACGGAAATATATCCCGAGCTTTTATGCTTCATCGGGGCACGCGGCTGGGATGTCCGCTGTCGCCGATGTTATTTGCGTTAGCATTGGAGCCATTAGCGGTATGGATACGGGGAGACCCAATGGTAAGAGGCATTGATCTTGGGGGAGGCTGGGAAGAGTGCATATCTTTATATGCTGACGATATTCTGTTGTATGCCCACAGACCTCGACAAACGTTCCATCGGATTATCCATATAATTCAGTTGTTCGGCACATATTCTGGATACTGTGTCAACTGGGATAAATCCCTAGTGTTCTCGCTAGCGGGTGGGCTCCCACCTTTGACGTCGGTGTGCTCGGAACTGGTACACAAAGAGACGTTTAAATATCTGGGCATATGGATAACAAAATCGGAAGAGGAGTTCCTGCGACTAAATGTGCAGGCACAATTAGATCGCCTAAGGGACGACATTGCCCACTGGAGACGGCTCCCTGTCTCCCTTGCTGGCAGAGCAGTTCTTTTTAAGATGATGGCCCTCCCACATCTGCTATATGTAGTTCAGAACACCCCGTATCGGCTACAAGAGACATTCTTCCGCTCAGTTGACTCCGAACAGTGTATGCTGCTGTGGGGGGGGTGGCAGCCCCAGGATTGCGCTTCGAAAACTCCAAAGAGGAATATATGATGGAGGTCTAGCCGTCCCTGATCTTAGAAAATACTATTGGGCCACCCAGCTCGTCAATATTAACGGGTGAGTTTTCTCACCGCTCGAGGAACTGGCGTATAGAGTGGACCGCCTAGCAATGAGCAATGGAAGCTACCAGACAGAGTTGTATCGGAGAGGGAGAGGCAATTCACTCCTCCCAGTGCACACTAGAACGGTCATTGACGTGTGGCATAAGGCAAACAAGATGACAGGTTGGGAGGCCAAATTTACGGAACAGACTCCTCTATGGGAGGGAGATTACCTGGGAGAGCTGAAACGCCTGCAGGGCTTCCAGAAATGGAGCCTTATCGGGATTGACCTACTGGGGAATGTATGGAAGGGAGGTAAAATGATAGATTTTGACACCTTGCGGGAAGGGTTCCAAATGGGGAGGGGAGAATATCTTCGATACCGCCAGCTGCGCCACGCGCTTCACTGTCGCCTGAAGGACAGAACTCCGGTCCCGGGGTATTCACCGCTTGAGGATCGTCTCCTCCTAGACCCCATGATAGATAAAGCAATATCCCTCACATATAAAAAACTTGTGAACAACTTCCCAGTCTGCATGGGCCCGCTGCGAGAGGCCTGGGAATCGGATGTGGGCCTTCTCGAGGATGATGACTGGGCCGAAGCCTTGCAGAGTCCCAGAGACATAGCCATTAGGGCACGCTTCAGACTTGTCCAGCTCCGTATCCTCCATAGATCCTATGCCTCACGAATGGCTGAAGTACGAATGGGTAGCTGTACGTCAGATGAGTGTGTCAGAGGTTGTGGCGAGAAAGGCTCCTTCTTCCACATTTTGTGGTCTTGTCCCATAATTCAAAAGTACTGGGAAGGTGTTGCCCGAGTGATGACGGCCGTGGTGGGGGGAGGATGTCCCGCTAGAGCCGAGATGGCACATACTGGGAGTAACGGGAGAGACGGTGTGGCCGCAATGGGCCAAGACCTGGCTGGCCCTAGCAGGGGGGGTGGCCAAGAGGAATATAGCCCAGGCATGGGGGGCAGGGATGGCCCCCACGTTGAAGGCATGGAATAAAGACTTGGATTGGTGCCAAGGGGCAGAGCAAGTGATTTATCAGAGTCGGGGATGCCCACTTAAAGGAGAAAAGATATGGGGGGTGTGGGCAAAGTACAGAGGCCAATGGACAATGTCATAAGATGTGTTCCAGAAACTGCCAGGATGACCAGATGTTCGTATACCCTTCGAGTGTATAGATGATAACAGCTAGTAATTGATTTAGATACGTGTTATGCCTTGGGATACCGGTGACAAAAGTTTATCCTGTACAATATCCATGTATGTGATGATTATCTGAAGCTTGTTTTTATGTTTAATAAAAATAATTTTTAAAATCCAAAAAAAAAGAAAAAAAAAGTCCTATTCACTGGAAACGATAAATTACCATCTTGCTCAGTGTATTTCACCCAATTCTCCAACCACGTACACGTATGATAACCCCTTTCTAATGACATAAATGAAGCAGGGGTTCCCTCAGGACGCACAGGAACTCATCCTCTAATAGGTATAGGCTCATCTTTACTAAACAAGGTTTTCAACAATTTAAAAAACTTCATGATCTATGCTAAAATCAAACCTTTACGAGAAAATTTTCAACAACTTCTTTTCCGTATTATGATTCCTTTCCACCAATCAAAACTAGTCTCACTGTCCAATACCAGCACGACTCACACCAACCAACCTATACCAGCGCAGCACTTTGTGATGAGCTCACTGCAACAGTCCAATACCAGCGCGGCACCTAGTGACGTCAGCTTAGCTCCTGCAACTGACCCTCCCTTTACAAAGTCAGCATCAACGTTTTCTCAAAGTCTTTAACAAAACAAAACAACATAAAACAACTTGTCTGCTCAACTAAAAGAGAAAACGATAGAACCACTCAATCTAAGATTTTCTTTTGCTTCCAGCAAAACCTCGACCAGCGCGATTTCGCCCTCAATTAAATGAAAATCTTCAAGAGTTCTCCAGATGCACCTTCTGAAGCAACCTCAAAAATCCTCACTTGTCATACTTCAAGATTCCCTATGTTAGCACTGGCAAACCTCTTTGCACAGCACCACTTCCACAGCAGAGAACACACTTAGTGTATGCTACACTAAGACCCACCCTTAGGCGTTATCTCTGGATCTTATGCCAACAACGGACCTGTTACTTCCATTAAGGTCAATGACGGACCACAACATAGAACATAAAGGTAAGAATGTCAATAATCTGTCAATGTCTTTAACTCTGTCTCTTCATTACCTAGTATATTTAGTCAAATAAACCATCTGATTACGCTACCAGAAAACTGATCCAGCGAAAGCGTTGTAAATTTTTGTAGGTACAGACACAGATTACCCACCACACTATAAACTCCAACCTCAGTAAATAATTCACAACAACATAGAGTTCGGGCCCATAGAAACTCTATAACCACTTACAAATCATGAGGTCCTCTGTTGGATCTTTGTAAGAGCTAAAAGGGACTCAGATAATTAGAGACGTAGCCATTCCTTCATGAGGACCTGTAATGAAGAAATGCCTATCTAACAACAATAAATCAATAATCAATACTTGTCAGTAATATTCATCAATAAGCAAACAAACTCAGTAGATTTATCAAGGCACATGTATCTAATCATCAATATGAATGGCCAAAACACAATAATACATTAGAACTTTTAGTACATAGGTTTCATTTGAATACAGGTAAAAACACAATATAATCACAGTTTTAAGCAAAATTCGTCATATATCAAATGACTGGGGTGAGGAGAGAAAGAGAGAAATAAACATTCATTGCAAATTCAGTATGCAATTTCAGGAATAATACGAACCAAAGTTCTGATGTAGATTATCAGGACTGAGACGCAAGATGGACTAATGCACAGCTTGCAATAGTCTGGAATAATTAACCCTTCAGCCGAAAGGATTAACCTGCTCAACTTCTCCAACCAAGGAAGTGTGGGGGAAATCAGGAGAGTTCAGTTCAGGATAGTCAGAGTTTGGACCGACAGCATGTCACGCCCAAGAATTGCAAGCAAATAGCCACACACGTACTTTTTCCCACTAAGTTTTTATACCTCGAAATGTTCACAACTCCAGCCCACAAATGTAGCTTCTTACACAGGTTTCATAATTCTATTGGTTGAGATCCATGGTGTGATCATGGAATGATCATTCTTCAGCCCAAATCATCCGGAACCTACACGTAATACCTTTGATCTCTGTTCTTCAGTTTTTCTAAGAATGTACAATATCTAATTTCACCTTGGAAGTAGGAAATACATTTGCAACTCAACATGTCCACACTCTTGCTATTGAGTTGGCTTGCAACAAATTTTGACACAATTATTCATAGATAGAGAATATTCAGACTGTAAGAAGGAACTTTAGTGATTATGCTTGTAACTAAAGCAAACTAAGTCAACATTTTATCCTATTTCGAAGGAAATAATGAAGGACAAAATACATTTCTCTAAGGCCTGCAATGGAAAGACATTTTTTTTAAAACAAACTTTATTGGGTTTTTTATCACGTATTAAACACACCATTGGCACAGATTACACAACAATATACATGTCCCACCTGCAAATTCGTCATATAAGAAGCAGTATGTCCAACAACAGAAGCGGTAGGATAAAAGAAAAGGGAAGAGAAAGCCACACATGGCTCACCTCCCCATGTGCCATGGCATCGATCATGTCACATACAACTATGTGCAATTGATACCCATGAACCCCCCCCTCCACTCTGTCAACTCCCACCCCTCCGCCCCCAGGGTCTGGCTACCAAACATACTATCCTGCTGATATATCTCACTCCAAACAAACTTCATTAGTTACATTAACTTGTCACATGGCTGCACCCCTAACCGGCCTTGAGTAGCTAACTAAAAAAAAAAAAAAGAAGCTCCACTGCTCTATTGTTGTGTGTGCGGAACGTCAGGGGTGTCTTCGGGATCAGTACTTTTATGTGCTTCTACCATTGTGTCCCAGTCTAGGGATATTGGTGTCTTCCGTAGGCCTCCTCCCTGCGCAGGGCCGCGCTTTCCGCCCCTGCCCACCTGGACAGTTCACTGTGCCACATGTGCAATGAAGGGGCTTTGGCCGACTTCCAGCGCATAGTGATGGCCCTTTTAGCAACTATGAGCGCCAGGTCCAGAAATCGTAGCTGGACCTTCTGTGTTTTTGTTCATCTACGGATGCCTAATAAGCACTCCAGTGCTGCGCCCCCTATGGAGAGATGAGTAGTCCCTTCGAGTGATCTCGTAACCCCTCCCCAAAAAAACGCAAGACAGGGACACGCCCGTAGCATGTGAAGTAAATCTGCTGCTGGTGATTTACACCTGGGGCATTGATGGGCAGTGGCAGGGTACATTCTCTGCAATCTATGCGGGGTCAAATAGGCTCTATGTAGTATCATGCATTGAATAAACTTTAACTTAGCATTGTGAGGTATTTTCCGTGGGTACTCTATTACATGTTTCCATTCCCTGTCTGTGAGCTCTCGTCCCATATCCGTCGCCCACTGCACTCGGATGCTATCTAGGGGGAGTCTGGCATGCGTGCGGACGCTGCTATATAACCACTTAATAAGATGACTGCCGTGTCCCATCAAATACAGATACTTTACTAGCTCATTCACTTGGGGTTCCTCTCGTTGTGGAGACCACTGTCTCTTAATATATTGCAGTAAGGCTGCATGTTTCATGTATAGTGCGGTTGGCGCTCCTGTGTGTCTCGTAAAGGCATCATGATCCATCAGTATCCCGCCTTCGAATAATGCCCCAACAGTCTCCACCCCCGCGTCCAGCCAGGGTCCAATAGTCTGTCGCGTCAATTTGCCGCTCGCCAGTGGTATTCCTAGTAATGGGATATTGTCTGCATAACGCCCACCATCGGTAGTGTATTTCAGGCCTTTATTCCAGCATTGAACTGCAGTGTGCAATAGGGGTGGTAAAGTCGAGGGAGGTCTGCTATTTGGTAAGAGTAAAGTGTGGAGAGTTCCCTGCTCTATATGTCTAGTAGTATAGCCAATTTCTTGTAAGTTTCGTCCTGCCGTCCAGTAAGATAACCACTGCAACTGGCATGCGTAATAATACGCCCTAAAGTCGGGTGCACCCAGGCCGCCTGGACGTGTATCTATCTGCAGTTTCTTAAGACTTATTCTACGCCAACCGGCACCCCAAATTAGCTCTAGCAGTATAGTGTCCAGCGTAGTAAAAATGGTCGATGGTACCAGTAAAGGCAAATTCGCGAAATAGTACAGAAGACGAGGAAGTACCACCATTTTAGACAATGCCACCCGCCCCATAACTGACAAGGGGAGCGTGATCCAAAAGGCTACCTGAGATCGTATACCCCGAATAGCCTTACTGAGGTTACCCTCCAGTAGGTCCACCTGAGAGCGGTAGACATTAATGCCCAGGTATTTAAAGGTGTGTGGGGCCGTTGGTAATGTAAGTCTCCCAAAGATGATACTATCTGGGCACGAGCGGTCGTGAAAAAAGAAAGCGATTGATTTGGATTCATTAATAGCCAAGCCTGAAATCAATTCAAAGTCGGCAAAGATACGAGGGATGGGACCCAGGCCCCCTAACATATCTGTCACATATATGATTAGGTCATCAGCATAGGCCGATACCAGGTGCGTCGCAGCGCCTATGGGTATACCGCAGTGTGTAGCTTCCAATCGCAGCCGGAGTGCTAATGGTTCCAGCGCCAAGACAAACAGAATGGGGGACAGGGGACAGCCGTGTCGCGTGCCCCTGTGGATGCCATACTCCCTGGAGATAAATTTCCCAGACCAAACTCTTGCGGTTGGAGCAGCATACAATAGCCTTATCCATTTGATATACTCAGGGGGTAAACCAAAACGTGCAATGGCCTTAAACATGTATTTCCACACCAGCGTGTCAAACGCTTGTTTCATGTCTAATGATATGCAGCCGGCTTGGTGGTATTGTGTAAGATCTGTTGTCATGATCTGGTGCAACCTGCGTATATTTAGGGACGTACTCCTAGCTGGGATAAATCCACATTGATCGTTGTGGATCAGTTTATTGAGGTAGGGTTGAATTCTATTTGCCAAAATCTTGCTGAGGATTTTGTATTCCGTGGATAAAAGTGATAGTGGGCGATAACTTGACATATCCGTTAAGTCCCTACCCGGTTTGGGCAAAGAAAATACCAGTGCTTGGACAGTGGTGCAAGGGAGATGTCCTAATTCGAGCGACTTGTTATATATCTCTTCCAATTGTGGTATTAATTTGTCTGCATATGCATCAAAACATTCTATCGGCAATCCGTCTAGTCCCGGTGTTTTATTGCGGGAGAGCCCACCCATGGCTACCTTGATCTCTGCCCTAGAAATGGGACCCTTCAGGTCATCCTGCATACCCTCTGGGACTCGTGGATATGGTAAATTAGTGAGGAATTCATCAATATGGGACCCCTCCAATACCAGCGGTTCACTGTACAGTCCCTCGTAATATAAGCTAAAAGCTTCATTTATATCAAATTGCGTGTCCGCAGAACCTCCCCCAGGGAGGTTAATATGGCCTATGATTGTTGTAGGAGGATCATTCCGTATCAATTTCGCTAACAGCGTACCTGATTTATCCGCATCAGAGTGGTGTTGAGTATAGGATCTATAGTCGATTAGCCTAAGAGTTTCCAGCAACTCTGCATGTTGAATGCGTGTTTCCAGTAAGGACGTTTGTTTCGAGGGGTCATGTACTGACTCCTGCTCTAGCTTGGACAGTCTGTCCTCAGTGTCTTTCAGATTCCTGTGTGTCTCTTGTCTAGCTCCCACCGTGGCGCTAAGCGCTGTTCCCCGTATGACTGATTTCACTGCATCCCACTCGACCAGGATTGTGGAGGCTGTGTTCCTGATTTCCGTAAAGTAGTTTTGTAGCGCCATGGAGAGTGTGCTACGAAACACTGTGTCTTCCAGTGTTTGGGGCCACAACCGCCATGTGGGAACCGGGGTGGGCACTCTACCCCCGCTAAGGGCCACTTCCAGGGGATTATGATCCGAGAATGTCTTCGCTAAGTAAGTGGTGTTTGTAACTTGGTTTGCTATGGAATCGGAACATAGGATTCTGTCTATCCTGGTGTGTAATTGGTGTACCGGGGAGAAAAAGGAGTACTCCCTATGCGCCGGATTCTAAAGTCTCCACGCGTCACACAGGGACCAACCCTCCACCCATTCACGTAATGCTTCCGCCTGTTTACTGGCCACCGTGCCCCTCAAGGGGGGGTGTGACCAATCTAGGGCAATGTCCATCACTGCATTACAGTCGCCCCCAATTATCCATGGGTAGGCCTCCCACCCTGTCAAAATCGAGTTCAGACTCACAAGAAATTTGTGTTGGTCAAAATTGGGAGCATAGACGTTCCCCAGGATTAGCGGTGCTCCGTCCAGTGTGCCTCGCAGAAATATATATCTACCCTGTGCATCCACCCTTTTGTCCAGTACAACAAATGGGACTCCCCCTCTTATCCAAATCGTCGCCCCAGGGGCAAAGGCAGAGTAATTCGTGGAGATTATTTGCCCTCTCCACTTCTTCCACATTTTAGCAGCTTCGGCTTCCATCAAGTGCGACTCCTGGAGGAATACCACTTGTGCCCCACGGCGTAGCAAGTGTGCATGTACCCTGTGTCTTTTGTGTACAGAACCTAACCCACGGACGTTCCATGTCACAAATTTATAGTTGTCTAGAGTATGCATTCACAGTAAATTGTGTCGTACTCATTCCAGTTTGAGGACCATGTTGTTGTGTGAGATATTGCATTTGCGATGTGCCAGAGCCCACGAACCCCCAATGTAAACATAATACCAGGTCTTGCCTATAAACTAAACCAGGCCAGACCAAACAAAACATACATTGAACTGATACATAATAAACTGTAGCGCTTGCAAAGTGGGGAACAATAGCCGTACCCATCATATAAGAAACACACAGTTAGGAGCCCCTCCGGGCCCGGGTATATATTGAATAGCATCAATTTTGACAATGAAGATTATAAGGAACCAGAGCAAATAGGATATGTGAGTCTTCAGGTATGCGTGCCGTCGACGCCCTCCGCCGTGGCATCGCCCAGTGTTCCATAGGGTATGGAGAGCCTACTGTCCCAGTAGGTCGTCTGCTGTTTGAGGAGTCACGCTAGGGAAGAGATTCACAGTGTTTTCGGAGTCCGAGCGCACCGTGCTCTGTTCTGATGACTCCGAAGTCCGGCGGGAGGCATTGTCTCTGAAGGCAGTCGCAGTCTCCAAGGCCATCTCCCTACTCTTCTGTGCCTGCTGCTGTGTAGGGCCAGGGAGCCGCCCCGCAGTCCCAGGTCCGGTCACACGTCGTGATCGATGTCGGCACGTTTTCCCAGGGCTTCGCGGCGGCTTCGGGAGAGATTGTCCGGAAAGCTGCGTGGATTCCATGACTTCCAGCCACTCCTCTACATCCTCCGGACTTTCGAAGAAGTATGTCTTTTGATCATAGATTATCTTCAAATGTGCAGGAAATAACAACGCGTATTTGAGATTCATAGTGCGCAACTTCTTTTTCACTGCTTGGTATGAAGATCTGCGGCGCTGCACCATTAACGTGTAGTCCGGGTACAATGAAACCTGGCAATTCTCAAAGTGGATCTGTGGCTTCTCCCGTGCCTTTTGAAGCAGCACATCACGGTCCCTGTAGTTGAGGATCTTTACTATCAAGGGTCTTGGCGGGGCGCCCACCCTCGGCTTTCCCGTAGGAATACGGTGCACTCTTTCAACGCAAAAGAAGTCCGAGAGGCCCTCCGGGCCACATGCGTGCGGAACCATTGCTCCATGTAAGTTGTCGCCGCTATCCCCCCGCTCCGTTCCGGGAGTCCAATCACACGGATGTTGTTGGGCCTTGCTCTGCCCTCTGCATCTTCAACCCTGTCCAGCAGCCCCGCGACCTGTTTTTGGAGGACCTGGATCTGTTTTGTGTGCTCCTTCTGTTGTGGCGCCAAGTCATCTAGGGTGGAGCCGTGGTCCTTTACCGTCGCAGCTAGTTTGTCGTGACCCGCCTTCAGCAGGGTAAAGCCGGTGGTAAGAGTTCCTATCTGCTGTTCTATGGCTTTCCTGGATTCTCGGACCTCGTTAAGTATCAAGTCCAACTTATCCTGGGATCCCGTGTCGCCCGTAGGCGGGATTGTGTTAGTTGATTGCATACTCAAGGCGGGGTCTCCATCCTCTGTGTCTTGGGAGTGCGTGGCGGCCACCTCCTGTGGTTTCCCCTTTACTCGGCCCATCTCTCTTTGGGAACGCTTCGCTCCGAATGTCTCTGGTCCGGTAGGTATTCGTGCGCACTGGATAGGTGATTACAGTGCTAATAAGGATGACCGCTGGGTCTCCAAAGTAAGGCGTGCATCGGTCCCCCGTGCCACAGAGAGAGTCCAGCCACAAGCGGCAGGGAGAGACGGACCACCCAGTAGCCCCTGGAGTCAGCAGGATAGCGTGTCAAAATTGAGCAGTTATAAAGCCACCGACTTGTGGCCGCGAAACGTCAGGACCAAATTAGGGCCGCCATGCAGAGTGAACCATGTTGTGCCGCGCCCTCTGCAAGCCCAGGCTGATCTACAGTAGTATTTGTGGGCGCAGCCGGGGAGTATGAGCTGCAGGCCCCAACCAGAGTCTTCAGCTATGTAGTAGCGCGCTCAGCAAGGGGCACCACCGGTGGCGTCAGGGCAACGGGTGAGGACCCTTATGGAACTTCCAGATGGGATGAGAGAGGGCGAAGAAGAAAGCAGCAACGTGGCATCATCCAGGGATCCCGCACCCCCACTCCTCACCAGCAGTATGCGCAAAGTTACAGTCCCCAGTTCTGGACGACACCAGTGGGGAGTCCCAGCTTCGCAGGCTATGCGTGCTCCATACTGCGCCGCCAGCTCCCAGCTAGCACCTACGAGGGGCAATAGCAGGCGTGATCACGCCGTCCAAAGTGCAGATTGGTCTCAGAGGCCCTATTAGGGCCGTGTTTCCGCCACCAGCACGTTCAGTGCAGCCATCCACCACTCATCCAGGCCAGGGAAGAGGGAGGGGGGGGAAAGGCCCCAGGCCCAGGGTCCACCGCCACCACCCCGATGACTAGGGGGGGGAAGAGAGGGGGAAAGCGCGCTCTCCAGTCCCCCCGCCTCCAGAGATGGGCCACCACTCAACCGCAAAGGAGCTCACGAGCCCCCGTCCCAGCGTCGGGGTCGGCACACCCCCACCGCCTCACTGACCTCCGGCGACGTACTTCCAGCTCCGTCCAGGCCCAGTCGCGAGTCGCAGTTCTCCGCATCCGTCCGCAGGCCGCAGAGTGGGGCCTCCGTTGCACACAGTGCCGGTATCCTGCCGGTAGGTCCGCAACCCCGCAGACCCGGACTGTATCCGGTCAATCAGTCCGCTCCGCCAGAGAGGGGATACGCAGGCCCACGCCACAGTTTCAGGGCTGACGCACTCCTGCCGCCCTCCCGCCTTATGGCGGCGTACCTCCGGCCCCGCCCGGGCCCAGCCTCAAGTCGCAGCCGCCTCTCGTCCTCGGGATAATTCCTCCGTTCTCCTCGGTGCTGGTCTCCCGCCGGCAGGCCCGCAGCACCGCAGAGCGGTGCTGCCTCCGGCCGATCAGTCCGCGTCACGCTGCCTCGCCGATAGGTTGCGCAGGCAGGGTGCGTCTCCTCAGCCAACGGCCGTCACACGGGCCGCAGTCCCAGCCTCGCTATCTGTCCGGGATCGATGCAGTCGCGGCACCTAAACACTCAGCCCTCGACACCCACTGCACCATGCCAGGCTGGCATGGCACAGCATAGCTCAAATTACTGCAGTGTCACTGGATAAATGTTCCCGGGCTCCGGAGCTCTCTCAATCCACATCCGCCATGATCGGCAGCTGGCCACGCCCCCCTGCAATGGAAAGACATAATACATTTTTGAGGCCTACATGGAAAATGAAAAAACATGTTAGCCTTAAAACTCTTGGAAAAACAACGTAAACACATAAGAATCTATTATAACTATCATTTCACTATTTTCATAACATAGTCTAATCATAGACAACAGGATGTGGGAGCACACCGCTGACCTCTCAGGCAAGGTTCAATTCTGCAAGCACACACGCTTGGTGAACTGCATTGACCACAATGCTCAGGGGCGAACCTGCTGGGAGGTGAAGCAGTGTGATCCCACATTGGTTTCCTGTTTAAAAGGCTCCCTCGAGCCGGCTGAGCTGACGAGCTCGTGGAGAGGGACCTGCGCGCCTTGAGAGGTACTGTGACCTGAGAATACTTTGGCAGCCTGCTCAGCAACCCCAAATATTTGATGCCTAATCTCTACTGACGACGGATAATGATCCAGAAACACGTGTATAGAGATGACCAGTACAACTTTGTAATTACTCGAGACAATTCTGCAAGCACACACGCTTGGTGAACTGCATTGACCACAATGCTCAGGGGCGAACCTGCTGGGAGGTGAACCAGTGTGATCCCACATTGGTTTCCTGTTTAAAAGGCTCCCTCGAGCCGGCTGAGCTGACGAGCTCGAGTAGAGGCACCTGCGCGCCTTGAGAGGTACTGTGACCTGAGAATACTTTGGCAGCCTGCTCAGCAACCCCAAATATTTGATGCCTAATCTCTACTGACGACGGATAATGATCCAGAAACACGTGTTTAGAGATGGCCAGTACAACTTTGTAATTACTCGAGACAATTCTGCAAGCACACACGCTTGGTGAACTGCATTGACCACAATGCTCAGGGGCGAACCTGCTGGGAGGTGAAGCAGTGTGCTCCCACATTGGTTTCCTGTTTAAAAGGCTCCTCGAGCCGGCTGAGCTGACGAGCTCGTGGAGAGGCACCTGCGCGCCTTGAGAGGTACTGTGACCTGAGAATACTTTGGCAGCCTGCTCAGCAACCCCAAATATTTGATGCCTAATCTCTACTGACGACGGATAATGATCCAGAAACACGTGTATAGAGATGGCCAGTACAACTTTGTAATTACTCGAGACAATTCTGCAAGCACACACGCTTGGTGAACTGCATTGACCACAATGCTCAGGGTCGAACCTGCTGGGAGGTGAAGCAGTGTGATCCCACATTGGTTTCCTGTTTAAAAGGCTCCCTCGAGCCGACTGAGCTGACGGGCTCGTGGAGAGGCACCTGCGCGCCTTGAGAGATACTGTGACCTGAGAATACTTTGGCAGCCTGCTCAGCAACCCCAAATATTTGATGCCTAATCTCTACTGACGACGGATAATGATCCAGAAACACGTGTATAGAGATGGCCAGTACAACTTTGTAATTACTCGAGACAATTCTGCAAGCACACACGCTTGGTGAACTGCTTTGACCACAATGCTCAGGGGCGAACCTGCTGGGAGGTGAAGCAGTGTGATCCCACATTGGTTTCCTGTTTAAAAGGCTCCCTCGAGCCGGCTGAGCTGACGAGCTCGTGGAGAGGCACCTGCGCGCCTTGAGAGGTACTGTGACCTGAGAATACTTTGGCAGCCTGCTCAGCAACCCCAAATATTTGATGCCTAATCTCTACTGACGACGGATAATGATCCAGAAACACGTGTATAGAGATGGCCAGTACAACTTTTGTAATTACTCGAGACAATTCTGCAAGCACACATGCTTGGTGAACTGCATTGACCACAATGCTCAGGGGCGAACCTGCTGGGAGGTGAAGCAGTGTGATCCCACATTGGTTTCCTGTTTAAAAGGCTCCCTCGAGCCGGCTGAGCTGACGAGCTCGTGGAGAGGCACCTGCGCGCCTTGAGAGGTACTGTGATCTGAGAATACTTTGGCAGCCTGCTCAGCAACCCCAAATATTTGATGCCTAATCTCTACTGACGACGGATAATGATCCAGAAACACGTGTATAGAGATGACCAGTACAACTTTGTAATTACTCGAGACAATTCTGCAAGCACACACGCTTGGTGAACTGCATTGACCACAATGCTCAGGGGCGAACCTGCTGGGTGGTGAAGCAGTGTGATCCCACATTGGTTTCCTGTTTAAAAGGCTCCCTCGAGCCGGCTGAGCTGACGAGCTCGTGGAGAGGCACCTGCGCGCCTTGAGAGGTACTGTGACCTGAGAATACTTTGGCAGCCTGCTCAGCAACCCCAAATATTTGATGCCTAATCTCTACTGACGACGGATAATGATCCAGAAACACGTGTATAGAGATGGCCAGTACAACTTTGTAATTACTCGAGACAATTCTGCAAGCACACACGCTTGGTGAACTGCATTGACCACAATGCTCAGGGGCGAACCTGCTGGGAGGTGAAGCAGTGTGATCCCACATTGGTTTCCTGTTTAAAAGGCTCCCTCGAGCCGGCTGAGCTGACGAGCTCGTGGAGAGGCACCTGCGCGCCTTGAGAGGTACTGTGACCTGAGAATACTTTGGCAGCCTGCTCAGCAACCCCAAATATTTGATGCCTAATCTCTACAGACGACGGATAATGATCCAGAAACACGTGTATAGAGATGGCCAGTACAACTTTGTAATTACTCGAGACAATTCTGCAAGCACACACGCTTGGTGAACTGCATTGACCACAATGCTCAGGGGCGAACCTGCTGGGAGGTGAAGCAGTGTGATCCCACATTGGTTTCCTGTTTAAAAGGCTCCCTCGAGCCGGCTGAGCTGACGAGCTCGTGGAGAGGCACCTGCGCGCCTTGAGAGGTACTGTGACCTGAGAGTACTTTGGCAGCCTGCTCAGCAACCCCAAATATTTGATGCCTAATCTCTACTGACGACGGATAATGATCCAGAAACACGTGTATAGAGATGGCCAGTATAACTTTGTAATTACTCGAGACAATTCTGCAAGCACACACGCTTGGTGAACTGCATTGACCACAATGCTCAGGGGCGAACCTGCTGGGAGGTGAAGCAGTGTGATCCCACATTGGTTTCCTGTTTAAAAGGCTCCCTCGAGCCGGCTGAGCTGACGAGCTCGTGGAGAGGCACCTGTGCGCCTTGAGAGGTACTGTGACCTGAGAATACTTTGGCAGGCTGCTCAGCAACCCCAAATATTGGATGCCTAATCTCTACTTTCGACGGATAATGATCCAGAAACACGTGTATAGAGATGGCCAGTACAACTTTGTAATTACTCGAGACAATTCTGCAAGCACACACGCTTGGTGAACTGCATTGACCACAATGCTCAGGGGCGAACCTGCTGGGAGGTGAAGCAGTGTGATCCCACATTGGTTTCCTGTTTAAAAGGCTCCCTCGAGCCGGCTGAGCTGACGAGCTCGTGGAGAGGCACCTGCGCGCCTTGAGAGGTACTGTGACCTGAGAATACTTTGGCAGCCTGCTCAGCAACCCCAAATATTTGATGCCTAATCTCTACTGACGACGGATAATGATCCAGAACCACGTGTATAGAGATGGCCAGTACAACTTTGTAATTGCTCGAGACAATTCTGCAAGCACACACGCTTGGTGAACTGCATTGACCACAATGCTCAGGGGCGAACCTGCTGGGAGGTGAAGCAGTGTGATCCCACATTGGTTTCCTGTTTAAAAGGCTCCCTCGAGCCGGCTGAGCTGACGAGCTCGTGGAGAGGCACCTGCGCGCCTTGAGAGGTACTGTGACCTGAGAGTACTTTGGCAGCCTGCTCAGCAACCCCAAATATTTGATGCCTAATCTCTACTGACGACGGATAATGATCCAGAAACACGTGTATAGAGATGGCCAGTATAACTTTGTAATTACTCGAGACAATTCTGCAAGCACACACGCTTGGTGAACTGCATTGACCACAATGCTCAGGGGCGAACCTGCTGGGAGGTGAAGCAGTGTGATCCCACATTGGTTTCCTGTTTAAAAGGCTCCCTCGAGCCGGCTGAGCTGACGAGCTCGTGGAGAGGCACCTGTGCGCCTTGAGAGGTACTGTGACCTGAGAATACTTTGGCAGGCTGCTCAGCAACCCCAAATATTGGATGCCTAATCTCTACTGACGACGGATAATGATCCAGAAACACGTGTATAGAGATGGCCAGTACAACTTTGTAATTACTCGAGACAATTCTGCAAGCACACACGCTTGGTGAACTGCATTGACCACAATGCTCAGGGGCGAACCTGCTGGGAGGTGAAGCAGTGTGATCCCACATTGGTTTCCTGTTTAAAAGGCTCCCTCGAGCCGGCTGAGCTGACGAGCTCGTGGAGAGGCACCTGCGCGCCTTGAGAGGTACTGTGACCTGAGAATACTTTGGCAGCCTGCTCAGCAACCCCAAATATTTGATGCCTAATCTCTACTGACGACGGATAATGATCCAGAAACACGTGTATAGAGATGGCCAGTACAACTTTGTAATTACTCGAGACAATTCTGCAAGCACACACGCTTGGTGAACTGCATTGACCACAATGCTCAGGGGCGAACCTGCTGGGAGGTGAAGCAGTGTGATCCCACATTGGTTTCCTGTTTAAAAGGCTCCCTCGAGCCGGCTGAGCTGACGAGCTCGTGGAGAGGCACCTGCGCGCCTTGAGAGGTACTGTGACCTGAGAATACTTTGGCAGCCTGCTCAGCAACCCCAAATATTTGATGCCTAATCTCTACTGACGATGGATAATGATCCAGAAACACGTGTATAGAGATGGCCAGTACAACTTTGTAATTACTCGAGACAATTCTGCAAGCACACACGCTTGGTGAACTGCATTGACCACAATGCTCAGGGGCGAACCTGCTGGGAGGTGAAGCAGTGTGATCCCACATTGGTTTCCCATAGTCTAATCATATCTCATTAATAAACAGAGAGTTTCTCTTTGCAGATTCAGATTTACATTTAAGAAAACATAGCAAAACGCATTTTCTATTTGGAGAACTTTTCAAATCATATTCTACTAGAAATTAAACACTACACTATTATCTTTCACATTATTATCACAACACATTAGATGTTTTTCTCTCTCCCATAAATCTCTCAGCTTCGCCAGTTTACGACCCTTCTGCATGCTTTTACGATGCAGTTTTAGAACTTCCAGTGTTTAACAAGACGCAATGTTAGTCATGATTTTCTTTTAAGGACGTTAGTAATTCACACAATAATGAGCAGGATTTGATCAAGCAAAATCATGCTCCATCACCACCCCCATGTGATATTGCAGCAAACAGGGCGTTTTGGGTGTCGTGGACCCTGTGCCAGGAGGCCTGCACCTCTGGACATGGCTGAAACAACAGGACATCTTCCTGGTCGTGCAGCACCTTCGAGGATTTCTGAACTCAAATAACAGACAAACTCAGCCATAGATGACTTGCGGACCACGAATGGCATCAACATCTGCAGGTTGCACAAGGTCTCTTTCAAGAATGGGGAGAATCTGGGGTCGATCTGTTCACAAGCTCAGGGAATGTGCAATGTCAGCACTTCTGTGCCTTGGCGTTTCCACTGCGGCTCACACTTAGAGATTAATTCCATTTAGAATGGAACTTGGGACTCCTGTACACCTCTCTATCGATACCTCTCCTGCCCGGAGTTCTCAAAAAGACAGAACCTTCCGGGCCCAAGTCGTCCTACTGGCTCTGGACTGGGCACGGAGGGTGTGGCATCCAGAGCTCATGAGCATTTTGTTCTCTGATCAGGTTGCACCTTCGGGAGGATTTCCTGTCGCAGCAGAAGGGCAGGGTCTTACACCTGAACCTGCACTCTCTTCATCTTCATACTTGGAGATTGAGCAGCGACAGCTAAGTGTCTTTAATCTCCTTTATGAAATCTGAGATGGTATTCTGGCATCCAGACGTCGAACAACAAAGACCATATATGCCTGCCGTTGGGACAAGTTTGTGGCTTGGTGCGTGTTAGACCTGGCATCTTTTGGAGTGGTTTCCACTGTCCTTTGCCTCTGACCTCCAGTTTTTGACTGTGTGCTGCATTTCAATTTTGATGGTGTTAGGACTCTGGGCACTTTAACACTGCTGACCAGTGCTAAAATGAACGTGCTTCCTGTCTAAAATGAAATGGTATTTGCTTTCTCCATGATTGGCATATTTGATTTACAAGTAAGTCCCTAGTACAGTGCACCATGTGTGCCAAGGGCCTGGAAATCAAATGCTACTAGTGGACCGGCAGCACTGATTGTGCCACCCACATGAGTAGCCTTGCAAACATGTCTCAGGCCAGCCACTACAGTGTCTGTGTGTGCAGCTTTAAACTGCCATTTCAACCTGGCATGTGCTCCCATTTGCCAGGCCCAAACCTTCCCTATTATTACATGTAAGGTACCTCTAAGGTAGGCCCAAGGTAGCCCCTTGGGCAGGGTGCAGTGTATTTTAATGGTAGGACATGTACTATTGTGTTTTACATGTCCTGGTAGTGAAATACTGCTAATTTCGTTTTTCACTACAGCAAGGCCTCTCTCTCCCTTAGGTTACCATTGGAGCTGCCTTGTAACATCTTACAAGTGTAACTGCCAATTGGGAGCTGATAGAAAAATTGAGTTTTATGTCTCTGGACTCACAATTTAAAAATACATCTTTTTGTGAAGCTGGTTTTAAAATTGCATGTCTGAAAATGTCACACATTCACCACCAGTACAGAGATCTGGGCCTAAATCCATAGTGTTTTTGCAAACCATGCCATTCCAGTTTAAACCCAGCCATATGTAAATCAGTCTTGACCCTGCTCCCCATGGGAACAGTCCAGCCCGAACTACCAGGCCAGGTCCTCCCTGGACCGGAACAAGCATCCTGGGACAGGTTTCAGGGTATCACCCCTCATCAGCCAGGCTAGCTTGAATCCAGTGGCATGGTGAGTACGGGACCCACGTCTGGGCATACCTGCCCCACTCGGGGTGACAAATGCAAAAAGAAAAATTGATGGACAGAATGCTGAACAATGTCAAACATTCCCCCCCCAGTACAGAGATCTGGGCCTAAATCCATAGTTTTTTGTCCACCTTGCCATTCAGGTTTAAACCCAGCCACATGCAAATCGGTCTTGACCCTGCTCCCAATGGGAACAGACCAGCCCTAAATTTTAGAAAGTTGGCATTTTCTTGCTTTAACCATTCTGTGCCACTGCCTGTCTCTAAATACATGTCTGGGACAGTATGACAGTTGGACTGTGTGTGCATTCACTCTAGACAGTCACACAGAGGGAGCTGAGGTGTGCCCTGCATATCCTGATGGACCATCACCAGGCTTATGGGCCTTCCTGAGCTAGAGTGGTGGGAGGAGTTGACACTGACACCTGAATAGGTCCTCACACAAAGAAGTCTCCACCCCTTCTCTTGTGTTTGGAGACAGGGCATGGAAAGGCAGGTTCATGTGCACTACAAAGACTTTCCTTTGAAATTTGCCTATTTCAAAGGCTGATATGGTTATAAGTACTAGATCTGTGACACCATATACTCAGAACACTTCTGGGTTGAGGACGTTCTGCCAGTAAGAAAAGCTGGATAGCTGTCAGGAGGGACTGCCACCACTTTGCTGTGTTGGCCTGCTGCCTGCTGCTTGCTGCTTCGGTCCTGAGAGAGAAAAGACTGGACTTTGCTTTCTACATCCTGCTCCCAAGGTACTCCAAGGGCTTGAGTTGAGCTTGCCTCCTGTTAAGAAGGCTCAGGGCCATCAACGACTTCACCTGCAACCCCTGGGCCCCTCTGCTGAAAAGCCCTACTTGCCAATGCCAATTCCAGTTCCTGGGCCCTTGAAAGTGAGTTTGGGGTGCTACTAAGACGAAACCAAAGCATCGACTCCGATCGACTTCGGAACCGGCGCCTGTCTGCAACTCTGACGTCATGCCGCTGCCTGCACTGCAGCCATGGTCCCACTCAAACGCAGCAACCACGACTTGCTCTGCAGGCCCAGATGACGCTACAGCACCTCTGAAGTTCTGCCACTACACGAGTCTTGAGCACCGCACCACCGAAGCCCATGGTGCACTACTCTGACTCCGACATCTGTGGCCTGGTTCGATATCAACACCGCAGAACCGAAGCCTTGTGGCTTGACTTTCGACACCTCATTGACGCCGTTCCACAGTAAGGAACCGAGGTACCTCACCTGCAACCACAGTATCACCTCCTCTGCAGCAGTAAGGAAGCGATGCATCACCTCCCTGCCCTGCAGTAAGGAACCGATGCATGACCTCCCCAGCAACAGTAAGGAAATGACACCAGACCGGCCTCTGCGACGCCTCACCTTTCCTATGTTTTTCAAAGTCTTTGTTTCTCACAACAGCTCCAAAATACCGTACTGGGGTCTGTCCGACTCCGTGACCGTCCCTCTCTCCATCGAGGTCGGACTGACTGACTTTCTGGAGTTGTCGACCGTGACTAAATAGCCCCAGTTGGAGGTATTTTTGATTTCTAAGAGCTGTACTTGATTTAATCTCTAAAAAAGGATACCTTGATCAGAGTATGTTGGATTTTGTCGTTTTGGTCTTATTTTAATCAGATAAATATTGGCTATTTTTCTTAACTGGTGTGGAGCACTTTTGTGGTGTTTTAACTGTGTTAGTGTGTGCACAAATACCTTACACATTGCTTCTGAGATAAGCCTAACTACTCTCGCCAAGCTACCAAGGGGGTGAGCACGGGGCATGGTATATCTTTGGTGTAACTTACTTGCCCTGACTAGAGTGGTGGGTTCTGCCTGGCTTAGGTGTATACCCTAGCCAACCAGAAACTCCAATTCTAACATTGGAGATCAGTAGTGAGGATAGGACTTGTATTTGTACATTATGTACAGTGATTGGTGTACACTACTTCCACGTCACAGACCATTACACCCCAGCATACTGGTTTTCTCTTTCTGTTGTTTTTGCAACCCTTGAGTTTTTGCCACAATCATGTCTCAGTCTGGTGAGCCATTAGCTGTAGCTGCAGATTTGGTGTTTGAGCAGGAGAGGTTGGAGACCTATAAGGTGCCTTAGCTCAAAAGGTTCTGCAAGGAGCTCAAATGTTCTTTTAAAGGTCTCACTAGGGAGGAGGATCTGCAAAAGGTGCTGTGGGCCTTGTTGACAGCCAGGGAGGCTGGTGAGCACAGAGGATGGGAAAGATAATGTGGCTATGGAAGAACAGAGCCTGCATGGTGGTTTTGTGAATCAGGGTCTACCTGGGGGGAGAGCACCCTCTAGGGCCACAGCAGGTCTGTCCCCAGAGAAACTGGAGGACAGACGGGAAGCTAGAAAGCTCAAGCTGGAGCTGGAAAATCTCAAAATGCAGTATGAAAGAAAGCTCAAGTTGGAACTAGCTAGACTCGAGATTAGAGATGGAGGCAGACAAGGATAACTTGGCCATGGATAAAGATAAGTTGGCTATTGAGAAGGATAAGTTTGCCATGGAGGAGAGAAATATGATTTTAGCTGAAGAGCTGAACTTAAAGGAGCTGAATTTGAAGGCCAAATCCAGCACATATGGTGGTAGCAATTCTAAAGTGCAGTTTGAAGAAAAGGTTCACATACCCAAAGACCTAGGGAAAGAGTACACCAGAGAGGATGCCATACTTAGATGGTTTGAGGTTTATGAGTCAGCTCTCCACATGAAAAGGAGGGCCTCTGGGAGGTATTGGGGGGCAGGTTTGTAGAACTACTTCACAGTGGAGGGGAGGGACACATTGTTGACACCAGGGACAGCAAGTGAGCTTACCTACACTATCATGAAGGATGCCCTAATCACTAGGTATGGTCTTACCCCAGAGAGTTACAGGGACAAGTTTAGAAAGAGTACCAAACTTGAATCTCAGACCTGGCTTGAGTATGCTGATTCTTTTTGCAGAGCACTGGATGTTTGGGTGAAGGGCAGTACGGTAACAGATTACCAGGGGCTATACAATTTGGTTGTATGGGAGCACTTGTCTAGTCTTTGTTTTCCAGAGCTGTGCCAGCACTTGATTGAAAGTAAGCTTACTGACTCCAGGAAGCTTGCTCAGGAGGTGGACTGCTGGATGAATACCAGGGTCCACAAGAGGTTCTATGTGGGAGACTCAGCCAAAGGTGGACAGGGCCCCCAACAGAAAAAAGAGGGGGGGACAAAAATAATAAGAGTAAGGAGCTCTCAAGGACCCCAAACTAGTTCCCAGGGTAAGGATTCCCAACCACCTACGGAGAAGAAAGGTTGTTTCCTGCCAGGAAAACCTGGAGGGAAGGGTTCCCCAAAGTGTTTTGGCTGTAGCCAGGAAGGACTCTTTAGGGGGAGTTCCAAGTGTCCCAAGCAGGCACAGCCACTCACTGATGGGCAGTCAAAGGGGATGGTGAATGTAGCGCTTGGGGAGGAGTTGGCCCCAGTTAGTGGTGGGGAACCAGCTGAGATGACCCTAGTCTCCCTGGGTGAGGTGGTCCAGAGAAACCTCATGCCTGATAATACTAAGAAGTACAGGCAGTGGGTGACCATCAATGGGAGGCGGATGGAGGCTCTGAGAGACACAGGAGCCAGTATGACAAATGTCCACTGTCATCTGGTGTCTGAAGAGCAGGTAGTCCCTAATGTGGTCCACCAAGTTGTTGCTGTAGACAACAGTGAGCACCAGTGTAAGGTAGCTCATGTTCCCTTTGAGTGGGGAGGGGTCTCAGGTTTCTTGAGGGTAGCTGTGAGTCTATCCATGCCTGTTGATTGTCTGCAGGGCAATGACCTGGAGCATACTGCATGGAAGGAGGTGTCACTCCGGACGCACTTGGAGATGTTGGGATTGCCGGAGTGGGCGTGCCTGACCATATGGCCCATGGCAGCCAGAGAGGGTGATCACAAAGGCATGGAGCCTGAAACAGTGGCCCAAGTGCCTGCCAGGAAGAGAAGAGGCAGGGGGTGCGGGTGCGGGAAACCCGCTCCTGAAATTCCCACAGTCAGAGAGGAGGCTGAACCTGAAGGTGATGCCCCGGAACCTACAGAGGAAGATGTGGCAGAATTTGGGGACCTGCCTTAGCTGACCCATTGGCAGCCGAAAGGAGGCCCCACCAGGGAGGACTTCTGTGCAGTGCAGAAAAAGTGCCCCATTCTTGTGGGTCTTCGGAAACAGGCCGAGGACCAGGCAGCTGGTAATGCCTCAGGATCTCACCTGATCCATTGGTAGAATGATCTCCTGTACAGTGAGTCTAAGGTTGCTAAGCTTGGGGTAGCCTGTGTGCTGGTGGTACCCCATTGCTTGATAGCCTTCATACTGGGTTTGGCTTATGATGTGCCTCTGGCAGGTCATTTGGAGTAGGACAAGACCATTGACAGGCTTGTCACCCACTTTTCTTGGCCCCAAATGAGGAAGACCTCAGATGCGTTCTGGAGGTCTTATCAAACCTGCTAGGTGAATGGCAAATCTGGGAAGAGTTGCAAGGCTCCTCTCCAACTGTTTCATGTCTTGTGCACCCCTTTTGAGCAGGTGGGCATTGACATTGTGGGGCCTCTAGACCCCAAGACAGTCATGGGCAACAGGTTCGTCCAGGTCTTGGTGGACCATGCCACCTGGTACCCGGAAGCTATACCTCTGAGGACGTTGACTGCTCCCACCATCACCAGGGCGCTGATGGGGATCTATACCTGTGTGGGTTTCCCCAAGAAGGTGGTATCTGACATGGATACCAGCTTCATGTCTTTGTACATGAGGGCCATTTGGAAGGTGTGTGGTGTTACCTACAAGTTCACCACCCCTTACCACCCCCAGGGCAATGGGTTGGTTGAAAGGTTCAACCGTACCCTGAAGGGCATGATTATAGGTCTCTCAGAACCCATGAGGTGTCAGTGGGACATCCTCCCTCTTACCATGCCTTCTGTTCCCCTACAGGAAGGTTCCGCAGAAGGGGGTTGGCTTCAGCCCTTTTGAACTTCTGTATGGGCACCCTGTGAGAGGACCTCTCAGTTTGGTAAAGGAGGGCTGGGAGCAAGCTCCTAGGAAGCCACCCCAGGATGTATTCAGTTACATGCTGGCCTTCTGGAACCAGACAGCCCACTTTCAGAAACTCACCCAGGAGAATCTGGAAGCTAGCAAGAGGACATGAAATGCTGATATGACCAGAATACCACTCTGATTGAATTTCAGCCTGGCCAGAAAGTGTGGGTGATGGCACCAGTAGAGCCCCGTCCTCTACAAGCCAACTGGTCTTGGCCATGTGAGGTGAAGGAGCGCAAGAGTAATATCACCTACATGCTGGACATGCAGACTCCTAGGAACCCTCTGAAGGTCATACACTTGAACCGCCGCAAACCACAATTTGAGAGGTCTGAGTTGACCACGCTCTTGGTCACAGATGATGGGGTGGAAGAGGAGAGTGAACCTCTCCCAAACCTCCTGCCTTCCAAAGAGCGGAATGGGTCAGTAGAGGGTGTGATCCTCTCCCCTACTCTGACCCTAGAACTGCAGAGAGACTGTCGCTAAGTGCTGGGACAGTTTGCCTCTCTGTTCTCACTCATCCCAGGAGTCACCCAATGGTGCACTCATGACATTGACACTGGGGACAGCCTACCTGTTAAGCACAAGTCCTACAGGTTGTCTGATAGTGTGAGAAACAGCATCAAGGAGGAGGTCTACTCAAACAAATTGGTTTCCTGGATTTGTGCCTACTTCCTGCCAAACGTGGTGACCCCCTTCCATGTTGGCCAAAACACCACGCTACAGCCTTCTTTCGGAAGATAGACTCCATCATTTGAACCTAAAAAAGAGCCCTCTCCTTTTACATCGATTGTACCATAGAACATCGTTTGGACAATCAGCTCTTCATTGGTTTCATTGGAGAGAAAAAGGCAAGTTAGTGAAGAACCTGCCCATCTTTCAATGGATTGTACGCATTGACAAAGAAGCAGCCCCCTGAAGGCTTGCAGGCTCATTCCACTGGAGCGAAGGATGCCACCACTGTGGTAGCACACAGAGTGCCTGTCCCTAACATCTGCAAAGGAAAATAAAAAAAAGAGGCAGTTTGTCTATCTCACCCAAAGTAACCTGGGCACTAAAGAACAAACACTAAACTTTGGTATATCTTAGGGCAAATTCATGTACAATACATTAAATCAACAATTGTTTACTCCACAATGGAGTAGATTGTTCTTTCATTGCTCCTTGCTTTTGTTTATAGAGTCCTTTCATTCATCCTTGTTTCCTTTTTTGCTCAAAAGTCGGTTGTTACATGAAGAGTCCAAATACAATTCCCCTTAGATGTAGCCACAGAGTCTCAGGAGTCCCAGGATATCAACCCTTTACCTTGTCTCCTATGATTCAACTAATTGTCTAGCAATATATCTTGTGGGGCTATTCCTAAACAAATGTCTATGCATTTTGGCTTTTATACCTTCTAAGGCCTCCTCAGGATCCGGAAATCACAAGGAACCAAAAGCCTGCTGGCACTCCCAACAGTTATGAGAGCCAAGGGGTAAATCCTATTAGCATAGATCCTGTTGAATGACTCCCAAATACGCATAGGAGAATAATCTCCTATCGGAAATTGACAAGCAATTCAACTGCAGATTTATAAAAGACACAGCTGAAAGCACGGCGCGTCTTGGGTGCTTCCAACTGCGTCCTCTCTGAATCAGCGGTCGAATATCTACGGAAAGGGAGGATCAAAATATTATCTTAGAATGTGAATGGGGCGGGTAGCAGGATTAACAGGAGAATAGTGCACCACTTCCTCAGAAGTCACAATCTCAATGTGCTACTCCTATAGAAGACCCATTTAAGGGTACAAACTGCTGAGTGTTGACAAGAGGAAGCAATAGATATTTGCTAATTCACACTATTCCTCAGACTCAAGGGGGCTAGGTATCCTAGTAAAGAAATCTACTCCCCTGATGGTAGACCAGATTATAGAAGACCCATAGGGCTACTACAGGGTGCTGACTGCAAGATTGAACTCTGAGTCTATAATAATAGAACCAGTCTACCTTACATAAAGACTGCAATATATCTTACTAGAGGATCTGGGAGCACTTTCATTACAGCTGCCAGATGACATGTTACAAATAGAAGGGGATTCTAACCTCACAATCAATGAGGACATGGATAGACCGTACCCCAGTGGAGGAGGGAGACGCGGTGGAAGCACATGCCTTCGGCAGTTAACTGTAGCATTCTGGCTGGTGGATGTTTGGAGAGGCCAGAACCCGACCATGAGCAAGTTATTCTACTGCTCTGAAGCACATGGTTCAAACTCCAGGATGGACTATTCAATTGTGCAGGTGCTGTACATCAATAGTTACACAACTTTTCGATTCTTGGCCAGGGGAATCTCTGATCCCCACTGGAGGCACTTATAAGAGAACGTAAACTAAGGTACCACAGCAGATGGAAATTAGATAGCTTGCTATTGTTTTGGAGAGGGGTAGTAAATCAACTACATCTCGGAACAGCGAATACTCTATAATAAGAGGAAGCATCTTCTCCCTGAACACTGCATTTAGAAAGTGTAGGAGGCTGACTTAGTAAATGGTGCACACTTATTTAAGTGAGGCACCTTATGGTAATTTTAGTGGTCTTAGATTACCATAGAAAGCTCTCTAAGTAGTAGCTGTGGAGAGCAGCCTTCAGTCTTATCCAGGAGGAGTGTTAAGCAGCTTGCTTTACTAGTGTAATCATATGGTACAGGTTAAACGAAAAAGAACCACACAGTGAATATATAAAAATAGGTATATTTATTACACAACACTCACTAGCACATTGGTATATCTGCTACCCAGAGATGTCAACACAAATACACAACAATACTTCAATTGCAAATAGGTAAGTAGCACAAAATACATTGATCTCCTGGGGCAGACCAAACCATATACTATAAAAGTGGAATGCGAACTGCAACTATGAATGGGACTTGAACCAGGAGAGGCAGAGGAGCTGAGGACACAAGGAACCACCCAAGGTAAGTACCCAGGAACCCCACGTAGGCTGTGCGCAGAGTGGAAACACTGCTGTGTGCCCAATAGAAGTCAATGGGGAAGTCACAGTTGCAGTTTTCAAGAAGAAAGACCCTTCCCAGTGGACCCTGAAGAAACCCAGTGGGAGACACAAATTTGGAGAGTCACCCCACCTGTGGATACCCCACGAACCAGGATACACACACCAGGGAAGTCGGGTACATAGGAGCGAAGTGACGTTGGAAACCGCCGTAGACCACAGTGGAGGACTTCAGGAAATATACTGTGGGAGAAGACTGTGCAAGAGTCCGGTGGAATCCAAGGGTGGGTTCTTGAAGAGGAGCACCAGTAAGCAGAGGGGACAGAGTCTATGCCACTCCAAGGTGACCCGGAGGCACGGAAGAGCAATGCCCACCGATGTCGGATGGTTCAGGAGTGATGACGGTGTCCTTGTCGCCCCAGCTGTGGGGACCAGGCAACGCTTAAAAAGCCCAGGAGTCATCCACGAGCAGTCCCATGGCGGATGTCGAGAACCAGGGGAGTTTCGGTGTCCAAAGGGAGCACCAACAATCCTTGGCAGCTGCAACTGGCATGGAAAGCGATGAAGGGGCAACGTTGGGACCAACAAGGTCCAAGGGAAGAAACAATCCTGGGCACAAGCTAAAAATAATACATCTGAATATCAGTATACAAACTGTAATATTCAAAGTTACAATCACAAAGGTCGACACCAATGAATGTTTTGGTAGAAAATGTTTATACAGGTCTTGTAGTGTGTCCAGATATGAATACCAGCCGACACGTGTTTCGTCACCTGGGTAGTAACCCGTGACTCTTCAGGGCTGACTGTAGACAAAAGTCTGAGCAAAATCGCTGGACCGGTGATAATTCCAACCCGGTCTAAGGGTGCGTATTAGAGTAACAGGGTAATTCGGCTGCGAGGGTAGTAAGGTCGGTTCGGTGACCAGAACCAGGACCCCATCGGTGGTGATTCCAAGAGCAGTGAAAACCGGGCGGGTATGTCCGTGTTCAAAGGGTCCTGAGTAAAGCCGGAGGTGTGACCGGATCCGTATCTCTTTCCGAATGCGGAAGGACCTCACCACAAGCAGGGACGTCAGAGTAGGCCCCGAGCAAACAGGGGAGCCCATTTGAACAGAAGAAGATCCTCATGAGGACCCACTGGCCAAAGACACAGGAGTCGCAAGAGGACCTCGAGCAGCTCACCAAGAAGGAGGGCCCATGGTGCAGAGGACGCACTGAGGACGCTGTAATTGGCAGGAAGAGATGCTGGAGCTTCTTGTAGCCTGAAGATCACTTGAGTGCAGAGATAACAAGCCTTGGCAATGGCAAGTCGATGCAGTGCATAGGGGTTCCGACACGGGATACTGGCCTCAAAATTGCAGAGAGGACAGATCAGGCCTCGAGGGAGTTGCAGAACTACCACCTGTGTTGCTGAGCCTTTCGAAGTTCGTGGGACATCAGGGGCAGCAGACCAGTCAGCTTTGACTCCTCCACTCCAAGGGAGATTATTTTGGGTGTCCTTGATGCCCACAGGTCTGTTGAAGATCCTGGAAGAAGCACAGGCACAAACGATGAAGAAGATTTGCAGAACAACGAGACCAGGAGCAGCAGGAGTCTTCCTTGATGCAGTCTTGGTTCCAAGCAGAGTCCAGCGAAGTCCAAGTGCTGAGACAGTTGAAGAGTGACGTCGTTTCAGGCTTCAGTCTTGTCCCACAACGAATCTAAGGAACCACCCACAGGTAAGCCCTTAAGTACCCTAGGGAAAGGGTATGGACGACTCAGGGGTCTCTCCCAGAGGAGAGGCTGGACAGAGGGTAGGATACTCCCATGCCCTTTCTCCAGTTTCATGCCAGAGCAGGAGCCAAGGGTTTCCTGAACTAGCTCAAACTTGAGTATGAAAGGAGGGCTCCAAATGTGCCCTGCAAAGCAGTCTGGTGGTGCTGGCACGCACCCCCACCCCAGCCCAATACACTAAGTCCTGTCTGGGAGGTGGTCACACCTCCCTGTGACAGGACACCTTTTGTTCTACCTTCCCCTGCTCGAGCCTGGCTCAGCAGCAGGAGGGTAGAATCGTGTCTGTGGTCGGCAGCAGCACTAGATTGCTGTCAGAACCTGAAAGGCTGTTACCGGTAGTAAAGGGGGGTACTCCAAGGGAGCCCCCCAGTACATGGGATCATACATCCAACACTGGAATTGGTGTCAGGATGTGATTTCAACATGTTTGATACCAAACATGACCGTGTTCAGTGCAGCCACTATATAGTTAGACATCTCGTAATGGCTGATGTCCACTATATGTATCAAAATGGCAGACTGCACTTAGAAAGCCTGGAGAATCGACTCCAGGATTTGTAGGGGTGTCCTGCTCATGCAGGGGCACCCTCACACTTATAACCAAGCACCCTGCCCTCAGGACCTGAAGGGCCGGCCATAGGGGTGACTTATAGGTATAAGTACAGTGACCTCCGATATAACGAAACCTATATCTGTTGTGAGGCAATGGCAGGCCTGTAGTCACAGTTTGAGTGGCCTCCTATGGGTGGCACAATTCATGCTGCAGCCCATGGGAGACCCTTGGTGAACCTATGCCCTTGGTACCTTAGTACCATATACCAGGGACTTACAAGGGCATACCAGTAGCCAATTGTGGATGTACAGAAGTACTCACCATGGTCGACTTAGGGAGAAAGCAAAGTGACTGAGGTCCTGATTAGCCTGTCAGACTAGTTAAATAAAAATACTGACACCAGCAAAAAGTGAGGGTAACTCAGCAGATCCTACTTTCCTACAGAAAGCCATGGCAGAAATAGTTTTTAAATATTGTAGAGAAGGATATCCTGATGAATATTTCAAACTGCGGATTCTACACCTTGTGAATTTCCCCAAGGATGCAAACTGCATCTGGAAAAGTCAAAGCTGGTGCTCCTGTGTGATGGTAGGTGACGCATCAACACCATTTCACTCTGGAAGTAACAAATGGAGCTGCATATAACCGCCAACCATGCGCTCTGACACCAGTTCCTTTCTTTCTGCTCCTTCAGGTGTGGATATGTAGCTCTGCTCCTTCTTTCTTTACTTTGTCAGGACATTTTCTTCCAAAAATGTTTCCAGTGCACAAGGGATGTCACCCTCGAAAATGGCAGGGTTTAAGCCTTATAGGGACTGTCGCAAACAGATATCTGGAACAGATGCTGACGAAGTTTGCCTCTGGTGCTTGTGTTCATCATATGACTCCAAAGCCTGTGAGAGCCCAGATGAACTCTATAGCCACCCGAGAGTGTGAGGCAACTCTCTGCATAGCTAAGCACAGGAAGACCCCGCACCAGTCCCGCTCCAGATTCAAGTCAAAAGCAAGAACCCAGTCCCAAAGTTGTTCCCGAGGCAAATCTTCCTTGAAGTCAAAGTCTTCAGGTAAGTAGAATAAAAAACACAAGAAGTTCAAGTGGGACCTGGCCCCTTCCTGCCATGCGGGACTTGACCCCTTCCTGCCATGCTTGTTCCCAAGAGAAGGCGCAATGGTGTCACCATGCCTCCAGGTCTTGCTCCCATTCCACAGAGTAGCTGATTCCATCTCTGGTCCTGATGCACCCTGAGTTCCCAGGTCCATCGGTGACATGGCAGGAGGTTGAGTCCTTTCGAGAGGCTATGCTGCACATCTTTTGCACACTTCTCACTCCCTCTGGTAAACCTTATGCCACAAGGGTCAGCAGGGGCTTCCAGTCATCTTACCACTGGCGGGTTCATCATTGGAACTGGCTGGGCCCCTTGAACCAGTTGAGGTTCCTTTCCAGCGTCGGGACTGGTGCTGATATCTGCTGCTGCTCCTTGAGCTTCAATGCCGGCACCAACACTGACGCCACCAGTGCCAGAGGAATACCCACAACTCTTTGTGGTACCTGACTCTGAGCCAGCGTTATATCGATGTCGACTGAGGCCATGTCCAGATCTTGATGTGCTACAGCCTCTTCTAAACCCATCTGACTCTGCTGCGCAGTTGTGCACAGACATTACACTAACATTTTGGCTCATACTCTGCTATCCCTATGGAGGTGATAGTAGTGGGTATGGTATCAACCCAGTACTAACCGAACACTGGGTTGGTCTCCCTCCCAGGCCAGCAAGAGGAACACTCTTGTTACAGTGATCAGGAGGGCTGCTGGAGTCTTTGACTTCCATCTCCTTACTACGGAGGTAAAGACAAATATCTTTGACAGAGGTCCTACAGCCTGGCCAGGAACCGACTGAACCTCTTTTGCCCTTCAATTAATCCTTCACCGACACACTACTGAGCATAGACCTGTTCCAGGAAAGCCTTACTTTTTAACTCAGCATCCAACCCCTGAAAGTGTGGTGGTGCAGGCCTCTATCAGTAGAGTGAACCCTAACGCCTTTCCAACCACTCATCTTGACAGGGAGACAAAACTGGTAGATAACTTTGGCAATGAACACACTTGGGGGCTTGAGGAGTTTTAAGGACCAGCGTAGACCAACTCCCCACCAAATTAGTATCACACAAAAAGGGGGCTACGGGTCCGGACTATCAGGAGGTAATCTAGCTGTATGAATTTACTCTGCCGTGCAAAAACAGGGGGTTTCCTTTTCAGGACGGTTCCCTCACACACCAAAGGTGTCATGCTTCATCATAGGGGTGCCTCCTCACGTGATAGACCTAGTCTACACTTGGGCTACAACCCCTCTCTACGAGGGAGGAGCTCAGGGATGTTTTTAGTGAGTCAGGCGGGATATACTAAACCCCCATGTAAATCTGGCGTGTGTGTAAGAAAGTGCAGTGCTGTGATGTGACAATTTAAAACTGGCTACAAGGTTAGCTATATGCAGATTTATTCAGCTACCCAGTGTCAGGATTAAAAACAGTGAAAAGCTGATAACACAAGTGTCGGCATTAGAGACAGTTGTGTAGATCACTCGACCAACATGTTTCGGCCAAAAAACCTAGATAGTGTCACGGCCTTCTTCAGGGTCAGTTATTCAGCTACTGCAATAAATACGTGCAAATACGTGGAAAAAAACACGTGAATAAATGGAATATAATACTGAACCAGTGTAATTGACTGTTCAGTATATACTGCATACAACCTATGATGGAGACAAAAAGGCATGTTGTCACCGATTGCATACATTGTGTACCAAAAGTCAGAGGCAAGCATACAGTTTTGAAACCTCCTAAATGATAAATTTCTATAACACATGTACATATTAGATCAATGTGTAGTCATGAAAGACGTGTGACTCACCACTATCGGTTGTTGAATTCACCACGTCTGTCCCGGCATGTTAGCCATATGGTACGTGCACCAAAACCTGCCAAAAGGAGGCATATGGTATTAAAAACAAGAGATCCCAAGAGAGGGATTCAAAGAAAAAAAAAAAGAAAAGAAAACGCGTGAGTACGACTCTGATGTCAGATGGCACCAGTTAGGACTCTACAACAGATATGGATGATAATTCGCTGTCAAGTGAGAAGTACTAGTGTGTGCACGCAGACACATATCCAAGCTGAGGACCCCGGGCATACGCCATCAACGAACGAGATTCTACTGGTGACTGTTGGGCTTGGCTTGCAAAACAATAACGAAAACGGTGCATTTAAATAATGGCAATCAGCGTGAAAAGAAACTGTATGGGACTGGGCGGCAAGCCACTAATATTGGGGCTGGAAGGGACGTGAATGTATCTGATTAGAGGCCTGTATATTCGCCATTTAACTGGCAAATCATGACCAGTGGCGCTGATTCTGCTGGTGGCTGTTGGGCCTGGCTTGCAGAACAACTGCGGAAGATGGAAATTAAATAATGACAGCCAGCGCGAGATACAACTGTGTGAGGCTGGACAGAAAGCCACTTGTATGGGGGCTGGAAGGGGCGTAAATGCACCCGGTTGAAGGCCATCTAACTGGCAGATCATAACCGGTGGCGCTAGGGACAACAGGAGGAAAAAGAGGAGGAAAACGCGGCTAAAGGAGTGAGCTTGTGGCTTGAAAAACGAAGCTCGCTCCTAAGGGAGCATAAATGCATTTAACTCGGCAGCAAGAGGGCACTCAGTGAGGTCCTGAAGCCTCAAAATGACGTGTGCGCCGGGCATAGCACAGCTATCTGCCAGCAGGCCAAGGGGGGGGCGTGCACAGAGGCAGCGCTAAAAGAAAAACCAGGGGAAGAACCGAGTCCAAATTGGACAAGGTTAATACTGTCGGGGTTAACAAGAAGGGAAACAGGGGACGAGCTCAAGCGCTCGAAGAGTAGGACATGGGTAACGAAAAATGCTGAAGTAGCACTTACCACAGATTCGTGGAGTATTCAGCAGGCGGCACACGTCCAGGGACAGGAAACACGGATGCCGTCGCGGCTTCGGTTTTTTATACCAAGGGAGGGGGCGTGTGTACTTGATGCGGTACAGCTGGCTTCCGCGGCAGAAGCCCGGAAGGACCAGAGGTTCATGGGAGTAGTAGTATTTATAGGACGCCGATGGTCTACACCTCCTCATGGATATAATAACGGCCAGGCCTGGGCTCATGGTAGCCATAGGCCTATGACTACATGGAGTTACCCGAAAGAACGGGCAACCCGTACCGTTAGTGTGGGTGGGAAAAGTGAATGCGGATCAGTCTACTTCCGCAACAAATGCCAAAGGCCCATGGGGGTTATAGTTGATTAAGGTGCCAGTAGTCTAGAACAGCCCGCAATCAAGGTTGCGACCAAAGAAAAAAGTGAAGGGGAAAAGGGGGTGGGGGGGTGGGGGGGTGGGGGTGGTTGTTGTGGGTGGGGGGGGGAAAGGAGTGGGAACACTCGTGGTCTCAGGGGGTCTGAAACTGCATGGAATAGCATGCAGTGGGGAACCAGTGCTGCTGGTCAGAGTTTGCATATTGGGGGGGAAAGGAGGGAAGGGGGTGGGAGTAGGGAAGGGGGAAAGGAGTGGAAGGGGAGGCGGGGGAGGAGGATCTGTTGGTGATGTCGAGGACTCCAAATGCGGTGTGCCTCTGATTGGAATACAAAGTGGTACACTGTATAGAGCAAGTTGCCATGGGCAAATTGCTCATGTAACTCAGATAAAAAATAAAAAATGGTGGGTCCTCATGCCCATAGATCCGGCCTGTATGAGCCGGGAGCAACACAAGGAGCACACCGTGCTAAGCTGGGCTATTTATGAAAGTGCCAACCAAGGAATCTCATCGTTGAGGTCCACTTCAGAGGTCCCCAACCTGTACACCCATCTTTGTTCAAGTCTGAGAAGCTTAGTCGTGAGATTGGGAGTATTTGCATTCAAGATAGGTTTATCTAGAACTGTCCAGCTCAAAGAGTCTTGTCCGTGTTTCATGTCTAAAAAATGTTTTGTCATTTTGGTGATTTGTTTAGCACACCTTATTGTGCTCTTATGTTCTAAAATCCTGGTACGTACTTTCCTGGTGGTCATACCAACATATCTCAAGCCACAAGGGCAAGTGATAAGGTAGACCACCCGCTCACTATTGCAGTTGGTGTGTTGTTTTAAAACCCAGGGTCTAGAAGTGCCTATATCAATGCTCTTAGTCATTTTGGTTTGGGCACACTCTGTGCAAGAACCGCACGGGTAATGTCCTTGAACAGGTGGCAAGTTCCAGAGCGTATTAGGTTTCGGTGCTTCTGGTGGAGTTGGTCTTGTGTGGATCAGTGTTTCTTTCAAATTGCGTCCTCTTTTGAATGCAAAAAGTGGTTTTTCAAGGGTCAATTGTCCTTTGTTCAAAATGTCCCAATTGTGTAGTATTGATTTTTTGACTACATTGGACAAGGAGCTGTAGGTGTTAACACAAACCAGTTTGGAAGATGTAGGTTTAGCAGACGGTTGTTCCAGGAGGGCTTCACGGTTGGCATTGAGCGCCCTTTTGGCTGATTTCTTTACCAATTTAGCAGGGTAATGCCTATCAAGTAAGTTGCTTCTGAGTTTTGCAGCATGTGTGTTGTAATTCTCAGTTGTCGAGCAATTACGACGGATTCGCAAGAACTGTCCGTATGGTAAATTGTCCCGCAATGACTTAGGATGGTAGCTCTCATATTGGAGGAGTGCATTGCGGGCCATAGGCTTTTGATAAAGTTCTGTCTCGAGGACACCCTCTGCTGGATAGATATGGAGGTCCAGGAAGGCCAGTTTCTTCTTACTGTATTCGCAGGTGAAGCGAAGATGTGCGTTTCTGCTGTTTAGCCAGTTATGAAAATGGTTGATGGTGACCTCATCCCCTCGCCAGATGACAAAAATGTCATCTATATACCTCCTCCATAGAAGTATCTGCGCGCGGATTATGAGTTGCGCACGAATGGCCATGAAGGAGAACTTTTTCAGTTCGAGTCCCAGTTATATCTTCAAATCTCTGGCACTTCCATGGGCAGCACCTTCGCGCCCAGTGTAGCGAACCTCTACATGCATGTGTTCGAAGAAGGTGTTGTCCTGGACGGACAGAATCCATTCCGCGCGCAGATACTTCCCCTGCAAAGATTAATGCTAAATGTTTATCCTGGCCCTGGATGTTTATCTCTGTGCCCTGGATCCCAGAGACTGAATGATGGTGTTGGACATGTAGCATACTTATTTTCATATCTCCATCCTGCAGGGACACAGACGTCAACTGTGGTTTAAGGTGGCCCACAAGAACTTTCAATTTGCTGTGCTCTCTTTCGGCCTCACAAGTGCCCCAAGGGGTTCGCAAAGGTGATGGAGGTGGTCGCTGCCTATCTTCGGAAGTCAGGGTGCCTTAATGACTGGCTGTATAAGGTAGGCTTCCCACAGGTAGTCCCGGGCCACTGAACCCCCTGACATCATTGGGTTTCCCAGTCAACCTTCTGAAGTCACACCTGACTCCTTCACAGAGGCTTACTTTCATTGGAGTCATCCTGGATATGGCACACTTTCAAGCTTTTCCTCTGGACCAACAAGTCCAGGATATTTGGGCTGTTATGCCAATGTTCCAGCCTCTGTCCTGGATCTCAGTGAGGATGGCTGTGAGACTTCTTGGTCTACTAGCCTCCTGGTGCCCTCCTCGCAGACCATGCTAGGTGGATCATGCAAGCTTTGCAGTAGGACCTGAAGCTCCAGTGGGCCCAGCACCAAGGGATCAAGCTCAAAATTCCATCCAGCTGTTGGTGGAGACTGCAAAAGACCTGCACTGGTGGCTCTTTGACCACAATTGGATGAGTAACAGACCACTCTCCCTCCCTATCCAGAGTTGACTGTGATGATGGTTGTATTGTTACTGCATTGGGGGGGTCATCTACCGTGGGTCCTCTGCGGGAGGTCGAGATCAGAGGACTGGTCTCCAGTGGAGACTCGCCTCCACAACAGTTTCACTTGGCACTGAAGGCCTTCATGGCCTCGATCAAGGGATGGCTGGTAGAGGTTCACAAAGACAACCCCACTGCCATGTGGTACTGCAACAAGCAGGGTGGCATGGGGTCCTGAGTCATGTGCCAAGTGGCCCTTCTCCTCTGGAACTGGTTGAATCGCCAGGGGATTTCTCTGGTGGGCTCAAGTTGTATTTGAGTCCCGGAGGGGGGCTCAAAAGGCACAGTGGTGCCTGGGCTAATTTTTCCACAGCTGCACCGCGAGAGAGGGCGGGCAGCTGCAACGTTTGGGCAAGGTTATTTTAGGAGTCCCGAAGGGGGGCTTCCACGGCAAGGTGGGGCCAGTGCCATTTTCCTTTGGGGGCATTTTGTTGGTGATAAGAAAGGAGTGAGATACACTCCCCCGCCCCCCTGCGCATTGCGCACCTTGGCTTTGCTGCTTTGGCAGCCAGAGTGCTACTTGAGAAGCCCTATCTTTGCGCCCTGACATTCTGGACAGAGGGCATTTTGAGCCCAGCGGAAGGCCAGTTGGCCTGGGGTCAGCTTTATGGTGTAGATAGGGCGCAAGGCCCTAAGGTGATGTATGCACCTAATTAGTGTTACTGTGGTGCACTGCCAAATGTGTGCATAATGTGTTTATGCTGATGGTTGCCAAATGTGATTTATGCACCATGATTATTGCATAATGTGTTTATGCTGGTGAGGCCTATTGCGTAATTTTATGCTAATGAGGTTTGGGCCTAATGTGTTTTTTTTGTCAAAAGTCTTTTTATTCAGCATCACAAGTAAATATCATAACATGGGCACAAAAGAGTGCATCGGACCTCGAAACAAAATAGTTAGCTAATTACAGTCCAGTTTCTCATATCAAGAGGTCTCGATACACCCCCCACCGACATAAGAAGAAATGCTGGATTTTCTAGAACATGTTACAGGGGGAGTTCCCCAAAGTTTAACCAACAACAAAGAAAGGAAAGCAAAAAGAAAAAACCCCAAAAAAGGAGGAAACCCCCCCCCCCTCCTACCCTCCCCTGGTGGTGGTGATCGCTCTAAACTTCACAGGTGTTTCCTTGGACATAGTGAGTAAGTAAGCAACGGGAGGGCCTAATGTGTTGTATGCCTAATGTGATAATGCTGAGGTCATTATTGTACCAGCAGTTACTGGTTGTGTTTTATATTTACTACCTGCATTCTGAAGGTTCTGACCGTGGCCCGATTGGCCTGGTCCTGTATATAATCCCCTGTGAATATTGCCCAGTGCCAGTTGGCACAGTGTACATTGTGTGATTATGATTCTAATGTGTTTTGGATAATACAAAGGCTAATTTTGATATAATCTTGTGTGGAGTTTCTTCTGTGGTGTGCCTAGTGTGTTGCTGCTGTGTGTGTGTGTTGCGCAAACGCTTTACACATTGCCTCTGGGATAAGCCTGACTGCTCTGCCAAGCTACCAAGGGGGTGAGCAGGGGTTATCTTCGGTGTGTAACTCCCTTGCCCTGACTAGAGTGGTGGTTTCTGCCTGGCTTAGGCGCATGCCCTAGCCAACCAGAAATCCCATTTCTAACAGAGCACTTATGGGTTTGATCTTTCGTCCATCAATCGGGCTGCACTTCTGGAAGGTTTTCTGTCATAGCAGCAGGGTGAGGTCCTTCTCCTGAGCCTGCGTAACCTGCACTTCCTTGCGCAGAGATTTAGCGGCGACAGTTGATCTCCTTTGGTCTTCCTCCCAAGGTCATTGATGCCATTTTGGCAGCCAGACATTTTTCAACATAATCTGTGTACGCAGGGCACTAGGACAAGTTTGTGGCTTGGTGCAGTACCCGCCAGCAGGCAGAACTGTCGGATGTGTTGTTTACTTTGTTTTTGGCCTAGCAAAGTCTTTTTCTGGACACAGTTAAAGGTTACCTGTCATCCCTTCTAGTCTTTTTATGTTTGCCGGACCAACCATCCTTATTTAAATCACCAGTTGTGATGCTTTTCTTAAAAGATTTATGTTAGAAATTGGGTTACTGGTTGAGGTGGAGTGAAACCCTACTCAAGCAGCTACCACAATTTCTGTCAGGGTGCAGTCACAAGCAAACCCCAAATTAACTTGCGCTTAACCCTGTGGTAGCTTGGCACAAAAACATTCAGGCTTAACTTAAAGTCAATGTGTAAAGTATGCACAAATTCAGACAGTAATAAAGTGAAA
This sequence comes from Calotriton arnoldi, assembly GCA_963921515.1. Taxonomy (NCBI): domain Eukaryota; kingdom Metazoa; phylum Chordata; class Amphibia; order Caudata; family Salamandridae; genus Calotriton; species Calotriton arnoldi. The sequence goes on from CAWUFW010000015.1 coordinate 8,362,483, forward strand.
ATACAACACAAGAAAAATCCCACACCACTTTAAAGAACTTGAGTAAAATGTGTATAAATTATTTTAGACCAAAACAAATCTAATCAGAAGAACCAAACATATGCAGTTTTAAAGATTTAAGTAAAAACAGAGCCTAAAAGTACAAACCACCAACTGTGGTTATCTGGTCACGTCAGACTGGGACAAAGTCACAAGTTCAGGCCGACCGCAATGGAGCATGGACCAAGTTAGGCCTGTTGCACAAAAGTAGCTTAAATCCTGGTTGTGGAGCAATGCGGAACCCCACGTCGAGGATGCGTTGTGCAGCCCTTGCATGGAGAAGCATCACGCAGTGGTGGTTCTGAGGGAGCTGTGGTTGCAATGCGAGGTCTATGTTTGGAGATGCATCACGCAGCAGCGATTCAGATGGGCAGCAGGCTATGATGCGAAGTCCTGCGTCAGAGATGCGTTGTGCAGCGGTTCCGATGCAGAGTCTTGTGAGGCAATGTGTCGTGCTGTGTCGGTTCTGCTGAGACCACAAATGAGCTGACGGAGCCCCCTCAGGCCCACTTCCAAGGGTGGCACCACTTGGGGTGGACAGGGCTCACAGCTGACAGAGTCCAGGTGCTGGAGTCAAGGTTGTTGGAGCCTGTTCTGTCCCTCAGGCTCTCATCAATGGGCCAGCCTACTGGCCCTTGGAGTCACTCTGGTAATCCTGGGTTCAAGTTGCAGGCCCACTCCTTCACTTAGGCTGCAGGGCAGCAGGGTAACAGAGTATCATTCCTTCTTGCAGAGCAGCACAGCACTGCTTCTGAGTCTTCCACAGGTCCAGAGGTGTGCTAAAGAGTTGGATCTGAGGGTCAATTATTTATGCCTGGTACCCACCTGAAGTGAGAGATGGTTCTGGAGGTTCCCATCCCCAGAGGTGTTTGGAATTTCCTGTCTCCCTGTCCTGGAACCAGCATGTCTGGGGTTGCAAAATATTAGTGTCAAACACTTTGTGAGTGTGCTCAAGCAGAGCCTTTGTGTTGTGCATGTGTGGTAGATGACAGCTTCACCCCCTCATCAAGTCAGACGGCCCATCCTGCCGAAACCTATCTTTCCTTAGTCTCACTGCTTGGGAGCAATACACAAAGACCAACTGCCAGGTACACCTGGTCATGTGACCCAGGAACAGACTGCAGGCACCAAATGATTAGGACAAGAAAATGACAACTTTCTAAAAGTGGCATTTTCAGAATTGTGACGAAATCCGATTTTACCATTAAAGAGGATGTTTAATTACAATTTCTCAGACACCAAACCCGACATTCTACCTGCTCCCAATTGAAAGTCATCACTTAATAAATGTAATAGGTTAACCTAATGTTATCCTATGGGAGAGGCAGTCCTTGCAGTGGTGAAAAGCTAATTTAAGTGTTTCTCACTACCAGGACATATAAAACCTAAACGTACATGTCTCACTTTTTTAATACACTGCACCCTTCCCTCTGAGCTCTTTAGGGCCTAACTGAGGGGTGACTTATATGTACTAAAAAAGAAGGTTTGGACCTGGCAGAAGCCTTATCTTGCCAGGTCGAAGTGGCAGTTTAAAACTGCACACACAGGCTACTTAAGTGGGTGGCACAATCAGTGCTGCAGGCCCACTATTAGCATTTAATTTACAGACCCTAGGTATATGTAGTACCACTTTACTAGGGACTTACAAGTAAACTAAGTGTGCCAATTTCACCATGTTTAAGGGAGAGAGCATAAGCACTTTAGCACTGGTTAGTAGTGCTAAAATGTGCAGAGTCCTAAAAGCCAACAAAAACATGTTCAGAAAACAGGAGGGTGAAGCCAAACATTTTGGGGATGACCCTGCAGAAAGTGCCAAGTCCAACAATTTATAGCAAATGTTTCAAACTTAGCCCTTTGTGATACCACATTGGGACTTAAATCTGGTTATCATATTTCCAATGTGTACCCCTTTTGAGCAAATGGACAATTGGCCATTACACCTAATCACTTTAAAAACGGTCTTTCTGGTCGTGAAAACTTCTGCATGCTGTTTGAGTGCCACCTTACACCACCTTTTTTCTGGACAAGCTTGTTAGGGACGCGTGCTGCGTTCCCCCGAAGGTGGCAATGCCTTTTCATGTCAGACAAACCATCACCCATCTGACCCCCTTTGCTCCACTGCTCCATCAAAAGAGGAAGAGAAATTCCATTGTTTGGACCCGCAAGAGAGCACAGAGAGTTTTTACACTGATCGTACCAAAGAACATTGGGTGGATGATTAACGCTTTGTGGAGTTCTCTGGTCTGAAGAAGGGCAAGTCAGTGCAGAAAAGGACCATCTCTCGGTGGATAGTCCTCTGCATTATGATCTGCTATGTATTTGCTAAGAAGCTGCCTCCAGTAGGCCTAAGGCCTAATTTCCCCAGGGCCAAGGCTACTACCACTGCGTTGGCACCCAGGTTGCCTCTTCTGGATATCCGTCAGACAGCTATGTGGGCATCAGTGTACGTGTTCACAAAGCACTACTGCCTCAATAGTCAGGCCCATTGAGACCATTCCACAGACCCACTTCCTTAGGAGGTACTCCTTTGGCATCTATTCAAAGGTGAGGAATCTGTGGTTAGAAGTGTCCATCAGAGGAATAAGTTACTTACCTCCGGTAGCACTCTTTCTGGTGGATACTCCAATTAGTCGCAGATGCCTCACCACCATCTCACCTCCCCATTTTGTAGAATGGTCTCTCCCACCTAAGCAAAACCCCACTTTAGAAATCTGCACACTGGCTCATTCAATTTGCTGCTGAGCGCAAAAGAGTTAATGAGAAAAACTGATGTCACCGGACGTGGGTGGCATATTTATGCGGCTCCGTTTGTCACTTCCACAGTTGGATGGCGTCGATACGGAGTCACACTGTGCCAACTACAGGAGCACTGCTTTTGAGTTTTCTGGATCCAGTCTAGCAGCTGAGAAAATTCACATTGTGAGGAATCTGCTAGTTAGATAAGAGTATCCACCAGAAAGAGCATTATCAAAGGTAAGGAACTTGTTCTTCTGAAGCTTGAAAAGCGCTGTATACTAAATATTATGTATAACATCCTGACTAAATTTACGGAAGACACAGCTCTCAGGAAGGAGCTGCCTGTCTCTTTATTAGGAAGGGGAGCGCTGTTTAAAATGATTACGCTTCTCACATATGCCCTTCAAAACATACCATAAGGGGAACCAGAGGCATTTAAAAATAAATGGCATGGAATTGAAGCAGCTTTTGTGGCATGACTAACCTCCACAGATTGCACTCAAAAAACTAACTAGCAGGGTGTATGTAGATGGTATTTCCCACCCAGATATTAAACATTACTACTGGGCGATGCATTAGTAGTCGTCAACAACTGGTCGTATGCTCCACAGTAGGAGCCTTCTGTAAGAATGAACAGATATTTAATAGGGAATGGAGGCTGCAGTGCTGCCCTAAATGGCCGACCAATTTACTGGTGGTGTTGAAGATGTGTAAATTGACAGTTAGGCACATGGACTGGCAACACACACTAACAAGGAGACCCCTCTGTGGGACTCTGCTTGATTATGAGAAGTGGAGAAACTATTGAGATTCCAGAAATGGGACATAATAGGGATTAGTAAGGTGAGAGATGTGTGGGTATGACTGATCTTAAAATCTGTGACTCCCATAAGGAAGAATGTGAGCTGGTATAAGGGGATATTTTTCAAAATCTACAGCTCAGACACGCACTCTCATTGAATGTGCTGAGGAACAGATGCATTGAAGACTTAAACCCTATGGATTATAGACTTTTGACGCAACATGTCCAAAGGAAGATTAGGTCCTTTATATATGAGACAATACTTCATAACACACGTGACATCTTTAGTGAACTAAGGGGACAGTAGACGAGGGACCTGGGTGAGTTGACGGATAAGGAATGGGACGAGGCCTTATAGGGAGCCAGGGACGTGGCAATCTGGCCAGGGTTCCTGCTGTTACAGTTAAAGATTCTTCATAGAACCTACTTTACTAGAGTGTTGCTGGCCAAAATAGGGTGACCTCACCCCGGGGATTGTATCCAGGGGAGCTGAGGGTGGGGGAAGTTGCACAGACTCAAACATTTCTACATACCAGCTAGAAATGCCCAAAAGTGATGAAATTCTGGGGGAAATGATGAATTGTTTGGTGGGAGTCACCGGGACCCCACTAAACCCAAATAAAAACCCTGCTTTCTGGGGAACGGGGTCGAGGGCAGTGTATGTAGTTACCAAAATTATTCTGCTCTGATGCAGTATTGTCCGGTTTTGGGCAGGGCCACAGGAGATATGCGGCGGGGAGGACCAAATTATGCGGCAGGGTTGACCAAAAATGTTGGCAAATTATGTGATATAATGTGGGACATTTTCTGATAGAATTACTTCATTATTTTGACATTTTTGCACATGGTATCACTGTCTGGGGAAAGCTTTCACAATTTTAGAACCAGTCTAACACCCAAATACAGCAAGAAGCAAGTGAAAGATGACTAGTTAATCTATAAACAGAGCCTCCTGCTGCACAGGAACACGTGTCACCATGTTTTTAGTAACTTCTGATCAGTTTGAGCTAGAAACTAAAATGTTTTTGTCAAAATCTGCAGATTATGCAGCAGATGGTGGATTATGTGGCAAATGCAACAAATGTACACTTATGTGGAATGTGCAGCGGCCGTAGAATTGCATAATTCCTGTGGCCCTGGTTATGGGGGGGGGGGACTCTGTACCTCCCGTCTTCTAACAATGGGAATTAGACAAAGATTAGTGTAGGTTGGCAGTAAGGTTTTTCTATGAAGGGCGAGGGTGTACTCATAAATTTACAAAAGTATAGGAACCCTGTAAAAATACAGCGGCCATCCCTAAACCACATGGAAAGTGATGCTGAGTGCCCTAGCCACACTAATATGGTGGAAAAGTTAGCTCACACAAGACTGCCCGATTCTGTATTAACATGCGTCTTCATTTACTGTTCTGTGTATATTGCTTGTAAATTATACTGACCATGAACTGTCCATTTGTGCAGTTTGTTTGAATACCCAATGTTTAGTAATCAATGAAAAGAATTAAAAAAAAAATCTTACCACTAAATGAAACTATTTATTAATTTATTTTATATTAAAGTGTTGTTCGTGATAAAATCTTGAGGATTGAAAATATGTATGATTTATGAATATTAAAATGTAAATGTTTGCTGTAAAAATTTTCTCCAATCTATCACTAGAGGCCTAATATAACGACACCTAATTATGGGTGCTATTATAATGCACTTGCCTTTCATTCATATGCAAACATAACACATCTGGCTATTCATACACTATTAAAAAGTCCGCTTACGCCCTGAATCATATTTCTTTATTCCATAATGTAATCAAAAAATATGAAAAACATCCTTACATCTACCCATTATCTAGTCTCATAATCATGTAATATTTTCACCTCATTACCAATACCCAAAGCGTTACATTCTCGCCTTTCATACCCTTTTTCTATTAAAGTGGAGCACAATCTTACATTGTTTATCGTTCAGTTTTGTGACATAATGTATTAAAACCTATAGTGGAGCACAATCTTGTTTTGTTTACCATTTCACTTTACCAACACAGCTAGCCGTCATCCTCTTGAGATGCAATGTCAAAATAATAAATGTCTTTTACGCTGTTAATATTTATATAATGTCTAACGCGTTGTTAAAATAAGTGAATAGTATATCAATTACATATCCCACTATCACAATATTTGTTATGCTATTCCTTATAATTATGTTCAACCCACATGATACATTCTGGTCACTATCTTACCCTCCCAAACTTGATTCAGCAGAATGACCACCTTATTCCAGAGCATAGTTCAATTTACTGTTAGTCATATATTGAAATAAGTATTCTGTTCACGTTATTTTGCTTCCATTTTCATCAACGCATACTGCCGTGCTTCTCTCAATCCACCATACTAAAAGTCATAGAAAATGTTATTGACACCAACTTCCACATAAACTAGCAAGCACGATCAAATTCAATGTGTCAAGATAGCTTTCATATTGGACTTTTTCATAACCCGTGTTACAAGTGCATTTCCTAGTTTTTATTGCTAATTATCATTTTTTAAGCCTTAAAACTTGAGTTCACATACAATTATATTATTAATGTCATCTACTTTGAATTTAATATGAGAGGCAAACAGGATACTATTCTACACCCTTTCTAATGGAGATATCATGATAACATCCATGATCCCCACTCCCTGGCAAATGAAACATTTCCTGCGATAATACAGTATTATCTTAATTTGCATTCTAAATCATTTTGACATGATTATTTAGTAACCCAAATCAGCATCATTAACCTATAATATTCTTTTCTCACTTGATATCCTTTTATCATTATTTTTTTCAGTTTTTGCTGAGACTTATTATTACAGGCACAGGAACGGATGTATGACGTTATAACGCAAACTATTACAATGCATACTTTTACGCATGGACACAAAGAAAAGGCCGGGGAGATACAGTGGGATGCCGCAGCCACTCAGACTATGGACTTAAGAACAAGCAAGTCTATAGTCCCAAATAAACAATGATGTTTTTTAACAGCCCTCAGCACCAGAAGGGCTTAACGTTCTCAAATACAGCTCATTGGCAATACTTTCTACCCTTTATTCTGGAGATAATATGGCAGACTATCAGCTTGCAATAACCCATTGTTAGACCTGACATACTTGGGGGCCGATTCTGATTCGGGCAGGAAATCTCTCCGACCGAGCCGGACCCGGAGAGATTTCCGACCGAATCGGACCCTAGCAGTCCGACCGAACGAGTGCGATGCGTTCGCATGCTATCGTACTCGATTCGGTCGGACTCCCATTGAAGTCAATGGGAGCCGGTCGTACAACGCATAAGCGGGCTCCCATTGACTCAATGGGTGAGAGGCAAACAAGGGCGCCCCCTATAGCGGGTACGCATCGAAGCGGGTCGTGCTGTACACGCACAGGTAGGGGGGACCCACGGGTCCCCCCTGTGTGCGACTCGCGCGGCTAGGCATACAGGGGGGTCCGACACGGACCCCCAAAGTGCGGCTCCGACTGCTCTTTCGAGCCGGACGGCGCGAGTCGGTCGGACTGCTCGCGGCGCGCATCGTACTTACCCAGCCGGGGAACGTCTCCATTGCGCGGTGCGAGTCGTGTCCGTGCGAGTCGGTCGGAGCGGTTGGGTCCCGCGAACGAGTCGGTCGGCGATTTCGCGTACGTTCGCATCGTACTCGCTCGCCCGGACGCACGTCCGACTCGGTCGGGAATCAGGGCTCCGAATCGGATCCGGTAATGCCGAGTCCGATTCGGAGCCCTACTGGCCGAGATCGGAATCGACCCCTATGTGTGGTAATCCCCCAAACATGTTGCCTTCATCCCTCCTGTTTGCTGAATTAGTTTTTTGTTGGCTTTAGCACTCTGTGCACTTTACCACTGCTAGCCAGTGCTAAAGTGCTTGTGCTATGTCCTTCAAACATGGTAAAATTAACCTACACCAAATTGGCACATTTAATTTAATTGTAAGTCCCTAGCAAATGTTACTACATGTACTCAGGGCCTGAAAATTAAATGCTACTAGTGAGCCTGCAGCACTCATTTTGCCGCCCAATAAAATAGCACTTTTAAAACATGTCTCAGGTCTGCCATTGCAGCCTGTAGTGTAGTTTTTAACTGCCATTTCGACCTGAGTATTCAGTTTTATCCGAGTATTTACTAGTAGCAGTAATATTTATGGCATTTTAAGTTTTTATAAAGTGGACGTATTTATTTAAGCATTAACCGAGTCACTCTAGGGTGTCGGTTTTAAGGTATTGTTTATGAGGGGGGTGGTAGTCTGTTTTTCTGGGTTTTAGAACATGATGTACATTGTTTTGTATTGTAATTGCATTTATATAGAGCTTATTACACCCGATGAGGTGTCGAATCGCTTATTCGGCGAGTAGACGCTACTCCGGAACCCATAAAGGATTAGTGGTGAATTAGTATAGTGAAATATGAAAGTAATTTGAGCGGTGGATACGTTAGTCAGTTATTTGGATTTAGAAGGATGGTGGAGCGATAGAAGAGGGGAAAAGGTTTGCATTTATACAGCACTTACTACCCCAGATGAGGTATTGAAGCTCTTTTTCGGCGAGTAGCACGCTACTCCAGGACCCATAAAGGATTAGTGATGAATTAGGACAGTGAAATATGAAAGTAGTTTGAGTGGTGCATATGTTAGTCAGTTCTTTGGATTGAGAAGGATAGTGGAGGGATAGAAGAGGGAAAAAGGTTTGCATTTATATAGCGCTTCTACCCCTGATGAGGTGTTGAAGCGCTTTTTCGGCGAGTAGCACGCTACTCCGGAACCCATAAAGGATTAGTGGTGAATTAGTATAGTGAAATATGAAAGTAATTTGAGTGGTGGATATGTTAGTCAGTTATTTGGATTGAGAACGAAGAGGGAAGGGTCTAGAAATGTTTTGCTGCAACTGAACCTGCCTGGACTTGCAGCCCAACCTGCCTGAGCCATGCTGCTGGCCTCTGCTGGAGTGAGTCCTGATTCCCAAGAAGATGCCCCCAGGTCCTGGACTGTTGGCTGGCATCAATGAGAGCTACTCCTAAGAGAAAAGGTAACATTTCTGACGTTTGGGCTACTTGCGACTGCGAACTGGCCCATTCGCACCAAAGCTCCGGCGCACGTGATCTGGCGCCAATACGAAGCTCTGGTGAGAACTGCTCTTCAGGCCGACAATGACTGTCTGTGGCAACCAGCAACGTGATACCTGCATTTCATGCTACAGCAACCACACCTGGTGACAACCGCCAACGCGAAGCTTTACCAAAGACTGCCTGTGACACCCAACCGGCACTTTGCGCTACAGCAATGACTGTCCACAAGACCCGACCTGCTCTTCATGCTACAGCAATGACCATCTGCGACGCTCAACCTCCTCCTCGCAGCCTCCTCAGCCGTAAACTGAACTCTTCGTGCCTGACTTAGAATGTAACCTTTCAGCAGGATTAACCAGGTCCGTATAGCTGACCCACACTCCATTGTGGTTGGCCTGAACTTGTGACTTTCCCCCAGTCTTGCACCACCAGATGACCGCGAGTGGCAATTTGTGCTTTTAGATACTATTTTCACTAAAAACGTTAACATTTAATATCTCTGTTTCTAGTGATTGGATTTTTGTTGTCCTGTTATAATTTTGTTTATTAATTTTCACTCTGTGTTTCTAAATTGGTTTGGGATTTTTCTTGTGTTGTGTTTTTACTTTATTATTCTTGGTGTACTGCACATTGCTTCTATATTAAGCCTGACTGCTTTATGCCAAGCTACCATAGGGTTAAGCACAGGGTAAATTAGTGACTTTTGTGGTTCACTCTGACAAGAATTGAGGTTGTTGCCTGAGTGTGGCTTGCACCCCCTTAACCCATAACTCAATTTCGTACACTCCTCAGATATGTCCCAAAATAATCACAAACCCTGCCTCAGTCAGTGAGTGTTCTCAGGAGACACCTTTTCAGTCTGCATCACTGGGAGAAGGCCACATACTTTCTGCTGTCAAAGTGAAGAAATTGAGAGCTCAAATCAGGCTAAAACTACTTTATCAAGAGATTGCCAAATTCCAAGCCTGCTTACTTTGTATTCCACCTCATGGTTGTTTCTTCCAGTACCCTACACTTCCTGTCTCTTTTTTACTCCTGCAGATTCTTTTACACCCGTTTTCGCCCTTTGTCACTGTCCCCTTGTATTTTACTTCTTTCTCCTTTGTCTGACGTCCTTTCATTTGGTCTGTGTCAAAGTCTGATGATGACAAATAAGTAGGGGTCCTCCAAAATGAGTGCTGATGCCTACCTCCTCAAACCAATAGTGCACATTAGACATTAGGTCCAACGCTCTGGAACGATTACCCGGTGGTTGCTTGGTTAGTTCTTGTGTTTTTTGAGAAGTTGAAGTGGACACATTGCGACACTCACTCCGTGAGCTGTGCCATGCCACCACCTATGACAACCTTGCTACCTGTTTCACTCACTGTTTCATTGAGTTCTCTCTTGCTGGAGCCAGGAACAGTCAGTACAGCGCTGTCTGGCAGTGAGACCATGTATTTTATTTCCGGAGCCACTTACTGTCAGTACAGCGCTGGCTGGAAGAGGGACTATGCATTTTGTAGCTGGAGCCAGGTACAGTCAGTACAGCGCTGTCTGGCAGTGAGACAATGTATTTTATTTCCGGAGCCAGGTACAGTCATTACAGTGCTGGCGGACAGTGAGACCATGTATTTTATTTCTGGAGCCAGGTACAGTCAGTACTGCATTGTCTGACAGAGGGACCCTGCATTCTGTTGCTGGAGCCTGGTGCATTCAGTACAGTGCTGGCGGACAGCGGGACCATGTTTTTGTAAGCCCGTGTCTGTGTACTCATAATTATGTGCCAATGTGTCTAGAACAGGTTTTTAATCCCACCCAATTATTATCAATAATTGTTATTAAAGTGTGCCTAGATATGCCGCATTTGCCGCTCATTTCCCTAAAGGCGCATTATGGGAGAGAAGTCAACACATGCACAATTGCATGTATGTTCTTTTTAGTTTTCATCAGTTTTACTGGCAGGAAATGCTCTCAAAACACTTTGTTACAAACATTGCCTGAAATACTCCCATTGTTCATGGCTCTCTATATTTTAAAAGGCACAATTTTCAATTTTTTTTTTACAAATAGTAAATTTAGAATAAAACTTGTACTTTAAAAAATACTGCAAAATGTGTTACGTTCTTTAAAATCTCACCATACTGTCCCATTTAAAAAAAAGATGTTTGGGGACCCACTCCACTGTCCAGTCTCGAGAACCCTTGTGTGCTATAGTTGTTCCTTGGGGCCATGCCCCCCAAAACACCTATCCCTGGCTAGGGGCCTGGCTCAATCTTGGTGGCTTTAAAGGGACAGCAGAGACTAAGGTCAACAGTAAACTCACGAAAATATTTCGACAATGTACGTAAATATGAAGTATCTAGGTATGCCCATAGCATTTGCTACATGTGTTATCTGATGCACCTGTGGAATGACGTCGATTGGCCACAGACGCTCTCAATGCTGCAACTGACGTCTTTTTCAGTAACCCCGCTCATTTCTCTGGGTGAAGGTTTGCTCCAGGTAAGTCTACTGTTAAACTGGGGAGAGGATAACGGCTAGGGCGGTCGATCTCAAATCTGGGGAACCGGGTTCGAGTCTCGGTAATGACGCTCAACATCCTGTGATTCTGGGCAAATCACTTAATCTCCCCGAAAATGAATGTGTCCTTGTGTAATGTAACTGGTGCATGTAAAGCTCTCTGATACCCGATACCTTAGGGTCAAGTTCGCGCTATATAAAACTCCGGAAAAAAACCAAAACACTCAAATAGTGGTTTACACTTTTTAGTTTACTATTATTAAAAATAAATGTTTTGTGGCGACTGATTTTAGCCCGATGGACAATATATTTCTATTTAGTTTCCAGAATTATCAGTTGCATCTGGTTCCAGAAGTATTCAAAGCCCTTTAATAGGCTGTGCACTGAGAGCTGGGGCAGAGATATCAGATTGACCTCATCTGAAAATAAAAGTACAACAACTTTCTCTCAATTCAAATCTGGTCATATTCAAATTCAAGCTCTTTAACAAGCAGCCAAGGTGATGAAAAGGCTTTATAAACCGTGTTTGAACAAGAGCTCACCCTTGTCTTTGTCTATACTGTAAAGTGTCACATTTAGCTATATTGTGGACCTTAGCTGCAGTGTTTGCACGTGTAGACTTTAGAAGTTTTAGTACCATGAATCCCCAACATCTGACCATGCTACAGAAGTTAATAAAATATATAATACTAAAATACAGCATTGAAAAAGCCACTGAATATATCCATATTCCCCAGTCAAACGTGTCCACTGATGAAAAAGGTACCATAATAAAGTTACTGTAGAGCCATCTGATTTCCAGGCGTTGTGTGAATACAGTGATGAAAAATACAAAGATGTCATCAATAAAGTAGAACCTCAAAAGACAAAAGGTGTACGGTAACAAAGATTATTTAAAGTAATATCAGCCTCCGCCTAATTGATTTAATAGAATCCATATTCACAGTATGTAAACAAAAAAATCATAACACTAAAAAAAAATTTGTTTTAAAAGGTGAAATAAAAAATCTGTCCATTGACTCCATTCTCAGATTCGGATTTCTAGACTTATCTACTCTTCTGGCCACTGTGCACAAACAGGCTCAATCTATTCCATAGAACAAGGACCTTGTCCTTTCATGCATTTCTATGTCTGGCATAATATGCTAAATGGAAGCTGGCATTTATAGCTTGCCAATTAGAGATTCCCTGAAAGAGAGTGGCATGTCCTATTTCAGGTCTGCAATAAGCCTTCTTCCAGAGTTCTCAATCTTCACGACAGGAGTGAGCCGGGCAGGTACTCTGGTTTACCATATATTAGAATCCCAGCCGCACCATCGAAGGTCATAAGTTCATTGGAGATGTAATAGTGTATCACAACAAAACTAACAAAGGTTGAAGAATTTACTTTGAGAATATTTCACATTGGTACAAGTGAAAAAACAGACTAACCATCCTATATTTGCACACTACACTGCAAATTACAAATTGTGCACAAATATTGCATGATCTACTGCGGCTACCAGCCACACAGGCAAAACTTGTTTCCCTGCTAATCTGAACCATTTCGCCAGTATTTTTTGGTCGGATACTCATAAACATTGATAGTGAGTCATATACTAGATAAAACCAAGTTTTCACTCGTATACAGCCAATATAGTTGTCTAGATTGCAGTTTTCATGGCAGTCTATCTGAATATTCCTTTAAATCAGCCATTAGGCTATTTGTGGCCTGAAGCCGCACCTACTGCCCCATTGGAAGTGACGGGCAAGCGATTTCCAATTTTAAGTCTGGCTATTATGCTTATATTAGAGGAGGACTTTCATAGGAAAGACAAGGCAGTAAAAGTCCTAAACTAAGCGTGCAGAGCTAGAGAAACTCCATCCCATTATATATGAGAAATATTTCAACTTTTTAAAAATCTTTTTAAGTTAAAATTAAAGGGCATTTTTAGATATGGTATGAGGATGTATCTTTTGAGAACTATGATGAACTATGTATGTTTATTGTTTTACATTGGTTTATTCCTGTTTTAATGTTTGTCACTTTTAGAATTTATAATGTACTGTTATTTATTAAACATTATGCTTGTTTTCTGCCTGAGTGACACCTAAAAGATGTCAAGCAGACAGAAAGCTGTTTGAATAGTATTGTAGCGCTTAGACAGCAAAAAGTGATCGATGGAAATGCTGGAATTAATCTTAACTGGATGAATTTCATCCTTGTATTTCTTTGTTTTGTCTTGTCTGTGCAATTACAGAAGGGGACCAATCATATGCAAACAGTCCATCCTGAAATGCACTGTCACATGATCTTTGAATGAAAGCACACGCAATATAAAACCAGTTCTGGCCAAGTTGAGCCATTTTAAAGAATATTTAACAAGGTGATAAAGAAGATATCACAAGCTGGTGAAATATCTTACCATCAAATCAAGAAGACGTTGGAGGCTAAGTTCAATCCAATGCCGAATGTCGACTATGAAAGGTACACTTTCAACCAAGCAAGCTAGCAACCTGGTGAGACAATAGATGAGTTTGTTGAGAGACTTGATATGCTTATAAAGCACTGCAAGTTCAATTTATTCAATGATGAAGAAGCCGTGCGTCTTAGAGTTATTGATGGTTGCCTCTCCAATTCATTCCGGCGATGCATGCTAAGAGAAACGCTCAATTTGGAGAAAGTGCTCATGGCTGCAAGAGTGGAAGAATGTGCCGATTAACAAGCTGCTGATATGGAAGCTGGAATAACTGTAGGACTGGCCACTTGAAGGAAAAACACAAATCTGAAAAGAATCGCCGCATAAAGCAACAAAGTTCCTTTGGAAATTGTCCTAAAATTCCCCTTAAGGTGAATGGTTGCCCTTCAACTTTCATTATAGACAGTGGTGCGCCAATAAATATCATGCCGGAAGAAAAGTATAAGGAACTGCCTCTGATACTACGTCTCACACCTTTGAGAACAAAGGTGTACACCTGGGCAGCGTCCACACCCTTGCAGAGCAAAGGATCCTTTGTGGCGACCATGCAGCACAAAAAAACGACAGTGCAAGTGCCGATTCATGTCCTCCCAGGTACTTTATCGAGTGCATGCTTATTAAGTTTTGATATGCTGCTGACATGGGACTGATCTCTAATAACTTCAACTTGAATGCCCATTTTGAAATAGTGAGCCAATTCCCGACATTGTTTCATGGAATTGGGAAACTTAAGACAATGAAGGTACAGCTTCACATTAATGAAGATATTCAACCTGTTGCACAGGAACACCGTCGAATTGCTCTTAAATTACAGGAAGCCGTTGAAAAAGAACTAAAAACTCTGCTAAAGCATGACATCATCGAGCAATATACTGGAGTGACATGTGGTTTCACCCATTGTAGTCGTGCCAAAAAAGAACAGTGAAGGTTCTGTGAGCATTTGTGTTCATATGCGACAGGCCAACAAAGCAATCAAAAGAGAGAGGCATCTAAGTCCACGGATTGTGGACATGATCACACAGTTGAATGGCGCCAAAGTCTTCTCCCACCTTGATTTTTTTCCCCGGAGTTTCATATAGTGCAAACTTGAACCTAAGGTATCCGATATCAGAGCACTTTACACGACTGCCAGTTGCGTTACATGAGGACACATTCATTTTAGTTAGGAACGGAGAGATTAAGTGATTTGCCCAGAATCACAGGATGTTGCGCGTCCTTGCCGAGACTTGAACCCGGTTCCCCAGATTTGAGATTGACTGCCCTTGCCGTTAGGCCACATCCTCTCCCCCTTGATCTGTACAAAGGTTACCATCAACTTCAACTGTAAGAAAACTGTAGGTACATTACTACTTTTTCAACGCATGTTGATTTGTTCAGATATAAAAGACTCAGTTTTGGTGTGTCGTCAGCTGCAGAAGTCTTTCAAGATGTACTTCGTCAAGTAATTCAGCCTGTCACATGCTTTTAACTATAGTGGTGATATACTGGTGTTTGGGGCTACACAAAAGGAACGTGACAAAGCACTCACACAAGTATGCCGTCTGCTTGCTGATGCATGTCTCACACTAAATGCTGAGAAGTATGAATTTCACAAAAACAGACTTAAATTCTTTGGGCGTATTTTCTCAGAAAAGGGAATGACTCCTGTCCCCGAAAAGGTACAAGCATTGTCACTATTTGCCCTACAGAAGATGTGACCATGCTGCGATCCATCTTAGGCATGGCCAGCTATTGCTCTAGTTATAGTCATCATTTTACCGCTTTGAGTGCCCCTTATGTGGAGAACTAACAAAGCAAGATGTTCTGTTTGAATGGTCATCTGAATGTGACAGAAGTTTCAAGAAAATGAAACACGCAATTGAAAATGCAACTGAAATGGCTTACTTTGATCTGAAATCGCATAGAGAGATTGTTGTGGATGTGAGCCCGGCAGGGCTAGACTGGCCGTAGCAAGCATCAGGCATTTCCCCAGAGGGCTGGAAGGGTGAGTCTGATTTTGGAGCAATGGGGGTCATTTTTGTTACTGGGGGCCTATTTTGCAGAAGTGCTGCAATATCGGCCCCCAGTAACAAAAGCAGCGGTGCTGGGGGCCAGTTCATTTAATCAGCAGTGCCTCACACAAGCACCCTCGACCACCCCCTGATCCCCCACTGGGGGCTGGTCTGATAGAATCGTCAGGGCTGCCTTGTGTTCTCAGTCCGGTCCTGGAGCTCGGTAGGGTTGGGAGCGATCCTTGCCTGACACAATGGACATTCCGATGCTCAGAGACACATTGTGGCCTATGCTAGCCAGAGTATATCTCAGACTGAATGTGCTTATTCTCGACCAGAGAAAGAAAGCTTAGCTGTATTGTGAGCATTTGAACACTTTCATGTGTTTCTGTACGGAAAGCATTTCACTCTTGTCACAGATCATCAAGCGTTGCTCACCATCTTCGGAAATGGAGAAAGCCAAGATGCCCCCTCACAACGAGAGGTGGGGGGTTGCGTTTGCAGGAATATAATTACACTATTGTGCACAAACCCAGCAAAGATCAAAACCCTGCACACTACTTTTCACGAGTGCCGATACAGCATCATAGCACAATGTCCAAAGCGGCTGAAGCCTACATCAATTTCATAGTAAAGTCAAGTGCACCTACAGCCCTTTCTATTGAACAAATTATGACTGCTACTAATACTGACAAAGACATGCTTAAGGTTAAGGAAATCATTACAACACAACCATGGAAGAAGCACACTCGATCTCTTACATATGATGTTGAGTACCAGAAATTCAAAAATTCGTAAAGAGCTTTCTGTTACACATGATGGTGATATACTAAGAGGCTCAAGAATAGTTATCCCTGAAAGCCTGAGGCAATAAGTTATTGAACTAACACATGAAGGACATCATGACATTGTCACAACTAAAAGAGCCCTCAGGGATTGAGTGTGGTTCCTGCATCTTGACGAGCGAGTCAAAAGGGAGCTGAAAGCTTGTCATCTATGCAACTGCCTGTCTCCCAAAATGACTCAGCACCCATTGAACATGTCTGATCTACCTAAGCAAGCTTGGGAGAGGATTGCGGTTGATTTCTTTGGACTCCTCAATAACGGACATCATCAAATGGTAGTTGTCAATGAGCACTCGCATTTTCCTCTAGTGGAAGACTTATCATCAACCACATATGACAGAGTCACTGAGAGGCTGGATGACATTTTCACAACGTGGGGTGTTCCCTCCATTCTCAAATCTTACAACAGTCCACTGTTCAATAGCAGAGATTTCAAAGACTTTCTTAATCGTTTGAACATCAAACATGAGAAAATGTACACCTCTCTGGCCACAGGCAAACGGTGTTGTTGGACGAATTATGAGTATTTTGAAAAAAGTGGTTCAACGTGCTGTACTGAAAGGCATCGACCTCAAGTCTGCTTTACATCCAGCCATTTATGCCTACCATTCCTCTCTTCATTCCACAACAGGAGAAAGTCCTACCACCTTGCTGTGTGGGAGAGTTCTTGGAACGTAGATACCCCAAGGGAACACCAGCTTGTCAATAGACCCTGAAGAAATTTGTGTCACTGACACCTCTTACAAATGCAAAATGAAGGCTTACTCCGATAAGTGCAGATGCACTCATGATGCGGTGTTTGAGAAAGGAGATCAAGTTCATTTCAAGCAAAAGCAGGCACGCAAGATGGACAGTCTGTTTGATGCTCAACTGCTAAGAGTTGTGGTGAGCAAAGGACATATGGTAACTTCCCAATGGTCTGGAAAATCCATAACCAGGGACTCGTCAAACTTTAAGCCTTTGTCTCGATGTTTGTCAGCTCCAGACCTCACGGATGAGGCAAGTCCACCTGAGGGTCCAAGTCAAGCATTTGACTCTTGTCCAGAGATGCCAGATGAAGACGCCCCTCCTCTATCTCCTAGATCTGGAAGACTAGTGCTAGCACCTCACCGACTCATTGAGTAATATGTATATGTGTATATATTTGTTCTTAATTATTATTTAACCAAGGGGGAGATATTGTGTCCTGTGTTTATGTGTATGAGGGCTCTAGTGGTCCTCAGCAGACTTCTTAAAAATATTACGTAATCTGGTGAGTGTGACTGGGTTTGGTTAATAAAGTTTGTGACACAGTGCATTCAGTTAACGGTTGCATGTTGAAGAATAAAGATGTACAAACCAGACCTTCTTTTATGGCATTGTCTGTAACATGCTCCCAGGCTTTGGAGGATGCTACATGGACCTGGAGAGATTTTTGGTAATAGTGACATGATGGTCTTTACCTTCCTGGGAAAATACCTCTGCCACAATCCTTTTGGCCTGTAAATGTGTCACACCTTTCTAACACTGATATACAAAAGATGTGATATCCCACTGTAGTGACATATAAAAAGATCTCATATCCCCCGGCAGTGACATGCAAAAGTTTACATTTCCTCCCTGTAGTGACACACATAAAATTTCCTAGTCTGAGGCAGGTGCCTTTTCCAAAGTCAAATAACAGCTGCAGCCCCAAGAGTGTAGTCTGTACTGACTTATTTTTACCCTATTAGTACACCTACCTGATGTATATGATTATGTCAATACATTCCTTAAGAAAGATAAGAAGGGTTGATATACTATAAAAACCCTCTGAAATTAACATCAAATCAGAGAGGTCTTTGCACCAGATCCGAAATTTTCTCGACAGAACCTGCCAGATCGACGCGCTGCTGAAGCCTCCAGTCCTGTGCTGAATACTGATAGCACGCCGAGAGGAGAAGACCTGAGCACAGCTGTTGTGTATTTTTCTTTCCAAAGAAGACTCACTTCCAGCCCTCCTGATAATCACAGCATTTTGCTGTAAATAGGTATGCAGTATGTCGTCCCCCAAGAAACTCTAGATTCAAGTTAATCTACTCCATGCTCTCATAGTGTAGCACATAGTAGTGGGTTTTAGAGCGTTAGGTTGCTAGATTGATAAATGAATTTCTTACTATGTTTGAAATGTTCATATTATTCTCATTGTTAGTCATGTGCCTCAGTGCTGTATTAATCATATTCTGTGTGGTTACTTTTTATGTGCTCAGCAGCAGAATTAGAATGTTAAAATAAACCCTTTTAGCCAAAAAGTGTCTCTTTCTTAGTGCAGTGCTTGTGTGTGATATTCTAAAGATTGAAATTGGGTTGGAATTACCACTGCATCCCTTAAATCTTTTCAGGACAGTTAGTAACCTAGAAAACAGTGACATCACATC
Source organism: Calotriton arnoldi (assembly GCA_963921515.1). Taxonomy (NCBI): domain Eukaryota; kingdom Metazoa; phylum Chordata; class Amphibia; order Caudata; family Salamandridae; genus Calotriton; species Calotriton arnoldi. The sequence continues at coordinate 8,381,363 of CAWUFW010000015.1, forward strand.
AACCAGAGAGTTGAGTGAGTTTGTGTGGGGCTACAACAACCTGGACTTTCACGCTCAAGCTTTGGTGCACAGAACTAAGTTCTGGCATCCATGGGCAGGAAAGCCAGATCTTGTAGAACTAAGCCTAGAGATATTGTTTACACAATATGGCACCCAGTATGGAGCAATCGAATATGTTTGGACCCTTGAGTAGTCTTTGAATACGCACACACAAGAGAACCATCATTACCATTATTCAAAGACGTTCGTGATAATTGTAGCTACCTCCTACAGGGAAATAAGGGATCACCTATTTAAGTTTTTCAAGCTTGACTTTGAAAAGGTTAGTCCCCATCTGTGGGTTTTCTGTCTTTTGAATCAAAAAGGTATGTGAATCCTTTTTATTTAAATTGCTGCTACTGTCACAATAGGAGTAAATTAATGAGAGGCAGTTACACAACATCTCAAGAATCGAGGAGTCCCTGATACAAGAGCAGCAGTAACATTTGTAGTAGCTGCACATGCAGCATATGTATTTAAACCATTTTACTTGTGGTTGGAGTTCAAGGCTACTGATGAAACCTCTTGACAATTCCATGCTCACAAAGCTGCAGCACTGCCTGCCCATTATAGAGCATACCTGTACTTGGAAATCCCTTTAACTTACCAAGAACATCAGAACTGGTTTGCTAGTGAGTTACCGCACACAGTCAGAAATAATAAATTGGGCCCCCTGAGTAATGAAGAAGCTACATAGCCAGTTGTAGCTGGATATACACCATTTCCACGCCCTGAAACCCTTTCCCTTGCAAATGTGGTATGGATTCTAAACTATACAGTTTCCTTAAATAGGAAGCAGATTCAATACATACTACGAACTATGAATACTAGAACAGCTCTGACAGGACCAGTAGTACATGGACATGTTACAATGAAGGCAATCAGTCCTCATACTATAAAGGCTATTATGGGGAAGATGCCCCTTAAATGTGATGAAATTGCCTTCTGGATTTCTCGCAAGTCCAACCAATTGAAAGAGGGCTTTCCTCATACCACACCCCAAGATAAGCACAGAATTTTAACTATGTGTCTCCACTGGAATGGTGCCACCCGAAGAGGAGTGTAACATCTGGAAAAGCATCTTTGCATGCATCTATACCAACACACATGGCACACCTTCATTGGCAGCTCTCCCAGAAGTATTGAAATAAGTACAAAATGAACACAGAGCTGCATCAGCTCTGGATTTAGGAATGAAATTAATGGGCAATTGTGCTACTATTTCCTCGATCATCTTAAACAACATTAAGGGGAAGCGTCGGCCTTGGCCTTATTCATTAGGTTTGCCGTGAATCCAGGTCAGGATCATGAACTGTAACTACAAAAATAATCTTGGAAGTCTACAATGCTGTGGATCATCAAACATTGTTTTCACAAGCCATTGAACCCCATTTGAAACCCAAAGGTGAAACTGAGAGTTCTATTAAGGAAAAACCTGTAACGGAAAGTAAGAAAAACCAGAGGGGTAGAGAGAACAGACAGACTGGATCTCCCATATCCCAGAACTCTAGTAGGGGTGGTTACAATTTGTGGGACCGTGATAAGATTAAAAAGCCGGAACGTTATCAGTATTCTGATAGCTGCGCTTCCCATTCTTTTCTAGATTCTGACAATGGAACGACAGTAGGAAAGGGTCGAACTGAGTACCAATGAAAAGAGAGGCTGGGATCAGCGTAAAGTAGGAAAAGAAAGGTTCAGACTCCAAAACACAATTCAAAAAGAAGAAAGTAGCAGGATTTTCTAAACATGCTGTATTAGCTATGGATACTTCTGCAGAACGAGACTTGGGCGAGAGCACTCCTAGACAGTGCAGCAGAAGTAACAATTGTGCATCAGACCCTCCAGAGGTTTCTGGTGGCAAGTCAAACTAACAAATATATACAGGTTGAAACTCCAGATAGTGATTTAAATCCTCCTGATAGGATTTACAGACTCAACATACAAATTGAAGGAGACATACCAAGTACCATTAAAGCAGTATTTTGGCCACATTTGCCAGACAAATATGATATATCGCAGAAGATTACTGTCCTCCAGTCTTTGCTAGGGAAGCGCCCTGGGGAGAGGAGGAAATAAGAATGGCCTTTTCTTTCTTAGTACCGGAAGATGTCCGGGAACTATACACCAGTAAGTGGGTGCTCAAACAGTTTCCAGCATTATATAGAAATCAAGTGGGATGGGATAAACACTCTATTCTACATGTCATTTTCATATGCAGTGAGCCTCAAGCACAAGCTCAATACCCTTTACAGCCAGAAGCAAAGCACAATATAAAATCTATTCTAGAGAGCTACAATACCAAGGCATCATAGCACCTTGCCTTTCTCATATTAACACACCTTTTTTCCCCATCTCCAAACCAGATGGGTCTTACAGACTAGTTTTAGATTATAAAAGTCTTAATTCCCACTCAAGAACAGAACGCCCAGAGCACAGGTTTAATGACAAATTAATTCCGGAAAAATACAAAACCACCCTAGATATTTCCAATGAGTTTTTGGTCAGAATATAACACCTAAAATGAGAATCTAACAGCTTTCAGTTTCAACAGCAATACTCGTTTAAACGTTTGGTTATGGGATATAAGAACAGCCATAGACTTTTTCAGCATGCACCATGGAGATTTTACAACCAGATCCTGAGGCACTATCATACATGGATGACATTTATCTTACTGATGATAATTTGGATGCACACCTGACAAGGGTGAACTGGATATTGACCATCTTAATGTCACATGCATACAAAATGAATTAAAAAAATCTAAAAATATCCGAATTGACGGTGACCTTTCTTGGATATGAAATGTCTGAGGAGGGCAAAGGATTGGCACCTGATTTTCTTCGGAACTTTGCAACCTCTCATACCCTGAAGAAGTTGCAATCCCTGCTGGGAGTTCTTAACTTCAGACTGACTTACTTGCCTCATTATGCTGAGGGAGTGAAGCATTTGTACGACCAGTTTTCTCCCACTTTTCTGCAAAACAGTGGACTATTAAACACACACTGATATCTTGTGTGCCCTGCAAGCGGACATGCTAGAGGCAAAATAGAGGCAACCTAGTGCTGAGAGTCAGATCAATTAATTTGGGCTACACACATATAAACTACAATAAGGAATAAATGGTTCCCATAGCCTACAAATCATATTTACCTATATTGGCACCTGATTGTCTTCGGAACTTTGCAACTTCTCATACCCTGAAGAAGTTGCAATCCCTGCTGGGAGTTCTTAACTTCAGACTGACTTACTTGCCTCACGATGCTGAGGGAGTAAAGCCTTTGTACAACCTGATTTCTCCCACTTTTTCTGGAAAACAGTGGACCATTAAACACACACTGATATCTTGTGTGCCCTGCAAGCGGACATGCTAGAGACAAAATAGAGGCAACCTAGTGCTGAGAGTCATATCAATTAATTTGGGTTACACACATGTAATCTACAATGAGGAACAAATGGTTCACATAGCCTACAAATCATATTTACCTATTCACCAGCAGAAACACGGTTTGCTTCTATAGAAAAAAGTCTTACAGCCATACAAACAGCAATTTGTGAAAGAGCGCCCATTGGCACAAGGAAAACTCGAATCACTGACAAAATATCGAAGGTCAGAATATCGACCTACAGAAATATCGACGCAAGAATATCAAAGTCAAGAATATCGACATCCTATCTACATTATGGTAAGTACAAAAATATCGATAAAAAATATCGATGTCAAAAATATCGTTGTTAAAAATATCGTTTTTTATTTAAGTTAAAAAAATAATGTAAAATAAAGTAAATAATACATATAATTAAAATAAACATAGTTAAAAATATTTTAAAATGTTTAAAAATTATAAGTAATATATATGTAATGTAAAAATAAATTAAACATATACATATAATATATAATATATATACTTACTAATAATTCTTAATAATTATTTTAATAACTTATAATAAAAAAAAAAATCCTATAAATTATAAATACATCTAGACACATAAAACAATAATATAAATAAAAATTAAATAAATATATATAACAAATTAAAAAAATTAAAATAATTTTTAATCTTTTAAAAATTAATTATATACTACATTAACTAAAATAATACAAAAAATATTAGATAGCGGAGGTAATAAAATTACTATTCCAACTCTAAACAGTGCAGCAGTAGGGAAAATGTTGGATAGCGTAGGGGTAAAAATTACTATTCCCACTCCAGTGAGTGCAACAGTAGGGAAAGTGTTGGAAAGCGTAGGGGTAAAAATTACTATTCCCACTCCAGTGAGTGCAACAGTAGGGAAAGTGTTGGATAGCGTAGGGGTAAAAATTACTATTCCCACTCCAGGGAGTTCAACAGTAGGGAAAGTGTTGGATAGCGTAGGGGTAAAAATTACTATTCCCACTCCAGTGAGTGCAACAGTAGGGAAAGTGTTGGATAGCGTAGGGGTAAAAATTACTATTCCCACACCAGGGAGTGCAACAGTAGGGAAAGTGTTGGATAGCGTAGGGGTAAAATTACTATTCCCACTCCAGTGAGTGCAACAGTAGGGAAAGTGTTGGATAGCGTAGGGGTAAAATTACTATTCCCACTCCAGTGAGTGCAACAGTAGGGAAAGTGTTGGATAGCGTAGGGGTTAAAATTACTATTCCCACTCCAGTGAGTGCAACAGTAGGGAAAGTGTTGGATAGCGTAGAGGTAAAAATTACTATTCCCACTCCAGTGAGTGCAACAGTAGGGAATGTGTTGGATAGCGTAGGGGTTAAAATTACTATTCCCACTCCAGTCAGTGCAACAGTAGGGAAAGTGTTGGATAGCGTAGGGGTAAACATTTCTATTCCCACTCCAGGGAGTGCAACAGTAGGGAAAGTGTTGGATAGCGTAGGGGTAAAAATTACTATTCCCACTCCAGTGAGTGCAACAGTAGGGAAAGTGTTGGATAGCGTAGGGGTTAAAATTACTATTCCCACTCCAGTGAGTGGAACAGTAGGGAAAGTGTTGGATAGTGTAGGGGTAAAAATTACTATTCCCACTCCAGTGAGTGCAACAGTGGGTAAAGTGTTGGATAGCATAGGGGTTAAATTAACATACTTATGATTTAAATAATTTTTGTAAAATAAATAACATTTTAATAATTAACTAAAAAATTAATAAATACCAATAAAATTAAATTAATATTTACTTAAATAACATCAAATTACTTCCCACCCTATTCCCCCATAAACACACAACCCGCTACACATAAAAAAGAACACAATTAATTTAATTATCAATTAATCAATTAATAAAAATTAATTACCAATTAATAATAAATTAATAAATTAATTAACAACAATAATTAAAATATAATAATACATTAATTATAATTAATATAATTATAAATTAATCAATTAATAAACATTAATTACCAATTTATAATTAATTAACAATAAATTAATTACAATAATTAAAAAAATATTAATTAATTAATTATAATTAAATTACTTCCCACCCTATTCCCCTATAAACCCACAACCCGCTACACATAATAATTAACATAATTAATTTAATTATCAATTATTAAAACTTAATTACCAATTAATAATTAATTAACAATAAATTAATTAACAATAACAATAAATAATAAAAAAAAATAATTATAAATAATATAATGATAAATTAATGAATTTAAAAAAAATATTACCAATTAATAATTGCTTAATAAATAAAAACATATTAATTAATTAATTATAATTAAATTACTTCCCACCCTATTCCCCTATAAACCCACAACCCGCTCTGATACTAAAACGCAAAATTTACTTTAAAAAAATTACTAATTTCTAAACATTTAATACATATATTTAAAAATAATAAAAATACATTACAAAAAATGTTAAACATACATATAAAATACATAACACTAATATAAATATCGATATTATTAACAACAATATTTTTGCTAACGATATTACTTACTTCGATATTACTTACTTCGATATAAAAAAACGATATTACTTACCTTAAGGTCGATATTCTGGTCACCAATATTCTTGACATCAATATTCTGTCCCTACGATATTAAAAACTCGATATTAGTGTAGGTCGATATAAAAAAATCGATATTTTGACTGCGCACCGGAAAACTCATAATTGTAGTTTCTGCCGTACTGGCACTAGAGGCAAACACTAGAGCAAGCATTCCTAATGCCCATGCATTACACCTGAGATGGGTGCAGTGAGCCTCTTCATTAAGTGCAGTAGACATAAAAATCCAATATGATCTGACTCTTCGAACAGAAGATTTTCTCCTGTATGAACAAAATGTTGTCCCCACTCCAGAGGTTTTACCCTTCAAGTAATATCAGATTGTGTTCTATACAAACAAAAGTTCTCCACGGCTTGCATAGCTGTGTAGGGTGTAGTGAAGAATGGAGAGTTTCACCATGCATGACAGCACAGCACAACATGAAGAAAAACATGCCCTGGGACTTACGTTACAGAACTTTGACTGGTCAGTTCCAACACTAATAGTGTCCAACTCAGGTTTCTATGAGCAAGCTTACAATGTAGATTTGAGGCACTGGCCTCTAAATGGATTTAAAGATTCAGAAGCAAAACCTATGAAAAATAAACAGCTCTGGGGAAAGGCAACTATCTTGCAAGATAAGCTTCCATTGGTCTATGTGATGCACACTTTGGGCCATTAGCGTGAGGGAATTCGTGCATAAGAGAACAGTGCAGCTGATGTAGCTCCTAAAGCCGCCTTACAGATTGTCAGGGTAGCAGTTTAAATCAGGTCTCAAACGAAGATCAATGCAGATATAATAATAGCAATACAAGCAACTGTGAAAGAGGAAACACTGACAGCTGGCATTCCTCACAAGTACTCCTACACTCTCAGTTCAGATCACACTCCTGTGGTTATTATACCTGTGATGGGAGATGAGATAATTCCTAATACGTTGGCCTGATTAGATTTATTTGAGGAAGCCCATGAAGGGTTGGCATTTGCCCATGCTGGGATAAATGCAACCATAGCCATGCTACAGCAGCACTGTTGGTGGACGTGTCTATATACACAGTCCAGAGATTGTGTTAGACATTGTGATGTTTGTCTACAAAGCTTCTAGTCTCAGAAGACCCCGCAAACACCCCTTATGGTCTCTAATATTCCATTCAGGTTAATATATTTAGATCAAATCGGCCCACCAAATTCTGTAAACCAGTATGAATACAAATTGGTTGCCATGGATTTTTTTTTTTCCCCATAAAGTTTTATTGCCATTTATAAGTAATGGTATTACATCTGTATGCATGGGCATCATTTACTTTCAATTACCACTTATTGACAACGTGCTGCCTCACACAATCCTTTCTAGCACAATGCATAAAGCATGTCTCATTAAACTAACTCGCCCACCCCCTTCCCTACCCTCCCCTTCCCATTCAGTCCATGTCAGGTTACATGGTTACGTGCACTATACAAAACTATATCTATTTGCTGAAGTAATAAACATGGCCTTGGCAGTTTTCCACTCTTATTCCCTTCTTTGGGAGTCCTCCCCTCCCGAGGCCTCTTGAGATGTGGGTGTTTGGTCTCCATACTAGCATGGGCCAACATAGCGGCCCATGCTAGTAGGTCCTCCCCAACCTTATCATCCTTCTGCACATATTTCATTCGTACCGACTCCGCAGTAGCCCATTCGCTCACATCCCTAATCCAGTCCGCGGACCGCGGGGGCCCAGGACACATCCATGCTATAACTACACGTCTCCTAGCCAAAACAAGTCCCAGATTATCAAATCGCCTGCTTAGTTTCTTATGATTTGGCGTAGGCAATACTCCCAGTAGTGCTTGTCTTATATCTCTGGGAATTGTCCAGCCCGTGGCTCCTCGCAGACGTGTAAGTACTTCCTCCAATAAGGGAGTAATAGGGAACAGGACCAGACCATATGGAGGAAGTCCGCCCCCTGCCGGTTGCATCTGGGACATTCATCCCTCGAATATGTGTATCATGCGTGGGGTGAGGTATACTTGATGTATTAAATTGTAATGGAGGAGCTTAAATTGTGCATTTGCACTAACCCTCTGCACCCCCTCGTGTACCTTCCTCGATTCGCTCTCTGTCAGGGGTTCATCCACTAGTATATCCCACTTTTGCTGGATTCCCAGGGTCTCCCCTGCGCCATGTACAACATGACTTTCAAAATATTAGTGGTAGGAGGTTCCTCCGGGAACCCCGGCCAAAGCTCATGGGCAACACTAGAGATTTTCCCATATTGCAGGAATTGGCCCAGTCCTAGATCATAGGAATCTTGTGCCTCCTCTCGCGTCACGAATTTTCCATCTATGTAAAGATCTCACAACGCCTGGACGACTCCATCCCTCCAACGGCACACCGACATGGAGTCTGCGATACTGGCGAAAGGGCGCAGAGCCCAGAGGGGCATATCTGGAGTGAACGGGGCATGCTGCACCACCCGCCGCACCGCGTTCTCCCGTACTGCTGCTACATGGCGCACAGTATACAGGCATTCCTTGGGAACTCCGCATCCCAGCATCAGCAGCTCTGTCAGCGAACTGTCGCCATAAGTTCCCGCCAGCAATCGTTTCTGCCAATTATCCTCGCCGCCTAACCAGTGAACCGCATGCTGCAATTGAGAAGCCGTGTAATAAAACTCCAAGCGAGGCACCTCCAGTCCTCCCTTTTCCCACGTCCTCTGTAGCATTGTTAGCCGCACACTTCTACGTTTCTTCCCCCGTAGGAGGTCTACCAGTAGACTCTCCAGCGTATGGAAATAATGCAGCGGCATTATATAGAGTGAGTGTTACATTGCATACAGGCAGTGAGGTAGAACAATCATTTTAATGATTGCAATGCGCCCCGTGAGCAATAACGGCAGTTCTGTCCAGAAGCGGATCGACCCCCGCAACCCCTCAATGACCCGACCAATATTATGCTTGAGATAGGCAGCGGCTGTGTTGGCCAGGCGAATTCCCAAATATCGCGCCCCTCACCTACCCACGGCAACTCTGTGCGGTCTCTCCGCCACAGGGACCATGGCAAGTCTACCCACAGGGACCACCCTGGACTTCCCGGGATTAATGCGAAGTCTCGAGATGTCACCGAAGGTCCGTAACTCTGTAAGGAGCAAAGGTATAGAGCTCTCCGGGTGTGTTAAATAGACTAGTGTATCATCCGCATATAGAGAAACTATATGATTGGTCTCCCCTAGCTTAACACCCCAGGGGACCAGCACAGTTCGCAGGCGCGCGGCCAGAGGATCCATAACCATTGCGAATAATAGAAGGGAGAGCGGGAATCCTTGACGGGTGCCCGACAAAGAGTGAGCCTTCCAGACACCATCCCACCAACTCGTACTCTGGCGCTAGGGGCTGCATAAAGTAACTGCACCCGTTTTAGAAACCGCTCGCCCACCCCAAATCGTTGAAGGACCTGCCACATATAGGACCACTCAACCGAGTCGAACTCTTGTTCGATATCCAACAGTGCTATAGCACAGTCCGTTTCCAACAAACCCGGGGCATGCCACACATGAGCCAACCATTGCAGATTCTGAGCCATACTTCTTCGGGGTATAAACACCACCTGATCCGAATGGACAAGCTGAGATATCCTCGAGAGGAGACGGCCATCCGCCATGATCCCACTGAGTATTTTTACATCGATATTCAAAAGCGAGATTGGCCTGTAGGAACTGGGTAAATCCGGGTCCTTGTCACTTTTAAGTATCATGGCCACCAGTGCCTCCCTCATGGTGGGCGGCAGAAATCGCCTTCCCTACGCTACATTATAGACTTCCAGGAGTCTATCTACCAGCAGTGGGGCAAATTGCCTATAAAACCGTTTTAAGTCGATGTATGGTCCGGCTCAAGTCCTCCTTAGTGATCGGGGCACATAGTGCCTCAGTCTCCTCAGGCTCCAATTGGGGGAGCTCGACAGCATCCAAATAAGTCAGAATTGCCTACGGGCTTGAGGCAGTTCGATCTTTATATACCGCTTGCAGGTGGCTCGCCAACGCTTCCGCAAACGCTCGTTGTGTGTACACCAATGTCCCGTTGTCGGTGCGGATCTGCATTATTGGGGCCACAGATGTTTCCTGCCTCACTAATCATGCCAATAAGGGCCCTGTTCTGTCCCCTTCTCTGTATAGACTTTGGCGGTAGGCCGTGTGAACATGCTTTTCTAGCCTACGGAGGTCTGTCAACAGGGCCTCCTTGGCTGCACACCACTCCCTCAGTTTCTGGGGGGCTGTGGCGATCCCGGCCTCTAGCTTACCAAGGTTTTCCCCATGCACAGCCACATCCCACTCCATTTGACGCCGAACCCCATAGGATGTTTTAATGCAGATTCTCTTCATGACTACCTTCATGACCTCCCATTCGGTCTCCCGACAGGAGGTCGACTCCCAGTTCTCCTTAAAGTACCGTTTTAATTCTTCAGAGAGTGTGGCCACAAATGGAGGGTCTGTCAGAGCTTCAGTATTGAGCCACCGCAGGGGTATCTCAGTTCTAGCCCCTCTCCTCCCTAGTTCCATTATGGCCGGGGAGTGATAATATAGGTATCTGGCTAGGTAAGTTATCCCGCCCACACTCCAACCGAGGTCTGTGGAGTGAAACCAATAATCCAGTCTACTGGAGGTCCCAACGGCGGGAGTGTGACAAGAGAACTGCCTTATGGAAGGATGGCACTCGCGCCATACATCCCTGAGGCCATACCCTCCAGCATAACCTGTAGTGCGCTAGTCATTTTGGGATTAGTGTGGGGTCGTGGGGGTTCACGATCGAGGAAGCCATCAAGGACACAATTAATATCCCCAGCCAGCATCATTGGTGCCCCCAGATATGGTGAAGCCGCATCCATAAGATCAGGGAAAAAGGACGCACTATCTTCATTAGGGGCACATACATTAATAATGCACACTTCCGTACCATCCAGTCTCCTGTGCAGGATGACGTATCTCCCCTCTGTGTCAACTACATGATGTAAGTGTTGAAAGGGAACCCCCTGTGCCACCCATATGAGAGCCGCCCTGGCAAACCCGGAATATGAAGTGACTTACAATTGTCCTCTCCAGTGCTTCCGCGGGCACGGTATAGTGTCCCCCCAAATATGTGCTTCCTGCAGGCAGGCCACTGCGACCTTGTTTTTCAAAGGCAGGTATGCCTCAGACATTCCATGTGATTAACTTAATCATGGCGGCCACCATAGAGTGCACATATCTTCATTCGTACCTCCATACAACCAATCTGCCCTAGACTATGCAAGCAAGCAAAACCATGCAACCATCATTGCAAATCCTGTCGACGGAAATTACCAACTCCCCTTCGCCACTTGGGCAATATCACATTTCCCTCCCCATCTAAACATAACAAGGTGAAGGCATGTAGATGTCGCCCCATTTCCCATATAAAAAACCCCAAAACTTAGAACCATATAAAAAAGAAAACCCCACTCCTACGAGTAGCAACCCCCCTCCCGCTCCTCCCAACAGTAGTGGCTGGCCAGCCGGTGAGGTGCGAGGGCTAGCCTTCAGCTTCCCATCCCGGTACCTGCCTCTGGGGGCGGGCCCCCGTCAATTGTCTTGAGTTCCTGCATAGGATCTTCCGTCTCTCCACATCCTCTAGTTCTCCCTGGCAGTCATCCAATAGTTGATTCTTACCAAATGTCTCAAACTGAAGTTACCATTGATTCTGCTAGTGTATCTCTTGTTCCTCAACCGCATGTCTCTGTTAGTTGTCTGTATCCTCGCTAGGGTTACTGTTCGTAAGTCGGTTAGGCGACGAAGCCCATGAGTCCAGCACAACATCTGAGGTCTGTAGCCTTCCGTCTGGAAAGACCCTGATTCGACTAGGGCTCTGGTTCCTGTCACTGCTCAGCGAAGGAGTTTGCTTGCGCCGAATCTGGGGTGGCCTGCCCGACACCGTCTCCAGAGGCGTCGCTGTTGAAGGCACCAAACAAGCGCCCGGGGAGCCTCTAGCATCCAGCCAGTTGCATTCCTCCGCCGCGGAGAAGAAAAACAGAGCTTTCCCCTTGCTCTCGCCCCTCAGTTTTGCCGGAAAGAGGAGACTATGTTTGATGTTCAAGTCTCGCATGCACCTTTTCACTGCCAGGAAGGAGCGTCATTGTTCCTGCACTCGGAGCGTCGTTGTTCCTGCACTCGCTGCGTGTAATCCGGGTAGCTGGAGATCTGGTGGCCCTCATATGTGAACGGGCCCCGGTTTCGGGTGAGTTTCAGGATGGCGTCCCGGTCGCGAAAATTGAGAAATCGGGCAATGAGAGCCCTGGGCGGTTCCACTGGTTTTGGAGGGGGGACCAATGCTCTGTGCGCTCTCTCTACAGTGAAGAACTTTGAGAGCTTCTTGGGGGCCAGTGCGGCAACCAGCCAGTCCTCCAGGAAGAGTTCCACAATAGGAATATGTTAGAAATGGGGGTCTCTAGTTGGCAATGGCTGGCCACTGTCCAAGTAGGGACCCTTCTTCCTAAGTCAGAGTGAGAGGGCTACCCTCTTTAATACCCCTGCTCAACCCTGTGGTAACGTAGCACGAGCAGGTAGGCTTATCTCAGAGGCAGGGTGTGAAGCATTTATGACCATACACAGTAACACAGTGAGGAACACTACAGAGGGACACCACACAAGTAGTTATAAAAAATAAGTATCTTTATATAAAGGCAGATTTATCACAAGACCAATAACTGTAAAAGCCACAATACTGTCAAAAATAGGATAGCTGTTGAAGGGCTGTCAAAGATAGTTCAAAGGTTGCAAGAATAAGGTTCAAATTCAAGGCAGGGGTCTCTGCGCCCCTTTCTCGTTCAGAGGTTGCAAAAATAAGGTTCAAATTCAAGGCAGTGGTCTCTGCGACCCTTTCTCTCATAAGACTGTCAAAAATAGGATGGCTGTTGAAGGACTGTCAAAAAATAGTTCAAAGGTTGCAAAAATAAGGTTAAAATTCAAGGCAGTGGTCTCTGCGACCCTTTCTCTCATAAGACTGTCAAAAATAGGATGGCTGTTGAAGGACTGTCAAAAAATAGTTCAAAGGTTGCAAAAATAAGGTTCAAATTCAAAGCAGTGTTCTCTGCGACCCTTTCTCTCACAAAGTACCTGGGTTTAGTAGCAAAACCAACAAAATGTCGCAAAGAAGTGGTAGCGATGATTCTCGGCACGCGAGGCAGGCGATGCGTTGAAATCCTTGCCGCAAGGGAGGATGATGCACCGATCTGCGTGATGCGTGCGGAGACACTGCGACCAACTTCTGCACGCTAGGCCGCCGATGCGATGACTTTCTTGCTGCGAGGGAGAAGTCGATGCGATGATCCTGTTGCGCTGTGCGATTGTGTTGCGATGCGAAGAGATGACGCTCCGCGAGAGAGCGACGAAATCCGATGCGATGCGATGAAAATGGCGGACGCACGGCGTCCGCAAAGCGATGTCGTGAAGCGATGATTTCTTTAGCAGTTGCGAGCGCTCGGCGACAGCAGCGCAATGATTTTTCCAGCGCGTCTCAGCTGCAGCGGCTCGCAAAGGGGCGTTAGCGATGGTTTCTTGTTGCGAGCACCCAGCGGCAGCAGCGCGATGATTTTTCCAGCGCTCTCGGCTGCAGCGGCTCGCAAACGTGCGTTAGCGACGATTTCCAGCACTCTTTTCTCTGAAGCAAAACTAGAGGCCCTGGAACTCACAGGAGCCTCATCAGCAGATAGCAATCCTCGCAGGGAGGAAGCAGGAGGTTGGTGGTGGAGTCAGATGTGCCTGAGACTCCAGCAGAAGGCTAGCTCTTTTCCTAGCCCTTGGGTAATTGCTGTAACAAAAATAAAAGCTCTCTCAAGAGTTCCTTTTCCTCTTCTTCAAGGTCCAGTGGTCACTGCTGCAGGCCAGTGCAAGAAACAACACACAAGCACAGGGACAGTCACTTCCTGCAGATTCCTCCAGTGGCACGGACAGAGTTTCCTCTCCAGATCCAAAAGCAATACAAATTGTAGGGGTTTGAGCACAGATATTTATACCCCAAAAGTCTTTGTTCTCAGAAGCTACAAGTCACTGAACCTAGCCAGAACCAGTTCTGCTCAGGCCTGGAGCACTTTGTTTACCAGGCTGCATCCTTCCTTTCAGAAAGAGGGGGTCTGCTAGCAGACACACAGTAGGAGGTGGAGCCAGCATTCACCTTGCCAGGCACAGCCCTATTCAGGTCAAGGAGCCACCCCTCCCCACTCTCTAAATGCAGATCTCTCTATTCAACCCAGGTCTGACTCAGCCTGCCCTGCCCCTCTAAAACCAGACAGCCAATACACATAACAGCAGAGCACACTGGAAGGCTTAGGCAAGAAAATACCTACTTTCTAAAAGTGGTATTTTCAAACACAGAATATAAAAATAAACTTCACTAAAAGATGTATTTTAATATTCTGAGCTCAGGCATACTAAATTCGTTTTTCTACCATGTTCCTGGGGTCAGTTAGGACTATAGAATGTAATAGTCAAACTGCCCATTCTAGCCTATGAGGAACAGGTAGCCTTACAGTAGTGAAAAACGAAATGGGGCATAATTCACTACCAGGACATGCTACTCACACCAAGGCATGTCCTACCTTACACATACAATGCACCCTACCATAGGGGTGACTTACAAGATGCCAAGGGAAAGTTCAGGGGCTGGGAAGTGGGTGCACTTCACAGCCAAGATGGCAGTTCTGGACTGCACACAGACACTGCAGTGGCAGGTCTGAGACACACTTTACAAGCTGCTTCTGTGGGTGGCACACATCAGTGCTGCAGGCCCACCAGCAGCATTTGGTTTACCAGCCCTGGGCACACATAGGCCACACTACTAGGGACTAACAGGTAAACCAAATAAGCCAATCAGGGATATACCAATTCACATAGACATATTTACAAAGGGAGAGCATATGCACTTTAGCACTGAACAGCAGTGGTAAAGTGCCCAGAGTCATAAAACCAACAGAAACAGGTCAGCAAAAATACAGGAGGCAGGCAAAAAGTTTAGGGGTGACCCTGCAAAAAGGGCCATTTCCAACACAACCCCCTTCCAGCCAAAACGCAGGGTAGACCAATCACTACTTTGATGGGCTTCCCTGCTTCGGGCGATAGAACACGGAACTGGCCCGCAACTGCAGGGGCATATGCCAGCTCTACTCCAATCTGAACCCTGGTGGATCCCTCTGTCCACACTCCTAGGGCCCACTAAGATAACCAATGGGGAACTCTTCCCCTCACCTGTGGACACCACCTGTGCAGCATCTAACCTTAACTGGCCCCCAGGTGTGTCCCAACAGATAAACAACAAGCCCCAGTAGTCACTGACAGTAGTCAGTGATGAAATCCAAGCCCTATACCTCTCAGGGCTCTCAAACTTTTGTGGCATCAGAGAGTGAGGGGCAGTAACCCCAGGTGCCTGGCACCTTTTGTACACTCTCCCTCCTGTCAGGTCAGGCAAAGCACCCGGACACTGACCCACCAGCCCTGGGCCTGTACCCAGCGGCAGGGCCAGAGACTGGGGTGGGCTCTCCCACACCCGGTCCTCCTCTTTGGGGCTCGGTACCCTCCCACCTGGAGCGATACCCCCTTCCAGAATTGTCAGGGCACCTGTGGCCCTGCACAACTCACCCACCAGTTCAGGGGTTCTATCCTGCAACTGGTATCCCAGCCTAGGGTCTGTACCCTTAGACTGGGCGGAGGTCAGGGGTGAGGCTGCCCTCTCCCCGCCCCCTTTACTGGGGCCTGGCACCCTCCCACCTGGATAGGTGCCCCCATAACACAAACCGGGAGGGGCACTGTTAGCAGTTGCCCCTTCCTCCAGATCAGGGGGGACACCCTGAACCTGGCCCCCCAACCTAGGGTCTGTACCCTTGGGCTGGGCCTGTGCCTGGCAACCCAGGACTTCTGGGGGCGTACACCAAGTCCCCCAAGGAAAATACACTCTTCCACTAGTTCAGGGCCTTGTCCCTGCAACTGATCCATCAACCTGGAAAAACCCTCAGGTGGTACTGGGGTCAGAGGCGAGGACTCCCTCCCTCTGCACCCCCTTCCAGCATACTGCACCCTCCCACCTGGAGTGGTGCTTTTAGAAAAGAAAATGGTCGGGACACTGCTTACAGTTGTCCCTCCCTCCAGGTCAGACAACACCTGGACCTGAATTACCATCCCAGGGACCAACCCCTGTGGTTGAACAACTGCCTGGCCAACCAGGACTTCCTGGGGAGCACACAGGCCCCCCTCAAGGGAAACACACCCCTCCACCAGTTCAGGGCCTGGACCCTGCAACTGACCTACCAACCTGAAAAAACCCTCAGGTTGCACCGGGGTCAGAGGCGAGGACTCCCTCCCTCTGCACCCCCTTCCAGCATACTGCACCCTCCCACCTGGAGTGGTGCTCTTAGAAAAAATGGTCGGGACACTGCTTACAGTTGTCCCTCCCTCCAGGGCAGACAACTCCTGGATCTGACTTACCAACCCAGGGACCAACCCCTGTGGCTGAACAACTGCCTGGCCAACCAGGACTGAAGTGGTGTCACCATGGTCACTCCTAGGGGGCTCAGCCCTTCTGACTGGCCCCTGACCCACTGGCTCTCCCACTGGGGACTCCTTCCCCCTTTTATCCCTCAGACTGGACTTCCGTACCCTCCCCTAGGAGTGGCACTGCCAGGCACAAGAACTGATGGAGGCCTGACTACAGGCACTCCCAGCTCACCTAACACTGGGGTACCCCCCACAATGGACGGTCCATCCAGACAGACTAGGCTCCCCACCTGGTGTTCCCTCATGGAACCATCCAGTCCTGGGGACTGAGGTTCGGGCACTTCGGGACCTATCCCAGTCTCACTCCTGCTCCCACGAGACAGGATGTGAGGCCCTACAACCTCCTCACAACAAGGGGACCCAGCTGTAACACTCCTAACCTTTCCCAGCACTCTGGGTTGGAAAACTTCTGAACCACTTCTCTTAGGGTCATTCCCTAATGCCTCTACAGAGCCTCTGGTACTCACCCAGAGGTCTGCCTCCTGCGCAAGTTCCCTAGGATCAGAGAACTCGCACTCTAACACATGTTGGTTTAGCTCTGGAAAATAGGAACTCACAATATGCTCTCCCACAATTGGATTACACAGTTCCACGCAGGTGCTAACCATTACCTCACAATCCAGTGTCTCACACACGTACCCCACACCACTCTCTTGAAATGGGCGAGACATTAACTGACTGTCTCTATCACTCAACCCACACTCTTCTGGGCGGTCCTCACACTCATACACCAGGGCTTCAACCACGGGGGAACCCCTCTCCCTGCACCTCTTATCCAGAGTCGGTAGAGTATCCCTCCTTTCACTAGGACTATGGGCCCCTGCGCTAGTTCCCCAATCCACCTCAGGGACACTGCATATTAATGGAGCTACCTCATATCCTTGAATCCCCTGGTGTAGATCAACCGCCTCCTTCAAGTCAGGTGCTACATCTCTGGGTGGGTGTACTACACTGTCATCACTATATACTTCAATTTTGCTGCCACCACTGGACCCCACCCTCTCTGGGGAATCCAGACAATTAAAACTGCGCTCCAGGGGTAACCTACCCTCTTGAGCTAACTTCTCCTTTTCTGCTATCTGCGCTAGGTGCGCCTCCAGCTGGGCAATCTCTATTTGGAGCCTCTCCAATTCCAGCTCGTACTCCCTCTCCCCCTGTCTGCCCCACTCCTCTGGGGACCATGAAGGGGATTGGGTGCTACCCTGTGCACTAGATCCAGCAAGGGACTCCCTACCTATGGGACCTTCCCGCCTGTCCACCAACTCCTCTGGGGACCCTGAGGGGAATCTGGCACTACCATAGGCACTAGACTCATCAAGGAACTCCCCACCTATGAGATATTCCATAACACTTTCTTCCTCCTCTTCAGACTCTCCAGAGCCACCCTCAGACCAACTACCCAGTTGGTAGGTGTACTGGGACTCCAAGAATCTCCATCTGTCTTGTTGCCAAAGTCTCAGGGATGTCTGCAGGGATAGCTGAGTCCCCTTCCTACTCACTGCTAAGCCCCTCTCCTCACAGAACCCCCTTAGCTCCTCTAGACTGTAGGTTAACAGATCATCTATATAAAACGTAGGTCTCATTTCAGTAAGACCCATTGTAGCAATAACTGGCAATATCAATAATAAAAAAATAGGCTTGCCCGTTGTAACAATCACGGGCAATATCAATAAAAGATAGAAGAAACTTCTCAAGAAAATGTATGCGGGTAAAAAATCACCGGCAATATCAATAAAACATAGGCTTGCCCATTGTAACAATCACGGGCAATATCAATAAAAGATAGAAGAAAACTTCTCAAGAAAATGTATGCGGGTAAAAAATCACCGGCAATATCAATTACAATATAGGATCCAACAATTCTCAAAAATGTATGCGGGTACTATCACCTGGCAATATCAATAAAACATAGGCTTGCCCATTGTAACAATCACGGGCAATATCAATAAAAGATAGAAGAAAACTTCTCAAGAAAACGTATGCTGGTAAAAAATCACCGGCAATATCAATTACAATATAGGATCCAACAATTCTCAAAAATGTATGCGGGTACTATCACCTGGCAATATCAATAAAACATAGGCTTGCCCATTGTAACAATCACGGGCAATATCAATAAAAGATAGAAGAAAACTTCTCAAGAAAATGTATGCTGGTAAAAAATCACCGGCAATATCAATTACAATATAGGATCCAACAATTCTCAAAAATGTATGCGGGTACTATCACCGGCAATATCAATAAAAAATAGGCTTGCCCATTGTAACAATCACGGGCAATATCAATAAAAGATAGAAGAAAACTTCTCAAGAAAAATGTATGCTGGTAAAAAATCACCGGCAATATCAATCAAAAATAGAATTAAAAAAACTTCAAAAATGTATGTGGTTGCGTTATGGCCTGCACTCACTAGTAGTGTACACTATAATTATTGTATGCGATCATAAATGCAAGTCCAGATCCTCACCGCTGACCACCAATGTTAGAAATGGGGGTCTCTAGTTGGCAATGGCTGGCTACTGTCCAAGTAGGGACCCTTCTTCCTAAGTCAGAGTGAGAGGGCTACCCTCTTTAATACCCCTGCTCAACCCTGTGGTAACGTAGCACGAGCAGGTAGGCTTATCTCAGAGGCAGGGTGTGAAGCATTTATGACCATACACAGTAACACAGTGAGGAACACTACAGAGTGACACCACACAAGTAGTTATAAAAAATAAGTATCTTTATATAAAGGCAGATTTATCACAAGACCAATAACTGTAAAAGCCACGATACTGTCAAAAATAGGATAGCTGTTGAAGGGCTGTCAAAGATAGTTCAAAGGTTGCAAGAATAAGGTTCAAATTCAAGGCAGGGGTCTCTGCGCCCCTTTCTCGTTCAGAGGTTGCAAAAATAAGGTTCAAATTCAAGGCAGTGGTCTCTGCGACCCTTTCTCTCATAAGACTGTCAAAAATAGGATGGCTGTTGAAGGACTGTCAAAAAATAGTTCAAAGGTTGCAAAAATAAGGTTCAAATTCAAGGCAGTGGTCTCTGCGACCCTTTCTCTCATAAGACTGTCAAAAATAGGATGGCTGTTGAAGGACTGTCAAAAAATAGTTCAAAGGTTGCAAAAATAAGGTTCAAATTCAAAGCAGTGGTCTCTGCGACCCTTTCTCTCACAAAGTACCTGGGTTTAGTAGCAAAACCAACAAAATGTCGCAAAGAAGTGGTAGCGATGATTCTCGGCACGCGAGGCCGGCGATGCGTTGAAATCCTTGCCGCAAGGGAGGATGATGCACCGATCTGCGTGATGCGTGCGGAGACACTGCGACCAACTTCTGCACGCTAGGCCGCCGATGCGATGACTTTCTTGCTGCGAGGGAGAAGTCGATGCGACGATCCTGTTGCGCTGTGCGATTGTGTTGCGATGCGAAGAGATGAGCGCTCCGCGAGGGAGCGATGAAATCCGATGCGATGCGATGAAAATGGCGGACGCACGGCGTCCGCAAAGCGATGTCGTGAAGCGATGATTTCTTTAGCGGTTGCGAGCGCTCGGCGACAGCAGCGCAATGATTTTTCCAGCGCGTCTCAGCTGCAGCGGCTCGCAAAGGGGCGTTAGCGATGGTTTCGTGTTGCGAGCACCCAGCGGCAGCAGCGCGATGATTTTTCCAGCGCTCTCGGCTGCAGCGGCTCGCAAACGTGCGTTAGCGACGATTTCCAGCACTCTTTTCTCTGAAGCAAAACTAGAGGCCCTGGAACTCACAGGAGCCTCATCAGCAGATAGCAATCCTCGCAGGGAGGAAGCAGGAGGTTGGTGGTGGAGTCAGATGTGCCTGAGACTCCAGCAGGAGGCTAGCTCTTTTCCTAGCCCTTGGGTAATTGCTGTAACAAAAATAAAAGCTCTCTCAAGAGTTCCTTTTCCTCTTCTTCAAGGTCCAGTGGTCACTGCTGCAGGCCAGTGCAAGAAACAACACACAAGCACAGGGACAGTCACTTCCTGCAGATTCCTCCAGTGGCACGGACAGAGTTTCCTCTCCAGATCCAAAAGCAATACAAATTGTAGGGGTTTGAGCACAGATATTTATACCCCAAAAGTCTTTGTTCTCAGAAGCTACAAGTCACTGAACCTAGCCAGAACCAGTTCTGCTCAGGCCTGGAGCACTTTGTTTACCAGGCTGCATCCTTCCTTTCAGAAAGAGGGGTCTGCTAGCAGACACACAGTAGGAGGTGGAGCCAGCATTCACCTTGCCAGGCACAGCCCTATTCAGGTCAAGGAGCCACCCCTCCCCACTCTCTAAATGCAGATCTCTCTATTCAACCCAGGTCTGACTCAGCCTGCCCTGCCCCTCTAAAACAAGACAGCCAATACACATAACAGCAGAGCACACTGGAAGGCTTAGGCAAGAAAATACCTACTTTCTAAAAGTGGTATTTTCAAACACAGAATATAAAAATAAACTTCACTAAAAGATGTATTTTAATATTCTGAGCTCAGGCATACTAAATTCGTTTTTCTACCATGTTCCTGGGGTCAGTTAGGACTATAGAATGTAATAGTCAAACTGCCCATTCTAGCCTATGAGGAACAGGTAGCCTTACAGTAGTGAAAAACGAAATGGGGCATAATTCACTACCAGGACATGCTACACACACCAAGGCATGTCCTACCATACACATACAATGCACCCTACCATAGGGGTGACTTACAAGATGCCAAGGGAAGGTTCAGGGGCTGGGAAGTGGGTGCACTTCACAGCCAAGATGGCAGTTCTGGACTGCACACAGACACTGTAGTGGCAGGTCTGAGACACACTTTACAAGCTGCTTCTGTGGGTGGCACACATCAGTGCTGCAGGCCCACCAGCAGCATTTGGTTTACCAGCCCTGGGCACACATAGGCCACACTACTAGGGACTAACAGGTAAACCAAATAAGCCAATCAGGGATATACCAATTCACATAGACATATTTACAAAGGGAGAGCATATGCACTTTAGCACTGAACAGCAGTGGTAAAGTGCCCAGAGTCATAAAACCAACAGAAACAGGTCAGCAAAAATACAGGAGGCAGGCAAAAAGTTTAGGGGTGACCCTGCAAAAAGGGCCATTTCCAACAGAATAGTTCTGCTTTTTCTGGAAAACCTACAAAACAAAGGTTGTTCCCACATGACCTCTCCTCTGTGTCTTCAGCTCAATCTTCTTGGCGCACTACTCGTTTCTGAAGGTCGATGACCGTCTCCCTTTATGGTATGAAGCTCTGTCTGTAGGGTGTCCAGCGTTTGTTCAGTGGTGGTCACCCTCTCCGAGACCTTCCTCAGATCACACCGGAGTAAGTTAACATCAATGGCAACGGAGCCTATTTTATAGATCATCTCGTCCCTAGTGGCATGAATAGCTGTCAGCACATCCGTTATAGAGGGGGCTCACTCTTTGTTTTGCGCCATCTCATCCTCACGTGAGGCTGGGGCTGCCGTCTGTGCATAATTGGAGATTTTATTGGCCTGAGCCGTCTTGCCGCCCTTCTCTTTCACCATTCTTATTTTGTGGCCTTCCTACGCTTCCCGGGAAGCTCCAGTTGCGTTGCCAGGCCGGGGTCACGACCCAACTCCCAAGTAGTAGAACCACTCTTCTGTCCTCTCCTGATCTGGAATGGCCTCCCCTCCCGGCTTAAGGCCGCCAGGGCCGTCCTCAGGTCCACTTATTCCTCCGGCACTTTTATTCTTTCGCGTTAGACCGGGAATGCAGGGCAAGATCAGACTTTACCCCACTAGTGATGGGAGCAGTCCATACATTTCATTCGGACATTGGTCCTGCCTTCGCCTCCAGGGCTTACAAGGATTCTTTGTCTGCGTTAAGATTATATCTGCCATTCAGCAATCCTTACAGAGCAGAAAGTAATGGATTAGTGGAGCATGCTAATGGCATGACTAAACACGCCTTGACTGCTTGAGTACTGAGTTCAGTTTGTACCATCGTCTATATGGAGTCCAGAGAGCATTAAACAACTTGCCTAGATGAGTATTGGGCGTGCGTGCCCTATGCGAGGTGCTCTTCGGAGTCCCAATGCATGTGTTTGGCTTAGATAAACATAAGAAGGTGGTGAGCAAAAGAACATTTGACCTGGACCAATGTTTGAACATAAGTACAAGAGTTCAAAGGTAAGCTGCCCGATTTGGAGACTTCAGAAACAACCACTAGTGAAGAAAAGGTTTTTATAGCAGCTGACCGGTGGGTCCCTAAGGTTGGGAATGCAGTCTGAGAAAAGATCCACAGTGAGCAAGCTTTCAAACCATTTTACAGACCACCCGTCTACAGTACTTGGCGTAAAAGGTGAAGGAACTATGATTCTGCCTCTGTTGGGTGGTTCCAAGAAAAACGGTTTCAATTGACCACATTAAAAAACAGTATTTAACTAAATCTGTACATCAGACTCTTCTGGACATCAAGAAGAGCTGAGAGTAGAACCTCTCGACTTCTCCCTACTCTGAATGAAATACCCCTTAAAGAATATAGTAACTTCACTAGCTCGAGTTCCCAGCCAGAGACATTCGAACCTCCAGTTTCAACTGAATCTGATGCTGCCATCATTTCTGTTGCTGATATCATGACACAACTTCATGATCTACTATGTACCACCACCTGGACCAGCATCCACAAGATGGTCCCTTTTCATGAAACAACGATCTATGGAAATGGCTCAGAATTCTTCAAGGTCGACTTGTCAACACATTCCAACGTCACTCTACGTCTGTGATTTCTTTCTGCATAGTACTAGTTTTGTGACAATTACTTAATACCACTGTGATGCTACATTTGGATTGTTATATGAGTGCTACTCTTCACCACATGGCCGATAACACTAATCGCTGTTTTGTTGCTATGTAATGGACATTATGTCCCTGCACAAAATGTCTCACAACCTGTGGTTCACGAACAGCAACCACATCTCTCATCCCACAGAGTTCAATGAAATATCTATACTGCTAAAATTAAAGCTTATCCTATGCCAAAGAGCATAGTTTGGGAAAATGTTCCTTATCAAATTATGGGGCTTACTCAGACACTGCAATTACCATATATATTGAAAGTTTCATTGAAATATATATAATTATTCCTGGCTCTATTTCAGATGACTGGGATATGGAGACTGTAAAACATGATGTCTGATTTACAGGCATATACTACTTTAAACAATGAAGATCCTTACATAAAGAGAAGTATTGTTTTTATCATCATTTTAACATTATTACATGCACAGAACTAGATATCCTAGAGAAATACACAATTACATGCAATGGGAACACTGTGAAGCTCCGCCTCTAAACAGCCATCCAAATTTATTGAAAATGTTTCGCTATTTTCAAGGTGAGAATAGATCACAACCCTCTGCTTATTTATTTATTATAAATTCCACAAGAACTCAAGAAAATTCTGATTACCACAAATTAACTGATATATTCAAGTGAGTTTAGTCACTATTTGACAATACAGGGATATGAGTACGGGAAAGAAATCATTGATGAAAATAAAGCATTTGGGGAACTAAATATTGCCAAATTTAGGGTAAAGAAGCCCTATTCAGAGCATGTATTATCCCCCAAAAATTATTTTTCTGAATAAAACTGCCCAGCAGACTACCTGTCTGAGGTTTGGGACCATAAAAGATTTTAAGCAACCCTCCATATCTAAGGTTAATTCCACCAAATTTCCTAATTGGCAAACACAAATGAATCACTCTGGCTCTGAGATTCAAAATAAAACTTATAATTCCTCTCACTTTCCTCTTGAAGTTCTAGTCTTTTGATTGTAAAACCTGCATGTATCAGTTCCATTCCAACACTCCTGGTCCAAAAGCTAATCGACCTGATCCATGATCTAACAGCCAGACACCTGTAGTGGTTACTACATATCAAGCAGGTAAGTTGTACCAGCGATGGTTAGCATATTCTAATCTTATAGCTGTGAAAGAACATTTATCCTTTATTAAGGTAAACATGGATTTCTCTGAATTCCTCCTGGGACCCGGTCCCACTAGAAACAAACAGTGTTTAGCAACAGGTATTTATGCCATATATAATGAATTAAACACATATTCGCATAAAGAAGCTGCAGAAAGAATTAGACAGAAAAGATCAAGAGAACCCACAGACAATTGTTAAAGTTATCAACAAAAGCATACATACACTTTCCAAGAGTGTATTCGCTAGATAATATCATGTCCTCACCATTAGCTCTAGTTAAAGGAGACTTGGATGTGCTGCAGCATGGCCAGACCCAATTAAGATCCATAATACAGTTAACCTGGGCCTTACAGTCTCTTCGATCCGGTTATGTGCCGTGGAAGCTCCTAAATGAAGCTATCATTTTTGATCCATATAACTTACTAGTGTCACAGAAAATCATGGCCAAGAAAGAGTCCACTTACACATTGTTGAACATTGAATAATTGAAGGAAACCTATTTCCATAAGTGAAAATTCCCCAGTCACATTGTTAATACAGAGAGCCATTTCCTTACTTATTACAGCTTTTCATTTTCACAGCAGCCTAAAATATATAGTTAGGCTGGTATGAAAAAAATTACAATTCACAATTGTTTCATTTTCCAACCATCCTCTTGCTGATCTGTGGTAAAATCGTCTTTTTCGTAGTCTGACACAGAAATTAATAATATGGAGTACACATATCCATCTAAAAAAGAATGCCGACAAAACATGGAACACTATTTAGTATATGCCTGGCTTTCCGAACTAAGTGGCCCATTACGATGACTGGCGGATGCACCTCAGCGATGCTGGTGGTGGGAGAAAACGCTGTTTTCCGCCCGCGAGCAGCGGTGCACACGCCCGCCATATTACAATGGTCAAACACAGCCCATTTTCCGACCGCCGCGGTGCGACGTGAACCGCCATCAAAACGCGCCTGCCACCGCGGCAGAGTTAACCGCCGTGCGGAATGACGTCCCTCCCGCCGTACAAATTAGGATGCGCCAAACAGCCAGGCACAACGCAGCGGAGAAACCGGCCAATCTGAGCAGGCGGAAGCACCACAGCAGAGCGCAAAAGTGAATACCAGAGCCGACCGCCATGGACCCTGCACTACACGTCTTCCCAGCGCTGTACATGATGCACCTCCAGCAAGCCATGGACCGTGGCGGCCGCCGCCGCAGGTACGCGATCACACAACTCTGCACACAAACACAACCCACAACTCCATGGCTGATGTAAGGTTCCTGTCCCCACCAGACACCCTGGTGGGGACAGGAACACAGCCACAGGTGTAGCCACACATGTCCTACCTGCCACTAGTTCACCCCTCCTCATCCAGGTCACCATGTCCGCGATCTTGAAATAATGTTCAGTTCACGTGACCGCAGCGGTGAATCCACGTTAAAAAATAAATGCGCACAATGTAGTAGGCAGGGCCAGTGCAAGGCATGGGCAGTGCACAAAGTACACAGGGCAACACCTCCACACTCCACACACTAGGCCCACCCACAACATGAAGGGACATGCCATGTGACCCTCCTGTGCTCCCACATGCCCAATAACCAGCCAGGTGAACACACACACTGCACCACACAACAAACAACTAGGGAGACAGCCTCATCAGGTGTGGCTGCAGAGTAACACACAGCGTAGAAGCACAGGGCCAGGGGAACCCACACACCACAACAACACCACACTCATGGCAAGTAAACTGAGTCCAAGCACAAAATAAACACACACAGATAATGAACAAACACTCTAATGGACACACAGCCTGCCAAGTCACACAGACATACCCCACACTGACACACAGCAACAAACACAGACCACATGCTAGCAGCAATGGAGGACAACAAATAGGAAACCTAAAGTGAGGTGCACACAAATGGAATGGCAAGGAGCTGAACACCAAGCATGTGTACATCACATGCAAGGGAAGGAACATATAACAACAACCCCAGCCCAACAAATCACACATGGCAGTCACAGTGAGTGAAGTCAAACCACAGTCACCTCACTGCAACAACTCAAGGCAACCCATGTATAGGCACAGGGATGAAAGGAAGGGTATGAAGTCTAACACTGATCAGCCACACATCTGTATCCAAATACATCACAGGAGTATGTCAGCAGCACAACACACAGGGCCCATTGCAACACTCCATGACTGTCAAACACAAGTATGAACCTTCACACAACCCCACACCCATCACACCTGCAGCACACAACACCAGTGACAAACACACAGAAGCTTGCCAATAATGTCCAGTCAATACACTGACTAGCAAACACACCCCCTGGAGGTATCCACAAACATCACACACACACAGGGATGGCAGAACCACTGTACGCACAAAAACAACAGTCAAACACAGAACACAATCAAAACACACACACAGAACTACTACAATAACAGACAAGACCTGTGCAGTTAAACAGTGGAAATTCAATGGGAGCACAGACACAACAGGAGTACACAACCTCATTAGTCAGGAAAAATGCACAGACAACATACCACAACACATATAGGAAGTGCATCCACACAAAACAATAATGGAGACAAACAGGGAGAAATGGGCCTACAATGACACACAGACAGACATACCACACCACCCATCAACTCAAAATGGTGTCATAGTGTACCACATGCCTGCACATGCACAAGAATGACAAGAGACACATCAAATATGAGAGGAGAAAACACCAAGGATGCACCTAAAACAAGCACGGGAACTACAATAGACCTCAGTTCATGTGACAGACACACAAGTAAGGCACACCACAATGGCAACACACATCTGAATCAAACACAACAACAAAACACACACACTGACAGGCAAATAGAACACCACACACAGAGCATCTGTCAACTGCATGAGACAACACAACACAAACGCTGCACACAGCCACATCAGACACAACACATGCAGATGCAAAGATATCAATATGCTACAACAGCTAAACATCAGGGGGTGCACACCAGGCAAGGACAAGGCAACATACACTCACAGCACTGCATGCACACCAAGCAGTGTTGTGCACAACAGACATACCAGTTACAAACAGAGATGAGTGACACACCACGAACACACACAACAACAATCTAAACATCACACTGTCAACAACACATCCAGGAAGTTAAACAGTCCACAGCAAACACACCTACATCTAAGCCAACACACACAGATGCACAAGTCTGGGACACCAAAGTTGAAACAACATGATCAGAGGAAACAAGACATTGGCAATGTTGAAGTGGCATATAGAGCATGTGTCACAGTAAACCATACCCACACAGTAACCCTTTATTTAGCAAGGACACTGACAAGGCAGACAACAGGAGTAATTCTTTTTTATTTACATTTTACACAGTTATGCAGCAAAATTTAGACAAGAGCAAGGCCAGTGACAACGCACCCCATAATAGAGGTCAGGCCCGGTAGACTAACCCTCTGCAAAAAACCACCAGGAATTATCAATGAAAACCACCCAATCATCAAGCAAGGGGACCAATCACCAAAATTCAAAACCCCATCAGAAGAGTCTCCTCAGAACATCTCAATTAAAGATAGGGCCGACTTAGCGACCCTTACGAATGCGCGAGCACGCCGAAAACAAAAAAGAAAGGGTAGGAATAGAAAGCCAGCAGGAGCAGTCTGTAATGATGAGAACCAGCTAAAAATAACATCCTGGGGCCAGGAGCACTCAGGAGCTATTAATAATTACATGGATTGCATAAAGTCATCACCTTTACACAAAAACTCTTTGGACGCCAATAATTTAAACGCAGTAGAGACTGCCACACCGACACCCTACAAAGAGAAAATAAGCAAACAGACAGAGCAGACACTCTTCAGTCAAGCTAAAAACAATCCACCCAGCAACATTCCTGAACTGGCAAACGAAATACCAAGTAAAAATTGGATACAAGCATGCGATCTGCCAGTAGTAATAACACAACCGGTTACGGAGGTCGCAGCGCAGGCTCCAGTGGAGTCAGCCAAAATCAACACAGATGCCATAAATACCGACCCCCCAAAAAACAGCGTTAGCCACAGCAAGGAAGTCACCGTCCAGGAATTAATGACGAAGGCAAGAAAACAAAGCACGACTAAGTCAGCAAGTGCACAGGTAAAAGAGAATCTTCATGGAATTAGCACAGAAAGCAGTGACTTAACAATAAAAACTCATCCCCTACAAGGGGCCAAACAAGACGAGTTAAATAGACATCAGCAAATATTGACCCCTGGGATAAAAGAGTTAGACATTATTCTCTTTACTCCGGAATTCAAATCAAGAGGAAGAGTGGACACCCTAAATAGGGGTAACATATTACGGCTTATCCACTCAATAGAAAAATTAAAAACATTAACACAACAGACTTGCTCGCAATTGAATTTCATCCTTCCCCGACTCACATGGTCAGGAAACGACTAAGACTATATGGAAAACTAATGACTTAGTAGATTTAATCCTGGGGGAAACACTCAGATTTTCCCAATGGGGAATAAAGCTGGAAGTTGGAAAAAGATCAGCCTATCCCACCCCGCTACTAGAAGAAAGAAAAAAAGAACGTTCTCAAACAGCTAAATCAATACTGAAAGGAGCACGTAGTTACTCCCCAGGTCCTGATAGCAACTCATCACATACAAAATCATTAACAATTCAGCAACTTGATTCAAACAGGTCAACCATATGGCGGACAATAACCATAGAAGACACAAAGTGACAAAGAGCACCAGGCATGACCCTTATGAAAGCTGACATATCCAAAATTAAAATATGCATTTGGAATATCAATGGCCTCTCTGACAAACTGGAGGACCTAGAAACATCAAACTACTTAAAATCATTTGACCTGATTCTACTTCAGGAAACCTGGGAAGAGAACGAAATATCCCTACAAGGATATACAACTCAAACTCACCCAGCAATCGGAGGCTCCTCCTATGGTCACAGCTCAGGTGGCCTGGCGTCACTCGCCTCAATACCAAACATCGGAACAATGGAAGAAATCAAGGCAAAAATAACTCCCCTAGTGCGATACAGGCACTTGCAATAACAATCAGAAAAAACCAGGTTACCCAACCACTATACATCATAAACACTTACATACACCCGAAGCACAGACAAACAGGGGCAAGAGAACTCGTTAGCGAACTGGTAAGACTCATGGAGGAAAGGGAAATGGAGAACATACTCCTGGCAGGTGACTTTAACCTTCACCTCCTTGGAGAGAAATCAGACGACGAGATGTCACTGGTAATGGACAACGCGTGGGGAATACCAACACAATTCACAGCCTCTCCAAATAAGCAATCAAGATGCTCAAAACAACTATTGAAAGACCTCGAACAGCTAAACTTGAGAGTATTAAACGGACGATTCACAGAGGACACACCGCCAGCACCAACATATTTCTCCGCAACCACCTCATCTCATCTCGATTTTAGCCTTGTAACACTACCACTGTTTGAAACAATAAGCTCGTTCAGGGTAGGAGAGAGTGGCCAAAGCGACCACCTGCCACTAGAAATGAAACTAGGAGTGTCCAGCGTGAACGAAGCGGAAGTAAGGAGAAACATTGGAACAGAGTACACCACTAACTTTAGACGAATAAGGTGCAAGACTGACAAGGTTGCAGACCTAATAATCAGTGCAAAAACAATCTTGCACCAGATAACTAGCTCGATAAAGAACCCATTAGTGGCCTGGGAAGAATTCGTAATGGAACTTGGAGCTACACACGCCAAAGAGCAAAAACGCAAAAGGAAACAAGCCGTGTAACATACTCGGCAGGGTAATAACACCAGAGATAAAAAGCCTAAAACGGAAAATACACCAGATTCTTAGGCAGCTCCGTAAACAATTAAATAATGAAAAGTTGCAAAAAGAGCTGCGAATCCTAAAGGCTCAGCTACAGAAGAAGACCTGGGAAAGGAAAAGGCAACTGAACGAAGAACTCTGGGCAAAAATCCTGTACGACTCGAAATTGAAGAATAGCGCTAGATTCTGGAAATCAATCCACAGCTTCCAACGGCCAGGCCATAAAGGCATCAACTCTAATATATCTGAATCTGAATGGGCACACCACTTATCAAACCACTTTAATGTTAAAAACTCAGTGGGCTATCCGCCCAGTGGTGGTACCCGGACAATTGGATCGCACTCAAGTACAGATAAAACTGGAAAACACAAACATGTAGTAAATGACAACGACACAATAAAATCACCCCTGCGTAACATCGCAAACCTGGACGTAGAAGCAACGACAAACCTTATACCAACTGCAAATAGAGAGGAAAAAACACACGCAGTAACAGCGGCTAGGATCAGATTACAAATTTCAAAAGGCAAACCCGAGGAGCCCCTGGCCCCAATGGAATCCCGCCAATAATGTACAAGCAAGACGCCGACTTTTGGAGCGAAATATTGGCGCCAGTCTTTCAGGAAATTAGGGAAACAGCAACAAGTCCAACATCCTGGAGAGGCTCTATAATAAGTCCGATTTATAAACAGGGTGAAAGAAGCAATCCAAGTAGCTATCGACTTATTGCCCTAATCGACATAGAGGCAAAGTACTACGCGGGCCTCATCCTGGAGGAATTAACATCCTGGGCGCCCTTAATGCACATTATCCCAGTTAATCAAACCGGATTCTGTAGAGGCCTGGGCACAATGACTAACATCACGGCGTTAACTCTTCTGATAGACGCGGCAAAAACCATCAAGAGCTCGCAATTTCTATGCTTCATAGATTACAGCGCCGCGTTTGATCATGTAGACCGGAGTAAACTTTGGCAGAAGCTGAAAAAATGGGGGATCCCCGGGACACTCCTGCAGCAGCTAATATTACTACACACTAACACTTGGGTCAAGATCAAACTGGGCTCTGGAACGCACCTCTCAAGACAAATCAAAACCACCAAAGGATTGAAGCAAGGCTGCGTCCTAGCCCCCACGCTGTTTAACCTTTTTCTCGCAGATCTCCCCGGAGAATTGGAGAAAACCAAATCACATGCTCCGCGGCTGGGTGACATCTCACTTTCAAATCTCTTATACGCGGACGACCTGGTCTTAATTAGTCGGTCCCCTATCGGACTTCAACATCTTCTGGACACCACCAATACATTCTCCAAAAACAAAAAGATCAATTTAAATAAATCAAAAGTCATGGCAATAAACTACAACAAAACAAAGAAACTTGCATGGTTTCTGGACGGACAGAGGCTAGACCAGGTAGCCACCTATAAATACTTAGGCGTACTTTTAGACAGCAGAGGCTCGTTTAAACACCAACTAGAGGCTATCCGTCGGAAGGGCATAACATTCTATCTTTCAATAAAACCCTTGAAGAAAGCTCTCCCTGACCGGTCACTGGACCCCCTTCTGCAGGTGATTAGAGCACGCTTACAGCCTATGCTCACATACGGCAGCGAACCCATGCAAGGCAAAGACGCCACGACACTAGATAAAACCATCAGTCGAGCATATAGGGCAATTTTCCACCTACCTACCTATGTCTCGCCTGCTCAAATCCGTCTTGAATTCGGTCTACAGAGACAAACGGTGGAGAGAAGAGGAGCTTACATAAAAGCTGGCGAAAAATCAGAGATGCCGATCAAGGATCTTTAAATGCCCAACTCTGGACTGAACTCTCAACCCGAGAGAACTCACCTGCAAGGAAGTACCTAAAAGAATCACTGGAGACCTTGGGACTAACAAAACTCTGGGAGTCACCCACAGATATCAAAAGCTTTAAAACAGTGGTAACAAAAGTAACCAAAATGATACCATCTATAGAGGACAAAGAAACCCTGGCCAAGAGGGCTCATGGATGGACAGTACTGAAAGACTACAACGCTCTGACGCCGCAAGAATATCTAAAAACGGGCCTAACGCAGACGACAAAAAATAAATTTTTAAATCTACGCCTCGGCATCATACCAATACTACCCCACCTGGCGCCTTGGAAAAGGGAAGGTATCGAAAATCGTTGTCGACTCTGCAGAGCAGGAAAAGAGGACCTAATACACATCATCTGTATTTGCCCAAACCTCATGGACATAAGGCGCTCCCTATTTCGAGCTTTGTGGAACCAAAAGGGAATAACTAGCTGTAGGCAGGCTGTGATGCTGTGTTTTAAACCCGAAGAGACTCAGTTAAATAGTAGACTAACAAAATTCTTTGATATAGCGGCTAGAAGACTCACGAGATAGCCATATGGCTTACTCAAAGCACCTGCACTTTAATTGCACAGCCTGCCTAGTCATCTGTCAAGCTTCCATTCGGTTTTCACTATAACGTAATAGAGACTTTTATGATCTTATAGAGAGTGATTATCCTCTCTTTTTTTAAATATTATAAAAGTAAACAAGGAAATTTCTACAAATGTAAGTTTTTAATATTGTGAGTTTTTATTAACTGTACAATAAACAAACTATCTTGAGTGCTGACTGGGCCCAGGATGATAAAACAGTGGCCAGTCCAAAGTGCAGATGAGGTACATGAGATCCTGCACAGGCAAGGGGCAAACAGCAGTGAATAGCAAGGCCAGTGACCAGTCCAAAGTGCAGATGAGGTACATGAGATCCTGCACAGGCAAGGGGCAAACAGCAGTGAACAGCAAGGCCAGTGACCAGGACACAGTGCAGGTGAGGTACATGAGAAGCTGCACAGGCAAGTCTAGAACATCAGTCAACAACAAGGCCAGTGGCCAGGACACAGTGCAGGTGAGGTACATGAGAAGCTGCACAGGCAAGTCTAGAACAACAGTCAACAACAAGGCCAAGGGCCAGTAAAAAGTGCAGAGCGAGTACATGATATCCAGCACTGGGAATGGGTGGTACTGTACCCTGCCATGGTCAGCAACACACTCAGGGTGTCAAAAATGGGCAGTCCATGGCACCACTGTGGGAGAGACGTGTGTGAGGGGGACTAACACTCAGACTTGGCTGGCAGTATGACTGGGAGGTGGCTGTCTGTCGGGGCCAGTTGGGGTACTGGCTCGTGGAGAGAGAGGCCCAGCTGGGGTAGAGCCATCAGTGGTCTGGGAAGTCTGAGGGCTGCTAGGTCCAGGTGTGGTAGAGCCATCAGTGGTTTGGGAAGCCTGAGGGCTGCTAGGACCAGGTGGGGTGGTGGCACATGGAGGTGGACTCATGCTTGCATGAGACCCAGTGTGTGTGGGAGAATCTGGAGGGGTGCCCTTCCGCTTCCCTGGGATTAATGCCAAGTGGGGTATATACAACAGGCACACTCATCACAAAAGCAGGATCATGTGCAGATGCTGGTCCCCCCTCTGGGGACGTGCTGGATTCTGCGGGACGCTTGGCCCCGGATTGCCCCTGCATCACCTGTTTACCAGGTGTCCCCCCTACAGTGGCCTCCTTTCCCTGCTTCACAGGGCTCTGGATGGGAGTTGATGTTGTGGGTGAACTTGCCTTGGAGCTCTTCTTACGTGTACTCTTAGCAGGCACCTGTTTGTCACTGGGCACGGAAACTGTGTGCTTGTCTATGCGAGACACTTTTGGGACAGGTGAGTCCTTGGCTGGGGATGCCTCTGAGGCATGTGAGCCTGAGGCCTGCTTCTTGCCATCCTTGCCCTGGGTGTGGCCTGAAGGGCTTTTGCCTCTGCGCTCTGGTGTGGGTTTACCTTTCTGTGGGGATGGTGTCTGCGCCCTGGACTGCTTGGGCTGCTGCTGCGTGTGCTGCGTGTGCTGTATCTTTCCCTTGATGTCTGGGGTGTGTGGTCACTATCATCAGATGTGGCCACTGGCAGGGTGGTGGGCCTAGGGACTGGAGCAGGACTATGGGATTGGGCAAGTTGAATGGCTGCTGTCACTGCAGAGGACAGAGACTATACAGTCCGGTGTAGCCCACCCATGTCGGAATGAACGCCCTCCATGTAAGCCACCACCTGTGCCAATTTTTTGTCATGGTCCAGGAAGGCATTGAGGAGAGCTGTCTGACCCACACACAGCTGGTGCAAAAGGTCCACAGACTCAGCACTGATGGCAGCAGGGGGGACAGGGGCAGGGGCAGCGGTGCCCGGGATGAAGGACACTCTTCCCTTTTTTGTGGTGTGAACACGGGCAGCAACAGTGGGAGTAGCAGGGAGGGTGGGCACTGAACGCTGTGTGGTGGACGAGGAGGCAGAGCCCCCGTTTCCTGTGGCCAAAAACATAGATGCGTCACCGCCGTCGTTAGATGACGTAGAGGTCTGCGTCTCTGGCTGTGAGTCCTCTAGAAGACTACGGTCCCCCTCTGATGCGCTGGTGACATCCGTGTCACTATGCTGGTGTGCAGCAGTTGTGCTTGATGCCTCACCACTGGTGTCCATCCCCTGCCCTTCCGTGCCCATGTGAGATGCTGCATGAGAGAGAGAGGTAGGATCAGTACATTGGCATCAAGATTACAAATATCTGCAAGGAAAGCATCACTAATGATGAACAATCATCCATGTTGGACAACACCATGAGCAGTCACATTGTGCAACCTCAATCCAAACATAAAAATTACCGTGGCATAATGCAAACTTGGCATAATTCACCCATGTGATGAACACACAGCCAATTAGCCTGTTGGTGGCTCCGTCTAACCAGACACACATATCCCTCTGTGCACACCTAGTGAGGGGGTAAAAGATTCTACTCACAACATGTTGCCACTGTCACATCTTGAGCCAGCAGAAGTGTCCAACCCAGAGACAGACTCCAACATATACTCCCACAATGGCCATGAGCACATGCCATCCACCATGTCGTATCTTGGGGCACAACTACAGTTGCACATTGGTGTTAGATGTGTAGCCAGCACAAATCTGACGTCAGGCAATGCACACATTGATGATGGCACACTCAGATTATGCACTCTGCCGGACCCTGACATGGGATGTCCGTGACTACCCCAATGAAGATGATACCAGAAGGCCACAACTACAAATGTGAAGTCAAGGGCCATTACACCAATGACATGGGAAGGTACATGTAGGGGGAATGCATGACAACTGCACCCAACACCACGGCCACTTACACGCCATTGCATCACACTAGCAACATCACAGCCCTGCACTGGCCCAGGTTTGGAGCACATGCAGCCAAACAACACCCAAAGTCACACTCACAGAATACTCACCACCAGCTTGCTGCTGATGCCCCTTCAGAGGTGCATCCAGTTCAGGCTGCGTCACAGCTAAAATGCGTGCCATTAGTGGTGTCATGCTGCGCCGCGCCAACCTGCCGGCCCGAGGGATCAGCCCCAGTGTCATCTCAGCCACGTTCCTGCTCAGCTGGCAGATGTCATCCCACCTCTTGTGACAGTGGGAGCGCCGTCGGATGGAGACACCCAGAGCACGCACCTTGCATGCAATGGCCCTCCACACGGCCTTGTGCTGGTTGACTTTGAGCTGCAGACATGGGAGACAAGAGGGTGCAATAATCAGTGTAACCTACCACCATTTCCCAGGGCAGGAGCATGACACTGACTCATCCCAACTTCAGCCATAACTTTAGCAGAGACAATAAATCTGCGACATTCAAACATCATCATGTGGGAAACACACATTAATGCATGCAGGTATGAGGGTGGACACAGTACATGCCCATCTCATAGCCATGCAGGATGCCAGCAGAGAGCAAAATGTGTATGCTGACCACATCTACTGCAAGTTTTTGGGAATACCAAGACATCCAGGACATTACTACATATGTTACTGTGAATACTCACTGTGCCCAACACTGCGCAGCCCTCAAAGCACTTGCCCTTAAACTGCCACACTGTGTCATGGAGGTCACATTGAGGGACATGACGTCACAAACGCAAACCCTCATCACAAGGCCTGTCGTGTGCAATCTACATGTCTGTAATGGCTCATTGATGGAGAGTCAAGAGGAAAAGCACAGATTTGACACTCTGTACATTCAGTGTTGTGTCACTGTCAGATTGGGCGGTGAATGTGCAGGCCAGTTGGGGTCACACAGAGGTCCAACGTGGGGCATCTGATATTTTAAGTGGAGGGACTATTTGGAAACACAAACAGTGCCAACACATGCGAGTATGTGCACATGCTGGTGGTGATGGAAGGGTCTGGGCACAATAATGTTGAAATGTACAGTGTCATAGGTGAATGACCAACAAGAGTGTCACCCTGGGGGATTGAGGTCCTGAGCATAGTGCAGAACTAGAGATGAGGCACATATTGAGTCAGAAACAATTCCCTCACTACCCTCTGGACAACAACCCTAGCAAAGGCCACAGATGGGCCTGTGAAGGACATCAGGGACACACACAGACATTCAGACTGGCAATCACTGTCCTGACTCCTAAATTGAAAAGTTGCAGCCTCACTGTATGTCTGACAAGACATTACATTTCCCTCACATCTGGATGTGCAGGCAGGGAAACGTGTTGAATAGGCTAAACACACCTTCCCCCTGGAAACAGCATGCTAGGCAGTGCATGACCCAACCCCACACTCTCACGCACATACTGCAGCAGATCAACTTCATGTGTCCCCCCCCTGCACTCTCACTCACACTCTGAGATACTTATCACAACATTTGGCACACCATATAGCCTTGGATACTGGGTGAGCACCTCGTCCACCAGGACCTCCAGCTCCTCGGTGGTGAAGGGAGTGGCACGGATCTTCTCAGTCCTCGCCATCACTGTGGGCAGGAGATAGCAGCGGCAGTTGGTGGTGAGGGGTCTCAGGCAGCAGTCCCTGGAGGCAGCAGCAGATGAGGGGTCTCAGTCAGCAGTCCCTGGAGGCAGCAGCAGGTGAGGGGTCTCAGGCAGCAGTCCCTGGAGGCAGCAGCGGGTGAGGGGTCTCAGGCAGCAGTCCCTGGAGGCAGCAGCAGGTGAGGGGTCTCAGGCAGCAGTCCCTGGAGGCAGCAGCAGGTGAGGGGTCTCAGGCAGCAGTCCCTGGAGGCAGCAGCAGGTGAGGGGTCTCAGGCAGCAGGCTCAGTGAGCTGTGGAAATGTGTGGCTCTCTCACACACATATATAGCCCCCAGGGCTCGTTTCTGTGATTCTAAGCTGCTGCAATTGGTGTTCCAGGTCTGCCTCATTCAAATACATCCAATAACCACCTCCGCGGTGGCGGAGCACGCCTACCGCGATTTTCAAACTTGCATCAGGCTACCGCGATTGCGCTTCCCATTGGCTGGAAGGGCATGGGCCATGGCGGTGACACACCGCAGGGGACAGGCGTGCGGTACCGCGGTGGTGCATCTTTCAAGTGCATCCAATGACCGGCCCCGCGGTGGCAGAGCACGCCTACTGCGATTTTCAAACTTGCATCAGGCTACCGCGATTGCACTTCCCATTGTCTGGAAGGGCATGGTCCAGGGCAGAGACACACCGCAGGGGACAGGCGTGCGGTACCGCGGTGGTGCATCTTTCAAGTGCATCCAATGACCGGCCCCGCGGTGGCGGAGCACGCCTACCGCGATTTTCAAAATTGCATCAGGCTACCGCGATTGCGCTTCCCATTGGCTGTCAATGCATGGGCCATGGCGGTGACACACCGCTGGTGCCAGGCGGTAGCTACCGCGATTCCGGGCACATGCATTGTGTTGTAATGTACTAATTATACAATGCACTCTCCCTACAGTGGTTCTCTGCCTGGCTGCTCAGCCTATGATGAGGTCATATAGAATGTTGAGTGTGTTTGTATTGAAGGGAGAATCAGTTGGTGTGGAAGGGCTGAGCAGCGAGGAGGCTGCTCATGGTGGGGCACT
This sequence comes from Calotriton arnoldi, assembly GCA_963921515.1. Lineage (NCBI taxonomy): Eukaryota > Metazoa > Chordata > Amphibia > Caudata > Salamandridae > Calotriton > Calotriton arnoldi. The sequence goes on from CAWUFW010000015.1 coordinate 8,419,638, forward strand.
TTTATGGATCAGACTAACTTCCTGTAACCTGTAACCAAGACGTGATCTTAAGAATAAATCTATTACCTTTCCTACAAGACTTGCCTGCGCATCTTTCTTTGTTTTAACACATTGCTATGAGTGACCGGGATCTGGGTGTTGGAGCATGCCAACCGCCATTAGCCATGTGTATATGCCTATCAATCCCGCTATGGTGTCTTGGGCCATGGCGATGACACACCGCTGGTGCCAGGCGTTAGCTACCGCGATTCCGGGCACATGCATTGCTATGAGTGACCGGGATCTGGGTGTTGGAGCATGCCAACCGCCATTAGCCATGTGTATATGCCTATCAATCCCGCTATGGTGTCTTGGGCCATGGCGGTGACACACCGCTGGTGCCAGGCGGTAGCTACCATGATTCCGGGCACATGCATTGCTATGAGTGACCAGGATCTGGGTGTTGGAGCATGCCAACCGCCATTAGCCATGTGTATATGCCTATCAATACCGCTATGGTGTCTTGGGCCATGGCGGTGACACACCGCTGGTGCCAGGCGGTAGCTACCGCGATTCCGGGCACATGCATTGCTATGAGTGACCGGGATCTGGGTGTTGGAGCATGCCAACCGCCATTAGCCATGTGTATATGCCTATCAATCCCGCTATGGTGTCTTGGGCCATGGCGGTGACACACCGCTGGTGCCAGGCGCTCGCTACGGCGAGGGTGCAGCATGACATTGTTGACTATGGGCGTGATAGTGTTGTTTGAGCACGTTTAAGGCACCAATGGACACATCGTGCTGTGTCCATGTCATGGGTCATATCTGTACTTCGAACAGTGGTCACTTACAAAATATCATGGCACTGGATGTAATTTAAATGGGCTATAGTTAGTAATGACAGCCTTAACTTCATATCTAACACCAAATGCCACACTGAAAGAACTAATGGGGCACATTACTTCTACACAATTTCATATCTGGAGCCCACATTTACACACATTTTCATATCTGTCAACAAAATTTAGCCCCAATTTCATCTGTCACCACATTTTAGCCCCAATTTCATATCTGACCCCCAAATTTATCCCCAATTTCATATATGTCACCACATTTTAGCCCCGATTTCATATCTGACCCCCAAATTTATCCCCAATTTCATATGTCACCACATTTTAGCCCCGATTTCATATCTGACCCCCAAATTTATCCCCAATTTCATATATGTCACCACATTTTAGCCCCAATTTAATATCTGACACCAAAAACTTACCCCCAATTTCATATCTGATCCCAATATTTACACACATATTCATATCTCACACAATATGTCACAATACATTACATGATTTTACAAACATTTCAGCATTATTTTCATTACTCACCACATATGTCACACTGTTGTCTGTTTGGTAACACCTATTACAGCCTTCATGTAATGTTATTGTTCACAGTAGCAAATCCAACAGTATATGTCCACATGGACATGTGTGTGCTCTACAAACTCAAGGATGTTAATTACATCACCGGCACACTTGGCATTCTGTACATCCTTATTAATTTTCACTTGTATCTATGCCTTTGGGTATGTTTTGTCTCCATATCTGCCAAATGTTATCACCATTACTTGTGTCATTGTGTCTGGTATGTGCTCATGTTGTTCGGCCTGTCATATGTGATTTTGTTACATGTATATTTCCACAGTTGTGAGTATGTTGATAGTGGATTTGATGTGTGTGGTGTGTTACGTTGGTACTCACCAAGGACAGGTGCATTGACCTTGTTCACATAAAGATTGTTGGCTTGGATGATGGACTGTAGCCAAAAGTGGTGATGGTGCTCACTGACTGGTAACTTTGATATGGCATCTGTGAACAGTAGACGGTGTGCCACAATTGGCTGCACATTGATGTTATGCGTGTGCTTTCATTTGCAGTAATTGTGTGCAGTGTTGGCAGGGTGCACAAGTAGGACACGTGTGCAGTGATTTTAAACCAACACGAGTGGATAAGCCTGCTATGGCGTAGTAGCCTTTCTGGGGCACAAGCTGTTCCTGCGCAGTGTGGGTGAACTGAAGGTGCTGTTGAATCAAGCTAATGATGGCATCCAAAACAGGTGAGATATACCTTGATAGGGCTGGCTGTGATACTCATCCAACTCTAACTTTTGTTGTTTTGAAGGTACCAGAGGCCAACAAGTGATGCACATCCAGCATCTTTGTCTGCGGAGGGATGTTGATAGTCCGCTGTGTTGGTCCTGACAGCCTGTGGGGAATGTGGCTCAGGATGCTTTTGATGTTTGTCCTTTAGTACCTGTGTTGTGCAATGACATCCGCTGGTGTTATGTGTATGAGGCTGTTGTGTTTTTGTTATGTACTCAGTATATTCATGCGCTGACTTGTAGGTATACTGGTGTGGGTTTGTCCTGGTGGTGTTGTAGGTTGTTTTTGTGGCTCTGTTGTGTCTCCAAGCAGCTGGATGATTAGCTCCATGGCAACTGTTGTACTTCAGTTGTGTGTTTGGGCAGTGCTACCTTCATACTGCATGTCATAGTGCAACTTAAGTGCAGATTAACGTTTGTCTGCAGTCCTTTTGGATCACGTACCTTATCCACTTTTTGTGTGCCACATTGACAATCTGTCTGCTTGTTGATGATATTGTGCAGTGGTGTCATTGTGTCTTGATCCACGGCGACACAGAATCTGCAAATGCTTTTCATTATTAGTCATTGACTGACTTTGAATTGTGATTACCAGCATGTATGGCATGTCTACTGATGACAGTGGATATTAGCACAGGCTTGTGAATATGTATGTGAATGTATCTAAACTTGTGTGGATTTGAAGTGGCTCAAATTCCATAATGAGTCCTTCAGAACTAGACAAATTGTGTCGTTAATGTGTCCCCTGTCATGATTGCACAAGAATGTGTGGCAGGTACAGCAGCCACTTGGAAGCCAGCAGTGTTTCTGTTTCACACATGTCCTGTATCATATACTGTCAGGGCTGTTTACACAAGAGTTTGAAATGTGACTATTAGCATTCACAGAGACAGTTTCCATGTTGGTTGTTCTCACTGTGCGAATAATGAACAAGTGTACAACAATGTTTTCTCAAGGTGTCACAACATTTGACTTGCACTGTATGCTGCATTGTGATGCCAGTCAATGTTTGCGCTGTGTCAATCAAAAGCTACGGATTTGTGCACATCTCATGTTCTGTTGCAATGACGTGTCCCCTTTCATCTCACCTAGGAGGCAACCTAATGTGTATCGTCCAGTCACCCTGCTGGCTAACATTGAGGATGATGACGTAATACGCAGATTCCGTCTGGACCGCACAAACATCCAAGACCTGTGTGCCATGTTGGAGCCACACCTGCGGGCTGGCAGGACATACCCAACAGCATTAACAACTGAATCGAAGGTGATGGTGGCACTGCATTTCCTGGCTAGTGGGTCATTCCAGGAGATGGTGGGCATTGCAGGGGGGATGTCTCAGCCCACCTTCAGCATGGTGCTACGGGATTTCCTGTCGGCCATGATGCAATACAAAGACCGATACATAAGTTTTCCAAGGAGGGCGGCTTTGGCGGCTGTGAAGGCGGATTTTTATGCCCTTGCTCACATCCCTAATGTTGTAGGTGCTATTGACTGCACACATGTTGGCCTGGTTCCACCACAGGCATGGGAACACATATATAGGAATCGTAAACATTCACATTCCATCAATATGCAGGTTATGTGCCCGGCCGATATGATCATATCGCATGTCTGTGCCAAGTTTCCCGGCTCTGCACATGATTCCTACATCATGCGCAACAGCATTGTGCCCCAGCTGATGGCCAATCTACTTTCGGAGCGGGCATTGATTGTGGGTGAGTGGGCAGAGTCAAGTTGTGTGCTGTGTGTGCCATGCTGTCCTCTGCCACAGTTGTATCACTTAATCTGTATGTGTTTTTCACACCTAGGTGACTCTGCATATCCCAACAGACCTTGGTTGCTGAGCCCACTACGCAATCCTAGGACACCGTCTGAAGTCCGCTACAACAATGCCCATGGGAGAACACGTCGGGTGGTGGAGCGAACCTTTGGTCTCCTAAAATCGAGATTTTGGTGCCTGGACAGGACCGGAGGGGCACTCATGTACTCACCCAAAAAGGTGTGTCAGATAGTGGTAGCATGCTGCATGCTGCACAACCTGGCCTTACGGAAAGAAATCCCCCTGATCCTGGAGGATGATGACCAGCCGAGGCCCCCACCTCCAATCCCACAAATGTCCAGTGACGAGGATAGTGGAGAGGAGGAAGGTGTCGACCAGCGTCAGCAGCTCATCAACCGCTACTTTACTTGAAGGTGAGTGACAATGTACAACTGGTCCATTGTCTGTTGATGTAGTTGTTTGCGTAAAGGCCTATGTGATGTTTGTGACTGGATCCTGTTATTGACTCAGTGCTGGCTGCCTATGTGTTGGGTACAGGGTAGTTTGGCACAGCTACAGGATGTCTATGTTGGTACTGTTGCACATTGTAATGTGTGCATATTGGAGTACGTTGATGACATGTGTTGTGTGATGGCTGTGATGCCACCACCTGACTAGTGACTTTTGTTCTGTTGTGTTTAGCTAGGTCCCTTCTGCCTCTCCTTGCCTACAGAGAATCCATGCTCCTGTGACATTGTAACCATGGTAAGCATTGCACATACTGTGATAAACATGGAGCATACACAACTACATTGGTGCGTTATTGTTGTTTATTTTCAATGGGTATATGTGAGAGGGAAGTGGATATTTACATAAGTGTGAATGGTGAATCAATGAGTTTGCAGTGATGGTAGATGAGACAATCGAGTAGGCACCACATTGATGTGGTGACACAGTCCAACAGACGGATGCCATTACCATGGCAGTGTGGGTAAGGACAGTGTACAAAGTCAATGGCAGGGTGAAGAGTGTTGCCATCATGGCTGGCTCTTTGACTGGCGTTTGGCAGGTGCTTTGCCACGGGTGAGTCCCAAGTTTTTCTTTGGATGGCCCCTTCTTCTTTTGGCAGGGGGGGCATCGTCTGCTGGGCCAGTGGGGTCTGAGGAGTCACCCCTCTCCGTGCCCGCAGGGGTGGATGATGAACTGTCATCCTGCGTGGCAATGGGGGAGGTGGAGGTGTGGTATGTGGCACTGGCATGTCCCTCTGTACCGCCACTAACTGGCCCATGAGGTCCACGATTTGTCCCATACGGTTGTCCATGGACCTCAGCAGACGTTGGAGCTCCAGGGCATCTTCGTGGACCTGGCCCATTTGTGCCTGTGTGTGTTCATAGGCACCAACAACTCTGGTGATGTTAGCCAGGGCTTCGGTCACAGTGTCCTGTGGTGTTGGAGTCCCACTTGTCCTCCCACCTGCCCTGCTATCACTGACCTGTTGCCTCACCACTCTAGGCACACGCCTACTCTCCCTGCCCTCCGCAGTTGTTGGTGTGGTCTGGGCATCCTCTGGGGCAGGGCGAGTGTTGCAGGCAGCAGTGGTAGTGGTGGTGGTGGTGGTGGCGGCACAGGTCATTCCAGCAGGGGTCAGCGTTGATGTTGTTGCTGAGGGTGGGGGGCAGTGGGGTCATGTGACCGGTTGTGCCCTGGCACACCAGATGGGCCGGCTTGGAGCTCCTCATCCAAAGAATCCAGGGACTCCGCATCAGAGTGTCCATGTTCCGGGGGAGGAGACTGGCTCTGCAGGTTGAGGTTGTCGTCCTCTGCAGTCAGTTGTTGGTCACCTGTGGAACAGAGGGTACATAGTCATTGACTTACATCCATCAGACTTGCTGTGTTTGATGTCTCTTATTTACATGTTATGCAACACACAGTTACGTATTTCATAAATTGTATGTCTGCACAGTGATGTGCGTCATTTACATTTTTTTTTTTTATAACAGACTTTTATTGGTTTTCAAACAAATAATGAGAGCATACAATTATCTGCATGGGCAGTACAATACAGGGACGGACGTGGCAAAATACAGTTTGACTTTAACCAGGAGCAGGCCCATCGTCGACCCAGATAGCCATGATATAATCTTCTCCAGGATCCCCCAGAGACCAATTAATAGACATTCCGCCACTCTCCGTAAAAAATCTTAATGATAATTCAGAGACTTGCCCCTGGAATTGTATTCAGCCACAAGAGTCCAACTAGTAACCCCCCCCAACTCCCTTCCCACCCCCCCAGCCCTATTGTCCCCCAACTGCCCTCCCCTTCCCTCCCCCCCCAAGCATGCCGCTGGATCCTAACATTTACGAGTGGCCTCCCAGACCACAGTGATGTGCGTCATGACATGATGTGGAGGTACATACATCTTTTTCCATGGTGTGACAAGTCATTGGATACCATGCCCCACGTGAAGCTCTTAGTATTAAACTGAAAGGTTGTTATCTGACAACTGGCTGCTATACAACTTGATGTGATGCATCTTTGCTGATTACTCTTCCTGGCAGATGTTACATATGCACATGTACTAGCCATTGTACCATTGTTATCTCATGCATACCTTTGTAATGTTCTGTGCTTGGATTTCATTGTTCAACAGACCATGCCTGTTTATTGTTACTATGGTCCTTCATGCTCAGCACCCATGGAATTTACAGATAGCATTCGGTGCAGTGCATATATGGTCCCTGATTTGCTTACACATGGGTTTGGTTGTGTCACAGTTCTGTTTCTGTCACAGTTACATACGCTTAGCTGTCTGCATACTATCAATTGCTATTTTATTGGGGTGTATTTTGTTGTGATGTGAGGCCTTGTGTTGTCATTAGCTCAATGCTTTTGTTGAGGAATGGTGGGGTGCATGCACTGTCTGCTTACCTGTCCAGTTGTCATTTTTAGGTGGACTTTCTGATGCATGCTTCTGGGTGGGGGGAGTGCTCCTCCTTCTGAGAGGTGTGACAGGGGTGGCTGGTGGGAGTTGTAGTGCAGGCCTCCACCCCCAAACAGCCCTCCCTGGGAAGATGGATACCTACCTGTCAGTTTGTTTGTAGTGATACAATGTCTACCACATGCTTCTGGGTGGGAGGGAGGTCTCCATCCTGCTGAGGGATGGGGCAGGGTGTGCCTGGTGGGAGTTGTAGTGCAGGCCTCCCTATTCCAAACACACCTCCCTAGGAAGATGGCTACCTACCTGTTAGGTGAGGGTGAAGCACACAATGGCTGCCACATGGTTCTGGGTGGGGGGAGTAGTCCATCCTGCTCAGCTGTGGGACAAGGGGGCCTGGTGGGAGTTGTAGTGCAGGCCTCCCTATTCCAAACACACCTCCCTGGAAAGATGGCTACCTACCTGTTAGGTGAGGGTGAAGAACACAATGGCTGCCACATGGTTCTGGATGGGGGGAGTAGTCCATCCTGCTTAGCTGTGGGACAAGGGGGCCTGGTGGGAGTTGTAGTGCAGGCCTCCCTATTCCAAACACACCTCCCTGGAAAGATGGCTACCTACCTGTTAGGTGAGGGTGTAGCACACAATGGCTGCCTCATGGTTCTGGGTGGGGGGAGTAGTCCATCCTGCTCAGCTGTGGGACAAGGGGGCCTGGTGGGAGTTGTAGTGCAGGCCTCCCTATTCTAAACACACCTCCCTAGAAAGATGGCTACCTACATGTTAGGTGAGGGTGAAGCACACAATGGCTGAGACATGCTTCTGGGTGGGGGGCAGTGCTCCTCCTTCTGAGAGGTGGGACAGGGGTGGCTGGTGGGAGTTGTGGTACAGGCCTCCCACCCCCAAACAGCCCTCCCTGGGAAAATGGATACCTATCTGTCAGTTTGTTTGTAGTGATACAATGTCTACCACATGCTTCTGGGTAGGAGGGAGTGCTCCATCCTGCTGAGGGATGGGGCAGGGTGTGCCTGGTGGGAGTTGTAGTGCAGGCCTCCCTATTCCAAACACACCTCCCTGGAAAGATGGCTACCTACCTGTTAGGTGAGGGTGAAGCACACAATGGCTGACACATGCTTCTGGGTGGGGGAGTGCTCCTCCTTCTGAGAGGTGGGACAGGGGTGGCTGGTGGGAGTTGTAGTGCTGCTTGCCTGGACACATACAACACAGTTGATGTTGTGTACCTTTGTGATGATTCAGATGGGGTGAATGTTAAATCAGTGAGACCTGTGTTTGGTATTGGGGTGCAGATGAATGTACTTGTGCCTCAGAGATGTAGCTTTGTAGTTGTGCAAGACAGTACATGGCAGTTTCATGGTATACATTAGTTAGTACTTACCAGTCTCCACTCCCCCGGGTATTCCTTCAAGACTCTCTGGATGCAGTATGGCAAGCACCTTCTCCTCCCACGCAGAGAATGGTTTTGGTGGAATGGGAGGGCCTCCACCAGTCGCATCAGCCAGCTCACGGTTCTTGGCCCTCTTCTTCTTGACAACACTCTTCAGGTCATGCCACCGCCTCTGGATTTCCTGCTTGTTGCGGGGCACGTTCCCTACTGCATTGACCTTGTCCACTATCCTTACCCACATGTTTGTTCTTGTGGCTAATGGTGTCTGTTGGACCATGCTACCAAAGAGTTGTGGATCTACTCTAATTATCTCAACTACCATTACTATCAACTCAGTGTCTGTGAATTTTGGTATTTTCTGTGGTGCCATGGTGTGTGCTGTGCTGATGTTTTGGGGTGCAGTTGTGAGGGTGGTGTGGGTGGTGTAGGTGGTGTGTGTGTGTGTTGTGGTGGTGGTGTGATGTGTGCAGGTTTGGCTCTCCTTAGTGCTCTGGTGTTGTTTCCTTCTGTTGAGTCGTTTTGCAAAGGATTGTGGTCAGGGAAGGGGCTGGTTTTATGCTCAGCTATGTGGGTGTGTCAAGAAGGTGTAATGCTGTCAGGTGTGCTGTGTGGGTTGTCCTGTGATTTGTATGTTTGAATTTGCCATGGGGGTGTGTTATTGGGATGTTTCAGGTTATTTTGGGGGCAGGGCTAGTTGCCTGTGTGCATTTGGTGGCCTTATTGTGTGTTTCTTTCCTTGGCCGCCATTTTGTTGATGGAGCATTCGCAGCGATGGCTATGCTGCAGGCCTTCCGCCGTATCTCACATTCATTACTGTTAGCGACCGCTGTGACATCGGGGATATCATAGGCGGTCACTCCGCGTGCCTGGCGGCGGTTTTGTGTGTTTACGCTGTGAAACCGACCGTCGCGGTTGGATTTTCTCCATCTCCGCCGTCTACGGGCGGTTTTTCGATGCCTCCTACCGCCGCGGTTGGGATATTTTGGCGGTTGATCCTAATAGGGTCGGCGGTGTTTCCGCGGTACCTGCGGACGGTAATTTTCCGCTACCATGGCGGTTGGATTTCTTTCCGCCCGCCATCGTAATGACCCTCTAAGCAAGAACTAACTTTTCGCAAAATGAATACTACACAGGTGAAGCCTGTTTTCTGGTTTGTGAACCTCTGGATCAGCCCCCTCTTGTTTTCCTTGACATGGATTCTCTGGTGCAAACCATGTATACTCACCAGAGACAATACCAAGCAATATGATTACTATTGTTACAGGATGCTCTTTATGTTGGACTAAACTCACCAGTATCTTTCCTGGATGAACTGCTCGATTATTGGCTATCTTATTGACAACCTATCAAGCCTGACCCTATAAGTGAAGCACAGTCACCATCCTTGAGTGCTTTGGAGTTGCAACCACTAGCAAGTCCATCAACCTCATGAGCCAGTGATAACATCAACGATGATGCCAGTGATGACAACACCATGAACACCGAGAATGCTGTGGATGCCCTATGTGCATTGGCTCTGCTATGCCATCATCACACTTACGCTGTCAGTGAAACAGATGATGATATGGACACTGTGTGTGAATTAAATGTTGATGAACTATCACCCGATGAAAATTGGAAACTCACACCATAAAACCCAGTGAACTGTGTCCTCCCTATTTAAATAAGTTGCATACTTTTTTCAAATTGGAATATACAATTTTGTATCTCATGTATTGGATCATTAAAATGTATCTCTATAATACAGCTTGAAAAACGTATTTAAAATGATTTTTTAAAGAGTTTTAATGTTATTCTTGTAGCTCGAAACTGGCAAGGCTTGAGAAAATATTTGTGCAATGATTATAGTCTAATTTTATAATATTTTATCTGTCTTTTATATTTATCAACTGTTCATATTTTTCTTAAGGTACTTTTATTCATATGCTATTTCTATTCCTATTCATATGTTTTATGCAATTAGACATAAATGACAAATATTTTCGAGAACATAGACTTTAGGTCAATAATCACCCCCAGGTCAATCAGTTAAATACATCAAGCCGAGACAACAAGCCAGGGATGTTGTGTAGACCCTATGGCCCGAGTCCATTGTGTCCATGATCAGGACTCCATTTTTTTCTTCATCCTACTTGGAAAATGGTGACCTTTTACTTTCTCGATTCTAAAAATTGTGTTTTTTACTTTCCTGGGGGAATTACCTATGCCACATCCCTTTGACCCATAGATGTGTCACATCTTTCTAACCCTAATGTACAAAATATGTCATATCTCATGGTAGTGACATATAAAAAGATGTCATATCCCCTGACAGAGACATACAAAAGTTGTCATGTCCTCCCTGGAGTAACACAAATAATATTTGCCCGTGCAACAGTAATCTGAGACATTTGCCTTTTCCAAAGTCAAATATCAGCTGTAGCTCAAACAGTGTAGTCTGTATTGATATACTTTTACCTTATTAGTACAGCTACCTGATGTGTATGAATATGTCAATACATTCCTTAAGAAAGATAGAAAGCATCGATTTACTAAAAAAACCTCTGAAATTACCATAAAATCAGAGAGAGGTCTTCGCCCCAAAATATCACACCAGATGCTGTCCAAGATTCTCCCCCACAGAACCTACCAGATCGATGTGCTGCTGCAACCTCCAGACCAGTGATGAATGCTGATAATGAAATCAAAAAACGGGGGGAGAAAGAGGGATATGCTAGGTCCACCCTCCTAATTCAATCATGAACCCACAAAAATCCGAAATCTCGGATAAAGAACCTAGCTAGTAAAAAAGAAGAAAAAGGTTTTCCGCTCAGTCAGAGTCGGAAAAAATGGCAAGAAAGGAAAAATGTCCTTTCTTGAGTCCCCTCACTCACCAGGGTTTCCCCACGGTGACATGCTTCATCATAGGGGCCATCCCAACCCGCTGCAGGTTGGGGCGTGCTACGACTTGCGACACTACGAAGGAGCACTTATTGTGAGTGACTATGTGTAGTGCGGTGGTATAAGTGGAGTGGGTGAACTAAAAATATCTAACTAGTGGGCGAAATAGTTTTATTCTGGCTCCTAGTTGATATGTTAAAAACGGGGTCGGTCTCTAGGGTTCCTGTCTGCAATGGGTCAGGAGTCCCTAGTGGACGTCAACTAGTTTCGAGCTTCCCCAGTGCTCTTCTTCAGGACAAACAGGGTCCAGCCCTGTGTGTACCACTCCTAAAGGTACCGTGCACTTGGCGGAACAAAGTGTCTTCGAACCTGAAGTAATTCTCCGTTAGGGCCAGACGGCAACATTCAAGGACTACGTGTCTGGGTGTGTGGTAAACCCATGGGTTTTCAAAGGGTACTTCTTCAAGAATTTGTAAGGTTTCTGTGTGCGGTAGACTGGTGTAGAGGCTTTCCACATCAAGCCCAATTAGGATGTTGGTTGTTGGATTGAATTGTAGGTCTTGTAGGAGGCACAGAACTGCTTTTGTGTCCTTTAGGTACGTACTAGTACTTTGTATGATGGGTCGTAGGAAAGCGTCGGCAAATTTTGAGAGCGGTTCCAGAATTGACCCAATGCCTGACACTATTGGTCTTCCTGGTGGTTTTTCCATTGACTTATGGATTTTAGGAATGGTGTAAAAGTAAGGAATCGTAGGATTGTTGTTTTCCCCAAAATCCGCTTCTTTCTTAGTTATCCAGTTATTCGCTGTGAATTCTTCCACCAGGTAGGCGATTTCTACGCGTAAGCGTTCCGTCGGGTCTTCCTTGATTTTAGTGTCGTTTCTTTCGTCCGCCAACAGTTGTAGGCACACTTCACGATATGCAGTATTGTTTTGTAGTACTATGGCGCCGCCTTTGTCTGCTGGTTTTATAGTAACTTTCTTCTCCAATGCCAATTGTTGTATGGCCTCATGTTCTTTCTTGCTTGTGTTGTGGTAAGTTTTTATAGACCTGGGGTCTATTTCAGACACTTCCTTAAGGGCTGCTTTTTCAAAAGCCAGCAGTTCCACAGGAAGACTAGCCGCTGGTGGTGTAAAGTTGGACTTTTTGTGGAGACCTGTGTCGCTTTCCATATTATTAGTAGGTGATTTGTCTTTGAAGTAAACCTGGAGTTTATTTTTCCTGATGAACTCGTTGAGTTCACTGCAGAGTCTGAATTTATCCATGCTCGGTGTTGGCACAAAACCAAGTCCTTTTTCTAGAACTGATATTTGTGACCTAAAGTGAGGAAAAAAAGGTGGTGCTGCAACTATTAAGCAAGCGAGGTTAATACATACTATACAATGATCACGTCGTATCTGTAAATAGAAATGAAAACAACATTATCACGTACAACCTACTCCATGTGGTGTAGGTGAATTCTTAAGACCGCAATGCAACAAAACACTCATCCATTGTGGGTGTGTATCCTCAAAGCTCTCACGCGCTTAGCCATGCTAGGTTAAAAAGGCGATACACGCTCCTTATTCAGCCACATATGATTGTGACATCGTCAACCAGTGCCTGGTACAAGTTAAAAACGAAAACGAAAAAGTCACCACGTGACATTACCCATAAAAAACATGACGACCTAACGACAGGTGTTTTTAGTTACGTTCTAATCTCAAGTCAAGCTATCTTAGTGAAACTCAAAGACATGCAAGTTTGTATATGCCTCTTGTAATTCCTATGGTGATATTTAGTAATGCGATAAATTATAGAACCGCACCTGGTCTGAACAAAGACAAACAATACGACGAAAAAAACCACATATATGGAGAAAACAACATACTGGTTAAATAGCAAAATTGTGCTTCATGGTCTCTGAGGGACTTGAGAGGTTCGGTCTCGAACGCTACGGAAGAAAAAAGCAGGACAAAGCGTTGTTGAAAGCTTCGTTGCTAAGGAAAAAGACGGGGCGGGTGCGCTGTGGATGTTTCCGCTGGCTGCCCGGTCCGTTCCTACAAAGGAAATCAACTTACTTGGAGATAATATCCTCTCGGGCCTGTTCACCTGCTTTCCCTCGCGACCGCATATTAGCGAGTCTTTCCCGGGTGCAGGTTTAAGTAGGAAGTGTTTCCGCTTAGTCATACGGTGAAGACTAGAGCGGAAAACTTCACAAAATGGCCGCCGCGTTTGGCTAAGAAAGACGGCCTTTTTGGGATGATTAAAAGTGCGCGGACTTTGCAGCAGTAACTGCCTAATGTGAAATAATGGATTGTAATTTAAAAAATGATGGGAAAATATATGTTAATGAAAATTATCACATAAAGGGAAGGAAAACAAAACGTACATGTAGACAAACGCGGTGTGCCTAGCAATGAGTTTGTGGATAAAGGAGGGCTTATGTTACCTCTATCATATATGGGGTACTCTGTTACAAAAAAGGTTATGAATATTCGTGGGGGCTTCTGTTACCTCTTTCATAATTCAGGGAGTGTGACAATACATGAAAGGGCCCCGTTAGTATAGCAGAGTGGCTTTATGAATCTGGTGTGCCCTGACTAAGGTGTTAACGAGAAATAGATAACTCAGTAGTATGATGCAGTTGTGGTTTCCTCTGTGGTTTCATCTTGAGAAATGGCCCCATGGAATGCTGTCGTTGAGACCTTGGCTATCGGTACGCAATTTGAAAACCCAGCGTTGCTCTTTTTTGAGTAATCTTTGCTCAAGGTTGTCATTGCTTTTGACATGTTCAAGGACCACCCATTTCATGTCGTTGGGTGTGTGTTGCCTTTCAATAAAGTGTGTTGTGATTTTTGTTGTTGCCCGCTTGCACCTGATGTTACTGCGGTGCTCGACAATCCTAGTACTCACTTTTCTAGTGGTTATCCCTACGTAGTGAAGGTTGCAGGTGCAGGTGATCAAGTATACTACCCCTGTGGTGTTACAATTAGTAAAAATGCGTAGTTCCCAGGTCATATGATTGTTGAATGCCACTTTTTTGGTGGCTGACGTCAGGTGGCAAACACTGCAGTTACTGCATGGGTAATGTCCGGCAGGTAAAGTGTGCAGGGTCTTTTGCCCATCAGGTTTGTTGTTGTTCTTGGGCGAGTATGGACAAAGTAGTTTTTAGGTTTTCCCTTTTCTGTGGCTAAACATAGGTCTAGTTTGCACTGTTCAGTGTCCGCCAGTGTTTTTTGATGATCTTGGTCACCTTGTTTGAGGCAATGTTATAAGTGGTTATACAAATTGGTCTTTTGTCTTGTATGGTGTTTTCTTTTTGTCTGGGTTCAAGGAGAGCTTCTCTGTGGTTGTTTGCTGCTCTTTTTTGGCTGTTGAGATTAGATGTTTTGGATAGTGTCTTGCTTTTAGTTTTTCTGATAGGTCTTTTGATTGGATGTTATAGTCTTCTTTTTCAGTGCAATTTCGTCTCAGACGCAAGAATTGTCTGAAAGGTAAGTTGTCTTTCAATTGCTTTGGATGGAAGCTGTCGTAGATTAGAAGACAATTCCTAGCTGTCGGTTTAAAATGCGTGGTTGTAGTCAAAACACCTTGATTTGCCATGATGTTTAGGTCCAGGAAGACCAAATGGGACCTACTCATAGTGTGAGTAAACTTTAAAAAAGGGTCCTGTAGGTTCAGCCAACTGATGAAATTCTTGGCCTCAGACTCATTACCTTCCCAGATCACAAGCACATCATCGATGTAGCGTTTCCAGAGCTTTAGGTTTCCGATGTGTGGATTCTGGTAGTTTAGTGTCTTCTGCGTTTCAAGGTGATGGACGTAGAGTCCTGCTACACTCGGCGCAAAAGTGCTCCCCATACTGGTACCGTGCACTTGGCGGAACAAAGTGTCTTCGAACCTGAAGTAATTCTCCGTTAGGGCCAGCCGGCAACATTCAAGGACTACGTGTCTGGGTGTGTGGTAAACCCATGGGTTTTCAAAGGGTACTTCTTCAAGAATTTGTAAGGTTTCTGTGTGCGGTAGACTGGTGTAGAGGCTTTCCACATCAAGCCCAATTAGGATGTTGGTTGTTGGATTGAATTGTAGGTCTTGTAGGAGGCACAGAACTGCTTTTGTGTCCTTTAGGTACGTACTAGTACTTTGTATGATGGGTCGTAGGAAAGCGTCGGCAAATTTTGAGAGCGGTTCCAGAATTGACCCAATGCCTGACACTATTGGTCTTCCTGGTGGTTTTTCCATTGACTTATGGATTTTAGGAATGGTGTAAAAGTAAGGAATCGTAGGGTTGTTGTTTCCCCAAAATCCGCTTCTTTCTTAGTTATCCAGTTATTCGCTGTGAATTCTTCCACCAGGTAGGCGATTTCTACGCGTAAGCGTTCCGTCGGGTCTTCCTTGATTTTAGTGTCGTTTCTTTCGTCCGCCAACAGTTGTAGGCACACTTCACGATATGCAGTATTGTTTTGTACTACTATGGCGCCGCCTTTGTCTGCTGGTTTTATAGTAACTTTCTTCTCCAATGCCAATTGTTGTATGGCCTCATGTTCTTTCTTGCTTGTGTTGTGGTAAGTTTTTATAGACCTGGGGTCTATTTCAGACACTTCCTTAAGGGCTGCTTTTTCAAAAGCCAGCAGTTCCACAGGAAGACTAGCCGCTGGTGGTGTAAAGTTGGACTTTTTGTGGAGACCTGTGTCGCTTTCCATATTATTAGTAGGTGATTTGTCTTTGAAGTAAACCTGGAGTTTATTTTTCCTGATGAACTCGTTGAGTTCACTGCAGAGTCTGAATTTATCCATGCTCGGAGTTGGCACAAAACCAAGTCCTTTTTCTAGAACTGATTTTTGTGTTAAAGTCAGGTTGATGACAGGTTTACCACTAAACTGGGTGGTTGCTGGTTGTTGGGTTGTCCGGTGGGCCCATGCTCCTGGTATGGCTCCTCGAAGTTTCCAGGGGTTGAGCCCATTGCACTTGTTGGCTTCTTCTGGATTTTCCCCTCTGTGGTCCCTTGCCTCTTCCTAAAAAAGAATGGTTTTGTGGGTCGTTAGGCTGTACTTGATCCCAGAACGCATGTGGCTGCTGTTGGTATGCCTGTTGGTGGAAGGGCGGTGGGCCATAGAAAAAAGGTGGTGGGCCGCCATATGGTGGTGGTCCTTGGTATGTTGGCCAGCCATAGTTTTGTCCTCCTCGGTTCCTGAAGCGTCCTCCGCGTGGTCGTCTGTTCCTGTTTCTATTGTTTTGGTTGTAGCTTCCATCAGAGTGGTCGGAGCCAGTATCAGATCCGACGCTGTCAGTGTTGTATCCCGGGTTTCTCCCTGACGGGACGTATCCTTCCTTGGTGTATGGGTAGACTTTATCGTGTGAGAAGGACTTCAGGTCTTTCTTGAATTTAGTATACTTAGTATCCTTCAAGGTTATTTCAAAATCCGTCATTGATTTATTCAATTCTTCAAGGCGTTTTTAAGCTCAGTGACGCCTTGAAAGGTTCTTAGGCGGATTTCTAGTGTTTGGATTTCTCCTTTCATCTCTTCTGACAGTCGTGCAGCAGTCTTAATTATAAGGACCAGCCAGTCCCTGGTGCAGTGCCAGGAAATGAGCGACCAATCCTTTTTAAAGGTTTTGTCTTGCTGAAATATGAAAGGCTCATTGCGTACAATTAGCCCTCGTGGAGCGGTATTAGATCTTAAATACTCGGTCATCATGATGCCATGCACCAAGGTTTTTATTTGGTTCCTTTTTAGTTCAGATAGTTCGTCCCAACATTGGCTAGATTCGTCTGAATCTCTATGTGATGTCCCTGCTAGGGGGAGCATCGATGCAATGGTTCTTTCAACTTCCTCTTCTGAGAACGTGAGTCCGGTAATTTCAGTCATGTTTTTGGTCGTGTCACGTGTGACAACTAAATCTATTGACTCCCACAGCTGAGTGCTGTAAATCACAAAATCAAAAAACGGGGGGAGAAAGAGGGATATGCTAGGTCCACCCTCCTAATTCAATCATGAACCCACAAAAATCTGAAATCTCGGATAAAGAACCTAGCTAGTAAAAAAGAATAAAAAGGTTTTCCGCTCAGTCAGAGTCGGAAAAAATGGCAAGAAAGGAAAAATGTCCTTTCTTGAGTCCCCTCACTCACCAGGGTTTCCCCACGGTGACATGCTTCATCATAGGGGCCATCCCAACACGCTGCGGGTTGGGGCGTGGTACGACTTGTGACACTACGTAGGAGCACTTATTGTGAGTTGGCTTCGGATTTTTGTGGGTTCATGATTGAATTAGGAGGGTGGACCTAGCATATCCCTCTTTCTCCCCCCGTTTTTTGATTTTGTGATTTACAGCACTCAGCTGTGGGAGTCAATAGATTTGGGGCCGAATCCTATTCGGGCCGGAAAACCACCCGACCGACTCGGTACGGGAATATAGTCCGACCGACACGTACCGGCGTTGCCCGACCTGGGAAGTACGATGAAATGCATGTGAATCACGACCTACTCGTACGGAACTCAAGGCGAACGACCGACCCGGACGGAAACAAGCTATCCGGCCGGGAAACCACGCAAATTGAACCGACCGACACGCACCAGGAATCAACCGAACGAAACGTACCCGCGAACTCCGACCCGCGCAGTACAATGCAATGGGTGCAAAATCAGACCGATTCGCACGGAGCCCAAGCCGTACGACCGACACGCATACAAAAGCCAGCCGAACAAACACAATACTCCGCTACCGACGCGTACGCCGCATATGAAACTGAGCTGAAACACAGCGGGAACGACTCGGAGAGGCGCGCACGAGACAACTGCAACGTCCTACTCGGTCAGAAGAACGACTCCTACATGCACAATAATCACAAATGAAAAAATACAAAAAAAGAGGGCCAAACAAGCAATGACAAAGCCAATAAATACAGGGGTGAAGAAATACAGGGGTGAAAAAAATGGAACAAGGACACACCCCCAACTCCACCTACATAAAGGCCACAAATCCCTACCATGATCCTTTGCAAATTCCACTGACCTGCCAGCACAGAACACCATCAGACAGCAAACACAGACACACACACAGCTCATCCAACACAAAAGCCACACACCATTAGCACCTCAACAAATAGCACCCTCACACACACCCAGCAAAACCTACACTCACACACCCTCACTTGCACACACACACACATCAATCACCACCACCACCCATCACCATGCCCCTAAAGAAGAATCCAAAGTTCCTAGATAGTGAATTGGAAGTCATGGTAGACGAGATCCTGAGGGTAGAGCCACAGTTGTTTGGCACATTGGTCCAACAGACCCCCATGGCGCAGAAAACCAAGATGTGGGCGAGGATCATCGACAGGGTGAACGCACAATCACTATGTTTGCGCACAAAGGAAGACATCCAGACCAGGTGGTATGATGTGCGCAGGAGGGTCAGGGACCTACTGAAGAAGGATTACCTCCTGAGCCAGCACACCGGCAGTGGCCCTCCTGCCAAACCAGTATACCTCAGGCCCTGGGAGGGGAAGGTGCGGGCCATCCTACCACCAGTGAGCGCATATGGACTAACAAACATCCCAGAGCCTGGTGAGTACACAACTAATATACACAATATTGTGTGCCAATACACACACATCACTGTCAAGGGGATAGTCAAACCATGCACCCCTAGCAAATCAACAGCAACCAAAAGATAATCATCCCAAGAAGTGTATGTTAGTCAGATAAACACAATACATGCCATGTCATAGTGATATGTAACTGTGTCATGACATGTACAAACCCAATACCAAATAGAGCTAGGCAGTGGCACAAATCTAACAAACAAACACTGTCAGATATTTAGCCACCACTAGAACACCACCTCACAGGGAAGCTCACAGAAAGGAAGGAATCCTGTGTATGCTGGTGAAGTCAGTGTAGCCAAGAGCATGATGGGACTCGTAGTAACAGATAATGGGCAGCCTCACATTTGGACCATCAACACCACTCTGAACCATGCTCACAACACAGGGAGTGGAAAAGGACTGACAATATGGCTGACACTGGGTACTGCTGTGGGGAGCACAAGGCCCTGCTGGGAACTGGGCACCAACAAACAACAGGACCACACTGTCAGCCATCTTGC
This sequence comes from Calotriton arnoldi, assembly GCA_963921515.1. Taxonomy (NCBI): domain Eukaryota; kingdom Metazoa; phylum Chordata; class Amphibia; order Caudata; family Salamandridae; genus Calotriton; species Calotriton arnoldi. The sequence goes on from CAWUFW010000015.1 coordinate 8,438,850, forward strand.
CATTGCTGTCACACTCACACACAGTGAAGTCCACTCAAAAGGAAGGAAGTATGGGCATGCTGGGAAGGGGTGTAGGCAATAGCATGATGGGAGTTGTAGTCACAGATAATGCTCACCCACACAATTGGCCCATCAACACCACTCTGAACCATGCTCACATCACAGGGAGTGGATAAGGACTGACAAGATGGCTGACACTGGATACTGCTGTGGGGAGCACAAGGCCCTGCTGGGAACTGTGTACCAACAAACAACAGGACCGCACTGTCAGCCATCTTGCCATTGCTGTCACACTCACACACAGTGAAGTCCACTCAAAAGGAAGGAAGTATGGGCATGCTGGGAAGGGGGGTGTAGGCAATAGCATGATGGGAGTTGTAGTCACAGATATTGCTCACCCACACAATTGGCCCATCAACACCACTTTGAACCATGCTCACATCACAGGGAGTGGATAAGGACTGACAAGATGGCTGACACTGGGTACTGCTGTGGGGAGCACAAGGCCCAGCTGGGAACTGTGCACCAACAAACAGCAGAACACCACTGCCTGACATCCTGAAAGCCAACTTGCACTCCCTGCAATGCAAGCACGTTGCATGGTGGGATATCTGGCTGGGTGGGAAGGAGGACTGACAGCACTGACCATAGTTACAAGCTGCTCTCCTCACACACCCCCTCAACACAAACTCCACATAACCCACCTGGGAGAATGCAATGCCTCACACACCAAATGAAGATCCCACAAAGAACCACCACCCTGGGTAATGCTGTGTGAAGCACAGGGACACTCTTGGGACTTGTAGCCAAACAAACGCAAGGACAACACTGTCAGCCTTCCTGTCAGCACAGGCACACTACCCCACAGGGAAGCAGAGTCAAAAGGAAGGAAGTACGGGCATGCTGGGAAGGGGGTGTAGGCAATAGCATGATGGGAGTTGTAGTCACAGATATTGCTTACCCTCACAATTGGCCCATCAACACCACTCTGAACCATGCTCACATCACAGGGAGTGGATAAGGACTGACAAGATGGCTGACACTGGGTACTGCTGTGGGGAGCACAAGGCCCTGCTGGGAACTGTGCACCAACAAACAGCAAAACACCACTGCCTGACATCCTGAAAGCCAACTTGCACTCCCTGCAATGCAAGCATGTTGCATGGTGGGATATCTGGCTGGGTGGGAAGGAGGACTGACAGCACTGACCATAGTTACAAGCAGCTCTCCTCACACACCCCCTCAACACAAACTCCACATAACCCACCTGGGAGAATGCAATGCCTCACATACCAAATGAAGATCCCACAAAGAACCACCACCCTGGGTAATGCTGTGTGAAGCACAGGGACACTCTTGGGACTTGTAGCCAAACAAACGCAAGGACAACACTGTCAGCCTTCCTGTCAGCACAGGCACACTACCCCACAAGGAAGCAGAGTCAAAAGGAAGGAAGTACGGGCATGCTGGGAAGGGGGTGTAGGCAATAGCATGATGGGAGTTGTAGTCACAGATATTGCTCACCCTCACAATTGGCCCATCAACACCACTCTGAACCATGCTCACATCACAGGGAGTGGATAAGGACTGACAAGATGGCTGACACTGGGTACTGCTGTGGGGAGCACAAGGCCCTGCTGGGAACTGTGCACCAACAAACAGCAGAACACCACTGCCTGACATCCTGAAAGCCAACTTGCACTCCCTGCAATGCAAGCACGTTGCATGGTGGGATATCTGGCTGGGTGGGAAGGAGGACTGACAGCACTGACCATAGTTACAAGCAGCTCTCCTCACACACCCCCTCAACACAAACTCCACATAACCCACCTGGGAGAATGCAATGCCTCACATACCAAATGAAGATCCCACAAAGAACCACCACCCTGGGTAATGCTGTGTGAAGCACAGGGACACTCTTGGGACTTGTAGCCAAACAAACGCAAGGACAACACTGTCAGCCTTCCTGTCAGCACAGGCACACTACCCCACAGGGAAGCAGAGTCAAAAGGAAGGAAGTACGGGCATGCTGGGAAGGGGGTGTAGGCAATAGCATGATGGGAGTTGTAGTCACAGATATTGCTCACCCTCACAATTGGCCCATCAACACCACTCTGAACCATGCTCACATCACAGGGAGTGGATAAGGACTGACAAGATGGCTGACACTGGGTACTGCTGTGGGGAGCACAAGGCCCTGCTGGGAACTGTGCACCAACAAACAGCAGAACACCACTGCCTGACATCCTGAAAGCCAACTTGCACTCCCTGCAATGCAAGCACGTTGCATGGTGGGATATCTGGCTGGGTGGGAAGGAGGACTGACAGCACTGACCATAGTTACAAGCAGCTCTCCTCACACACCCCTCAACACAAACTCCACATAACCCACCTGGGAGAATGCAATGCCTCACATACCAAATGAAGATCCCACAAAGAACCACTACCCTGGGTAATGCTGTGTGAAGCACAGGGACACTCTTGGGACTTGTAGCCAAACAAACGCAAGGACAACACTGTCAGCCTTCCTGTCAGCACAGGCACACTACCCCACAGGGAAGCAGAGTCAAAAGGAAGGAAGTACGGGCATGCTGGGAAGGGGGGTGTAGGCAATAGCATGATGGGAGTTGTAGTCACAGATATTGCTCACCCTCACAATTGGCCCATCAACACCACTCTGAACCATGCTCACATCACAGGGAGTGGATAAGGACTGACAAGATGGCTGACACTGGGTACTGCTGTGGGGAGCACAAGGCCCTGCTGGGAACTGTGCACCAACAAACAGCAGAACACCACTGCCTGACATCCTGAAAGCCAACTTGCACTCCCTGCAATGCAAGCACGTTGCATGGTGGGATATCTGGCTGGGTGGGAAGGAGGACTGACAGCACTGACCATAGTTACAAGCAGCTCTCCTCACATACCCCCTCAACACAAACTCCACATAACCCACCTGGGAGAATGCAATGCCTCACACACCAAATGAAGATCCCACAAAGAACCACCACCCTGGGTAATGCTGTGTGAAGCACAGGGACACTCTTGGGACTTGTAGCCAAACAAACGCAAGGACAACACTGTCAGCCTTCCTGTCAGCACAGGCACACTACCCCACAGGGAAGCAGAGTCAAAAGGAAGGAAGTACGGGCATGCTGGGAAGGGGGTGTAGGCAATAGCATGATGGGAGTTGTAGTCACAGATATTGCTCACCCTCACAATTGGCCCATCAACACCACTCTGAACCATGCTCACATCACAGGGAGTGGATAAGGACTGACAAGATGGCTGACACTGGGTACTGCTGTGGGGAGCACAAGGCCCTGCTGGGAACTGTGCACCAACAAACAGCAGAACACCACTGCCTGACATCCTGAAAGCCAACTTGCACTCCCTGCAATGCAAGCACGTTGCATGGTGGGATATCTGGCTGGGTGGGAAGGAGGACTGACAGCACTGACCATAGTTACAAGCAGCTCTCCTCACACACCCCTCAACACAAACTCCACATAACCCACCTGGGAGAATGCAATGCCTCAAATACCAAATGAAGATCCCACAAAGAACCACCACCCTGGGTAATGCTGTGTGAAGCACAGGGACACTCTTGGGACTTGTAGCCAAACAAACGCAAGGACAACACTGTCAGCCTTCCTGTCAGCACAGGCACACTACCCCACAGGGAAGCAGAGTCAAAAGGAAGGAAGTACGGGCATGCTGGGAAGGGGGTGTAGGCAATAGCATGATGGGAGTTGTAGTCACAGATATTGCTCACCCTCACAATTGGCCCATCAACACCACTCTGAACCATGCTCACATCACAGGGAGTGGATAAGGACTGACAAGATGGCTGACACTGGGTACTGCTGTGGGGAGCACAAGGCCCTGCTGGGAACTGTGCACCAACAAACAGCAGAACACCACTGCCTGACATCCTGAAAGCCAACTTGCACTCCCTGCAATGCAAGCACGTTGCATGGTGGGATATCTGGCTGGGTGGGAAGGAGGACTGACAGCACTGACCATAGTTACAAGCAGCTCTCCTCACACACCCCCTCAACACAAACTCCACATAACCCACCTGGGAGAATGCAATGCCTCACACACCAAATGAAGATCCCACAAAGAACCACCACCCTGGGTAATGCTGTGTGAAGCACAGGGACACTCTTGGGACTTGTAGCCAAACAAACGCAAGGACAACACTGTCAGCCTTCCTGTCAGCACAGGCACACTACCCCACAGGGAAGCAGAGTCAAAAGGAAGGAAGTACGGGCATGCTGGGAAGGGGGTGTAGGCAATAGCATGATGGGAGTTGTAGTCACAGATATTGCTCACCCTCACAATTGGCCCATCAACACCACTCTGAACCATGCTCACATCACAGGGAGTGGATAAGGACTGACAAGATGGCTGACACTGGGTACTGCTGTGGGGTGCACAAGGCCCTGCTGGGAACTGTGCAACAACGAACAGCAAGACACCACTGAATGACATCCTGAGAGTCAACCTGAACCCACTGCAAGGGTGGCATGCTTCATGGTGGGATAACTGGGCTAGGTGGAGAAGGATGGCCGGATGTCCATCAAATGCAACCAATGCTGGCCATGCACACACCTCAACATTCACATTGAAATGCCCCAGGTATGCAGGACAATGTGCTACACCAATATCAACCTCTTACTGTGACAACTTAGGACAATGCAATGTAGATGCCCGCATCCAGAGGTACAGTCACAACTGTCAGGTGTGTGAACCATTGATGCCTGTAGAAACATAACATACAATGTGTGTCTCTTCCAAATACAGGTGATGATGATGGGGACACAGCAGCAGGCGAGGAGGAGTCCCTGTCCCAGGCTCCGGGGGACACTGAGCTCACTGGTGTGGAACAGCCTCTGCCCTCCTCGGATGGCGAAGACCTACCTGGCACCTCCGGTGTGAGTCATCATGCAGCACCAGCAGGACCAACATCTGCACCCCCTGCACCCACCCCTCCAACAACTGCCAACACACAGACCACCCCCGCCGACACGGACAGACCAAGGACCACCGATGACAACAGCACAGGGCCCCAGGCCCACCGTGGAGCAAAGGACAACAACACCACTAACAACCCCCAAGGGGGCCTCGGGGCACCTGTGCATGCCACCGCAGGTCCTGCACGTGTCGCCAGGGGTAGTGGGAGGGGTGGTAGACATAGGTCGCTGCTTGCAGAGGGGTCTGGACTGCATGATGACCCACAACTGGCACGCATCGCTGATGCGTACCAGAATAGCACCGGAGAGGTCAGACAGGTAGTGGGGATCCTCAAGGACATACAACAGCAGCAGGCTGCCCATCATGCCCGCTTGGACTCCCACATGTCCCGTGTGGAGACACACATGTCTCGCATGGAGTCCAAGTGGGACACATTGCAAGAACTCACAGCGGTGCATAGGGACATATTGACATGCCTCCGCCAGATTAGCACCAACATGGCCACACCTCCCTGTGTGCCCACAACATCTGGTGCTGCAACAACTGACACCGCCACAGGGAGGGAGGAGGACTCTGGCGGAGACTCCCCTGCACCGCAGCAGCCTGCACGTGAGGGTCCCCCCAAAGAAGAGGGGTCGTCCGAGGAAGGAAAACTGAGAGGTTGATGGCCACGTACATCCCCCAGGAAGCCAACACCTGTTCCGGAAATTCTCCTTTGTGTGCAAACTTTTCACCCTGTCGAATGCAACACAACTCTCCCACATGACATGGGGAGTTCAAGTTGGACTAATGTATCATATGACTGTGGACTTCACTCAGGACATTTCTGCTACCAAGACTTCCAACTCATCTGGGAACTTTGGATCACAATCCCAATGTACAGCACCCACCATCCTGTGCACTATACACACACACATTTCTGTAAATAAAATCACTAGTACACCATACTTGCCTCTGTTGTTATTCAAATGTGGATACTGTTATGGTGATGATGATCTGCTAAATTACACTGTGTATGCTAACTGCTACAGCAAGTACAACACCGTCATGTGAGTCATGGTGACGTGACACATATGAGGGAGACACACCACTAGGGCTACACAACACAGAGACACCAGGGCCATCGGACTCATCGCCTACAGTGATGTTGCCAGGAAATACTGTGGAATGCACAGACACCACACCTATTCAGAGTCTGTGTCAACTAGCCCACAGGTGCAGTAAGCAAATGTCAGTCAGATGTGTGACCACAGACAACGCACATCCCAAAGTGAAGCACAGGTTTATTACACATTTGCAACATGTTGTTTCCACTACAAATGCAAGGTTTACCCACGTGGCAGTGGCCACACAGTCAACAAGTGCAGAAGATATGAAGTCCAGGGGTGTGTGGCACATCACCTGTAGGGAAACTACTGCTGCCACCCTGAAAGCTGAATCATGGTGTCGGGGGATCCAAGTTGACCAAAGTACTCAGTAAGCACCCTGTGAAGGACAGACATGACACACAGTTAAAACCACTGAAGAACAGGACAGAACTGCAATACTCATGCCCAATACATGTCACAAGACAACTACACAAAACCAAGTTAGCATGTCAAAACTGTTGGGGAGTACAGACTACCTGTAAGGACACATTGCTGCACGCATCCAGTCAAGTAGCACATGGCCACACTCAAACAGCACCAGAGCACCACCCACACATATCATGCAAACTCACATCATTCACATTACATCTCCCTGGATACTCACATTCAGCTGAAGAAGTTGGTGATGAGCTGTGTGCGGACATCATCATCATCATCATCATCACTGGCATCGTGGTCCAGGCCAGGATCCTCCACAGGTGGCGGACGTTGGTCATCGTCATCCAGGATGAGAGGCAACTCCTTCCGCACTGCCAGGTTGTGTAGCATGCAGCAGACGATGACAATCTTGCACACCTTTGCTGGGGCATATGGGAGGGCCCCTCCTGTCTTGTCCAGGCAGCGGAAGCGGCTCTTCAGGAGACCAAATGTCCGCTCAATCACTCTCCTGGTCCGACCATGTGCCTCATTGTAGCGCATCTGGGCTGGTGTCACAGGGTTCCTGAGGGGTGTCAGCAACCACGGCATGTTGGGGTATCCGGAGTCACCTACGGACAGACAAGTGCACATTAGCTGATTTGGAAAAGTGGGCGGTATACTACAGAGCAGAACACACACAATGGTACAAAGTCAGTACACACCGACAAGCCAGGCACGCTGGTTCTGCATCTGTGCCATCATCCTCGGGATGCGACTACTCCTCATCACGTAGGCATCGTGTGCTGAACCAGGGAAACGGGCACACACATGTGTGATGCTCATATCTGCAAGACATACCACCAGAGCATTGATCGAATGGTAATGTTTCCGGTTCCGGTATGCCTGCTCATGTGCCTGTGGTGGTACCAAAGCCACATGTGTCCCATCAATGGAGCCAATGACATGTGGCATCCTCCCCAGGGCATAGAAGTCACTCTTGAACGTCAGTGAGTTGTTGACGTGTAGGGAAATAGATGTACTGGTTCAGGCATCTCAACATTGCCTCCAAAACATCGCGTAGCACACGGCTGAACATAGTCTGTGACATCCCACCGGCAGTCGCCACAGTGTGTTGAAAGGTACCGGTGGCAAAGAAGTGTAGGGCTGCCATTACCTTCACCTTGGGGGTCAGCGCCGTAGGGTACGGCCGGCCAGGTTGCAAATGTGGTGCCAAGCGCACTGCCAAATCCTCAATCAGCTGCCTGGTGAAGCGGTACCGTCGGATGCTGTCACGTTCCACCATCGTTGCCAGGTCAGGGAATGGTCTATGGACAGCTGGAGCCCTGCAGTGCATAGGTTGAAGAAAGAAAGATTGTCAGTCACCCCACATATGTGCCATTCACCATACTCAATTTCACATGATACATCATTACGAGACACAAGTACTTGATGTGTGTGCCGTTCTGTTCGGACATAACTCGCACCTACATGGCCATCATCTAACTTCTCAGTACAACATGTGTGGACAACAGGTTCCAGGTTGTGCTATGGGAAACCATTAGGCTGTGTCACAGTACCCATTTACTGCTGTCACGTTCCACACACACACCACAGTGACATGTCTGGACAGATGCGCCACAGGCATCACAGCTCATTGACAGGTAGATTCCCAGTGACCCTGTCTTGCCACATGGCCACTGGCATGACATGGCGTATCATGTACACGTCAGAAAAACAAACATGACTCCCACAGGTAGTGGCCCCTGTCGCCTCCGCAGGACAGACATGGACGCCAGTGACGCACAACATCAAAGTCCATGCACAAACAACGTTGATGTGGAGACTGTCTCCCATCGTGCACATGGAATCAGAGACATCGGAAACACAACATGCACACAGACTGTGGAGGGACATCACTATTGTGGCAATGGCTCACCCAGTGACGTACATGCCTTCCCCCATGGGACCCTGGGGGTATGTGACATGTCACACACATACACAACCTGGAAATGTGACCATGCCACATGCTCCGAAATGAACTGTTGCACATCACAGTGGTCATGTGCACAACACACAAAGGACCCTGTCCCCATGAACACATGCACAGCCTGGGTGTGGCTGCCCACAAGTGCCACCACAGAAACCACATGTTAACCCCCATACACAGAAAAGGTAATGCAGCCTTACATGCCTTAGGAAACAGTGTGGACTGGGTGTGGTGTTGTAGGTGTGCCCCTGGGTCTCTGGCAGGTATATGTGGCTGGCATACGTTCACCAGTGACAAGCATGGTGACATATGCGACTGACCTGTACAGGTACGCGTTGTACAGCAATGGACCGTTCGGTGTGCCCGGCCGGCCCATTGCATCTGTTGTGAGCGGGTACGCGTTGTATCCCGAAATACGCGTTGTACAGCAATGGACCGATCGGTGTGCCCGCACGGCCCATTGCATCTGTTGTGAGCGGGTACGCGTTGTACAGCAATGGACCGATCGGTGTGCCCGGCCGGCCCATTGCATCTGTTGTGGCGAGTACGCGTTGTATCCCGAATACGCGTTGTACAGCAATGGACCGATCGGTGTGCCCGGCCGGACCATTGCATCTGTTGTGAGCGGGTACGCGTTGTACAGCAATGGACCGATCGGTGTGCCCGCACGGCCCATTGCATCTGTTGGGAGCGGGTACACGTTGTACAGCAATGGACCGTTCGGTGTGCCCGGCCGGCCCATTGCATCTGTTGTGAGCGGGTACGCGTTGTACAGCAATGGACCGATCGGTGTGCTCGCACGGCCCATTGCATCGGTTGGGAACGGGTACGCGTTGTATCCCGAAATACGCGTTGTACAGCAATGGATCGAACGGTGCGCACGCGTTGGCTGGGGCCTGGCATGGCAACGGACGCGTATTCGAAGCTTCAACGAGTCTGATGCAGTGAATTCAGTTGGCCAGCCACAACAATGTTGCAAAATCATGGGTGTCATGAACTTGGATTTTTGAAGGATGCTGTGGGCGTGTATTAGTGCTGCTATTCCATGGATTGGTCAGATTCAGAAGATGCAAACGACTTGGACCTATCACTTTGGACACATGGGACAGTATCTGCCTCTGCAGCACACATATAATGCTGGCTGTTCCCCATGAGAGCTCACTTGCCTGCACTACATGCTCCAGGACGACATCTGCCACCAACACTGCTGCTGTCTCTGCATCCTCTGGCTACTGCAATGGCACGTACTGTGGAGAGAGCCCCAGCCTTCAGCCTTGAGGAGAACCAGGCCCTGCTGGACAGCCTCCTTCCACAGTACAGCAAGCTGTATGGGACACCAGGGGAGCAGGTGAGTGTGCTGTCCACTGCCTTACTAATTTTGCATGTTGTCTGACTAGCAGGACTTACAGTGTGCACACCACTGGCTAGCATGCTCACTGAGTAGTTCTGACCCCCAAAGTGTGTAGTTACATGCACTGAACAGGTACAGTGCAGTAACAGTGCATTCCAACAAGGTTTACTTCCCATGCAATGATACCATGTAGTAACTGCTGGCAAACTGTTCATAGCCATCGTTGCACTGCCTGTGTACATCATGTGCCCCAGTGATTGAGACATGTATATCCAACTGTGTGATGCACGTATATGTTGCATGTGTAGTAATGGCATTTTCACTTTGTCATCCTCACAGGTTGATGCCCATCAGAAGCAGGAAATCTGGCTGAACATCGCCCGGGCAGTAAGATCCGTGGGGGACTACAAGCGCCGGATCCGCAACTGCCAGAAGAGGTGGCAGGACCTTCGAGGCTGGACCCGGAGGATCGCAAGGGTCCAGCTGAAGCTGTCGCCTCCTCGCAGGAGGGGCGGACACCGGACCCTGACCCCCCACATGCTCAGGATCCTGGCGGTGGTCTTCCCTGACCTGGATGGGCAGCTGAAGGCCAGACAGCAGCAAGGAGGGGGTGAGTCCATGACAGCACTGTGCACTTTGTCTGACATGCTATGTGCCCTCCTCTGGCCTGGTTAAACTTCCACAGTACATCAGTCTTGTGGTCCAGGACCCATGTCCCTCTATTGTGACATGCCCACTCCTCATCTGATACGCATATGTGTGGCCCTTACAGTCAGGAAATTCTGTCACTTGGGGACTGTGTCATTGCATTTTGCTTTGCTCAAGGTGGGGGACAGCATTTGTTCCGGTGACTATGTTGTGGGATTCATGGGTGGGTCAATTGCTCACACAATGCCCAAGTCCTGACATGTAATCTGGGTGTAACTTTGATATGTGGTCCACTTGCTGATCTGATTCACCACATGTCCCTGGGGTATTTGGCACCCCCCATGCTGCGGGTGGGAACAATGTTTGGGCCTCAGGAGTATGTATATCAAGTGTGTCACACATGCTTAGACACCTGCCTACTGTCCAGGACTCATCCCTCTTACAGGTGGAGCTGGACAGTCATGCCTACTCCAGGGCATACAATAGACTCTGTACTCCCACTCCCGTGGATCATCTGACATGTTGTGATCAGTGACATGTTCCCTCAGGTGTCTGCCTCTGTGTCATTGTGCTGTGGCTTCGTTGTCAGGACTACTGGGATGTTTGTCGGTTAGGGTTCAGCATGCCATCTGAGATGTGACCATGAGAGACGATACTTCTGTGACTTATAGATGTTTGATCACTTGACTGTGCACACAGGTGTATGCGACTGTGACTTTCAGGCAGCTGTTATTCATTCACAGCACACTGTGAGGTGCTCAGGTTCTGGGAGTTGTGTTTCATGTCCCCCATATGTCCAATTGGCATGACGTGGACAAATACTAGTTCAGATGATGTGGTGTGGGGATGGACATGTGCACTTGTCAGTTACATAACTTGCATTCCCCATGTCCTAGGATTGTGACACAGTGCAGACTGTTGTTGGCAGGCTGCCATGGCCATGTGACTGGAGACAGTGATGTATGACTTTGCACGCATGCCTGTGTCATGGCATTAAACTTCCTAAGAGTGATCCTGCAGGGGAGTGACATGTGCAACATGCACCCCATTGTGGCATGGACTATCCGGACATGGGTGCATCATGGTGTCTGGTGCTGGTATGCATCACATGCATTTCTATTTAGACTCTGGCCATCCCTTTCTCCGGACACCTGCACTGACTCAGTGGCAAGAGATGTGATGTGTGCATGTTCACATACTTCACCGTGTTCCCTGCAATGTCCAACAACTGTGTAGGTGGTGCATGTGTCCACACTGGGGTCTTACCATCAGACAGGCACCAGACAGATGGGTGCAAGGGCAGGAGGGGTGTGAGTCCCATGGTTGACCATCAGACTGACAATTGGCTTCTCCAAATCTGTGTGAGGAGTTTTGGCAATGTTCAACTAAGGATGCCAGGGCTGGCTCTGTAAGTGCTGTACTTACTGTGGTGTGTGCGGTCAGTGCAGGTGACTGATGTTTGTCTGTTTCCCTAATTGTTTGCAGATACATCCACGGCCACAGGAGGGGACAGCTCCACGGACCAGGAGGAGCAGCGGAGCCAGACTGGGTCAGCATCCGACGAGTGGTCAGAGGGACCCAGTGGCACGGAGGGCGAGGGGAGCCACACCGAGGAGTCCTCAGCACCATCCACCTCAGCTGAGGACCACAGCAGCTCGGAGGATGACTCCCTTGTGGAGGCGGGTGTCAGCAGCCACCACACCCCGCTAGTCTGTCTGGCCCCGCCACCACCACCACCACCGCCCTCCCATTGGCTCCAATTCCAGAGGTTCGTGGAGGCTCCCGTGTTCGGGAGCGTGTCTCCTTCGTGCCAGGCACCGCACCCCCTGCCCCTGTGTCCCCTGCTGCCCTGAGTGAGGAGTCTGTGTACCTACTTCGGCAGCCCCATGTAGGGCAGACAGCAATGCTGAGTGTCCTCCATGCACACACCACTTTGTTGACACAGCTGGTGTCGTTCATGGAGGGCATCTCGACGGGTATGTCTGCCCTACAGAGGAGCAATAAGTCCATGGACTCCTCCCTGACGGCAGCAGTGTCCCTCCTCCAACAGTCCCTCCCACCTCCTACCTCTGCCCCATCCACACTTCCTGGCACCCTACCTGTCCAAAGCACATGCACACCTGCACAATCACCCAAGCACACAGACACGAGCAGCACAGACACACCCAAAAGAAAGGCAAGACGTGCACACAAGCATCCTCAGGGGACAGATACCACACACACAGGGGATGGGGAACAGACACACACACAGGCATCCACAGTCACTCCGCAGTCCTCCAAATCCTCTCCCTCCAAGACCCCTTCCCTTGCCTCACCTGCAACCCCACCTACACAGCAGGTCTTCCTGTGTGACCTCGGCCTCTTCCCCTCCGATCCTGCAGATCCGGCATACCGGGGGAAGAGGAAGTCCACCCACACAGAGGGGAGTGCCACGCGCCCCCGGACACCCTCCCCCAGGCGCATGCAGACTGAGGACCCCATTCGGAAGTCCCCCCAGACCAGGAAGGGCAAGACCCCACCACCACGCAGCTCCACCACCCAGTCTCTCTCCTCCATCCCCCAGGCCACCACTCCACAGGTTCCACCGCCACACCCTGCCCCAGGTTCCCCCACACACCGATACTGCCTCCCCAAACTGCTTAGGCCCACCCCCCCTGCCACTTGCTCTTCCACCCCCAACCCAGACGCTCAGCCTGTTTGTGCCACTAGTGTGGAGACCGGGTCCCCCCCCTCTGTCCTGCCCACCTCATCTGCGCCCCTTCCACTCCCTTGGAGGCATGCACTGCAGTGGAGTCCACAACCACCCCGTCTGACTCGGGCACTGCAGTGGGGACCCAGTCCACTCCATCAGACCAGCCCACTGCAGTGGTTGCAGCACCAACACCATCTGACTTGTGCCCTACAGTGGTGCCAGGCCCCCTGAGTCAGACACCTCCACTGCAGTTGCTGGTGACACTCCTGCACCCACCACCCCTTCACTGCCTCACTCTGGCATCCCCTGATCCTGTCCCTGCGGTGCCTGGCCTGCCCCTTGTATGCCCCTCCAAGGGGGATGTCCCCTGTCCCTACCAGTGCAGGCAAGCAATGGGTGACAAGTTGTCACATATCACCCTGTTGGGACTGTGTATTTGGACTGGCCATTGGCCTTAGTTTAATTTGGACTTCTGATTTTTTATTGACATTTGCTGAATAAAGCCTATTTTTGTTTACTTGTGGTTTTTCTTTTGATGTACATGATGTAGATGAGTATCATCATGCATTTGCAGTTGTAATAGTGTTCAGATCAGGGAAATGAAGTGTTGCAGTGATGGACTCCATGTGGTCCATGGGATATGTGTCCTGTTGTAGTCTGGATCTATGGCATCCTCTGCTGCAGTCTGAGGGTGTGATGTTCAGCATATGACACAGGGATGTACGTTTTGCATTTGTAAATTAACATCTTTGTCTTACAGTGATGCACATCTGGTGGGCTTACCACTGTTCAATGTTTCTATTTCCCTGACTGTGTGCCCATCTCCACTGGACATGCAGTTTAGCACACCAATGTTGAAGGACTCATCAGTGTATACAGTGCACCTTGCTTGACACGTGTTTTGGGTGTATGCAGATGACTGACGTGACACTCCCGTACCCAGGCTGATGTGAGCAGAGCCTTCAGTGTGTTGTAGTTGTTGACTCACTGACCGAGTGTTCTGCCGACATGTTTGAGTCGTGCACAGACAAGGTTTGGCACAGCAGACCTTCCACAACAGTGGAGTGCCCTCATGGCAGTGTGTATTCCCGTGACATTGCCTGGGCCCGTGTTTTGTGTTGTGTAAGCATGTCTGTGCGTGTACCCTTCCCTTTTCCTACACAGGCTGTGTCCCTACGGATGTTCCTGTTTCTGATGCTTGCTGAGTTGTTCTGTGTTCATCCAGCATCTTGGACCTGGTTACTCCGGGATGTGGGTGCATGGCAAACTAAGGTTCATCAGGTTGTCATCCCAGGTTGTCTTTGTTGTCAGGGCTGGGGATGTGGGCAAACGCAGATGGGACACATTCAGGATTCCCCTTGGCACTTGTTGGTTACACATGTCATGTAATTTACAGTCTGTGGTAGCTTTCAATGATTGTGACACGTTGTGTGTGTGACTGCTGCCACTCCTCAGGGTCAGAGCTGCAATGTTGGAAGTTGTGTACGTGTGTTCTTTGTGTGTCACCTTGTCTTCTTCATTGGTGTGTGACTATGGCCAGGATCCCATTGATTGTGGTGGATTTCACGTCATGCCCATGTACTGCGTAGTGTGCAGTGTGTCAGACATTCACGAGTCTTGTTGACTGGCCATGTGTGATGGGTTTCTGCACCTTAGTTCCCACCACCACCCCTGGGATTGTCATGGGTGCATGTGCAATGTCACCAGTCCATGTGAGCTTCACTGCTGCACATTGGTGGAGATCAAGGTGTGTGGTGTTGAGTGTGTGCAAATGTGAGTTGTTGCACGGCTAGACCCCTACCTCCATATTGGCCATGGCTGGCAGGCCGTACAGTTTGATTTGTGCTTGTGTAGGTCTGATGGTAGTTTGTTGCTCAGGACACATGGCTGTGGTTCACAGTGTGAATGACATCTACCTTTGTCATCACAGTGGGATTATCATGCAGGCTAGTGTCACCACAATGTGGGGTCCCTGGGGGTAGTGCTGTGGTGGGTCTGTCTCTTGCTGTGTTAGTTGCTGTTCCTACTAGCTTGTGTGACATGTGTAATTTGGGCTCCCTCTCATCTAACAATGCCTCTTTGCCCACATAGGGGAATCCGATCCATGAGTTACTTTTGTATGGCACTGTATACACATCTGTGTAATTGGAATTCAGGCCTCCTCATGTGTTGTGTGGTTGCCTGGGGACACTGGCACACACCCCCATCACCTGTTGTGTTTGATATGCAGTGTGAGTCTGCCTGTTTGTGTTTGTGCATTTGCACCACTGCATTGGCATATCTTGAGTGTGCCATTGGCTGTATGTTGTTTGGTGGCTTTCCCCTGCTGTCCCTGGGACTCCTAGGTCATCAGTCAGCACAATAATCATGGTTTGTATGTCCCATTGCTGCCATGGTATGGTATTTGTTCACCTGACATCTACAGTCTCCACAGGATATCTACATTTGTGTGTCCATTGGTGCAGATATGTGGGTCTGCATTATGATGGTCACTTCTGTCATTGTGTTATTTGTGAATGTTGACAATGTGAGCCCCCATGGGTGATGTTTGTATGCACATGGCCAAAGGTATGTTTTATTTGCACTGCACTGTTTGCCTCACCCAATCTATGTTGCTATGGGACACAAGCACTACTATGCCACTGATGTGTTTGTTGTTGTGTGACCAGGAATCATCCATGCAGTTTGGCTTTGGCAGCTTTTACCCTGACTACACTTCCCTTTTGCTGGTGATGGTGCTTTGGGCCCCATTGCCACACTGTTCAAAATGTGCATCAGCTAGGGACCCCACACTTCCCTTTTGGTCACTGTGGTGATGGGGCTTTGGGCCCCATTGCCACACTATTCAAAAGGTGCATCAGCTATGGACCCCACACCTCCCTTTTGGTCACTGTGGTGATGGGGCTTTGGGCCCCATTGCCACACTGTTCAAAAGGTGCATCAGCTATGGACCCCACACTTCCCTTTTGGTCACTGTGGTGATGGGGCTTTGGGCCCCATTGCCACACTGTTCAAAAGGTGCATCAGCTATGGACCCCACACTTCCCTTTTGGTCACTGTGGTGATGGGGCTTTGGGCCCCATTGCCACACTGTTCAAAAGGTGCACCAGCTATGGACCCCACACTTCCCTTTTGGTCACTGTGGTGATGGGGCTTTGGGCCCCATTGCCACACTGTTCAAAAGGTGCACCAGCTATGGACCCCACACTTCCCTTTTGGTCGCTGTGGTGATGGGGCTTTGGGCCCCATTGCCACACTGTTCAAAAGGTGCATCAGCTATGGACCCCACACCTACCTTTTGGTCGCTGTGGTGATGGGGCTTTGGGCCCCATTGCCACACTGTTCAAAAGGTGGATCAGCTATGGACCCCACACTTCCCTTTTGGTCGCTGTGGTGATGGGGCTTTGGGCCCCATTGCCACACTGTTCAAAATGTGCATCAACTATGGACCCCACACTTACCTTTTGGTCGCTGTGGTGATGGGGTGTTCAACCCCATTGCCACAGTGGCCATGGTCGGCTTGCATTGTGGAGGCCACACACATTTATGTGTGACACATGTGCTAGGGGTCACATTGTATGTTCAATGTCATGTTCAGTGTTGTAGGCATTTGTCACAGACTACACACGCTTGTCATGGTGTTGGGGGGGATGTAATTTTCAGACATTCCTTATGTGGGAGTATGCTGGTTGTGTCATGCATTACCCGTCCTATGAGTAGGGGTGGAGGTAGTGACAGGCATCCAGCCCCTATGAGTAGGGGTGGTGGTAGTGGTAGGCATCCAGGCCCCCTGAGTAGGGGTGGTGGTAGTGGCAGGCATCCAGCCCCCTGAGTAGGGGTGGTGGTAGTGGTAGGCATCCAGGCCCCTGAGTAGGGGTGGTGGTAGTGGTAGGCATCCATCCCCTAAGGGTGGGGATGGTAGTAGTGACAGGCATCCAGCCCCCTGAGTGGGGTGGTGGTAGTGGCAGGCATCCATCCCCCTAAGGGTGGGGATGGTAGTAGTGATGGGCATCCAGCCCCCTATGAGTGGGGATGGTAGTAGTGATGGGCATCCAGCCCCCTATGAGTGGGGATGGTAGTAGTGATGGGCATCCAGCCCCTATGAGTAGGGGTGGTGGTAGTGGTAGGCATCCAGGCCCCTGAGTAGGGGTGGTGGTAGTGGCAGGCATCCAGCCCCCCCTGAGTAGGGGTGGTGGTAGTGGTAGGCATCCAGGCCCCCCTGAGTAGGGGTGGTGGTAGGCATCCAGACCCCCTGAGTAGGGGTGGTGGTAGTGGCAGGCATCCAGCCCCCTGAGTAGGGGTGGTGGTAGTGGTAGGCATCCAGGCCCCTGAGTAGGGGTGGCGGTAGTGGTAGGCATCCATCCCCTAAGGGTGGGGATGGTAGTAGTGACAGGCATCCAGCCCCCTGAGGGGGTGGTGGTAGTTGCAGGCATCCAGCCCCCCCTGAGTAGGGGTGGTGGTAGTGGCAGGCATCCAGCTCCCCCTGAGTAGGGGTGGTGGTAGTGGTAGGCATTCAGCCCCCAGAGGGTGGGGATGGTAGTAGTGACAGGCATCCAGCCCCCCCTGAGTGGGGTGGTGGTAGTGGCAGGCATCCAGCCCCCCCTGAGTAGGGGTGGTGGTAGTGGTAGGCATCCAGGCCCCCTGAGTAGGGGTGGTGGTAGTGGTAGGCATCCATCCCCTAAGGGTAGGGATGGTAGTAGTGACAGGCATCCAGCCCCCCTGAGTGGGGTGGTGGTAGTGGCAGGCATCCATCCCCTAAGGGTGGGGATGGTAGTAGTGACAGGCATCCAGCCCCCCTGAGTGGGGTGGTGGTAGTGGCAGGCATCCAGCCCCCCTGAGTAGTGGTGGTGGTAGTGGCAGGCATCCATCCCCCTGAGTAGGGGTGGTGGTAGTGGTGAGCATCCAGGCCCCTGAGTAGGGGTGGTGGTAGTGGTAGGCATCCAGCCCCCTGAGTAGGGGTGGTGGTAGTGGTGGGCATCCATCCCCTAAGGGTGGGGATGGTAATAGTGACAGGCATCCAGCCCCCTGGAGTGGGGTGGTGGTAGTGGCAGGCATCCATCCCCTAAGGGTGGGGATGGTAGTAGTGACGGGCATCCAGCCCCTATGAGTGGGGATGGTAGTAGTGATGGGCATCCAGCCCCCTATGAGTGGGGATGGTAGTAGTGATGGGCATCCAGCCCCCTATGAGTGGGGATGGTAGTAGTGATGGGCATCCAGCCCCCTATGAGTAGGGGTGGTGGTAGTGGTAGGCATCCAGGCCCCCCTGAGTCAGGGTGGTGGTAGTGGCAGGCATCCAGCCCCTCCTGAGTAGGGGTGGTGGTAGTGGCAGGCATCCAGCCCCCCCTGAGTAGGTGTGGTGGTAGTGGTAGGCATCCAGGCCCCCCTGAGTAGGGGTGGTGGTAGTGGTAGGCATCCAACCCCCCTGAGTAGGGGTGGTGGTAGGGTGGTGTTGGTGGTAGGCATCTATCCCCCTATGGGTGTGTATGGCATTGGTGATGGCCATCCCACCCCTATGGTTCTGCTGTTGCTAGTGTACGTCATTTGTGCATCCCTATGTGTGTGTGACATATTTCGGGTACGTGTCGTTTGTTTGTATTGTTGGTGTTTGTTAGAAATGGGATCTCTAGTTGGCAAGGGCTTGCACCTTTGTCCAAGTAGGGACCCTTCTTCCTAGTCAGGGTAAGGGAGTTACACTCCTAAAATAACCCCTGCTCACCCCCTTGGTAGCTTGGCACGAGCAGTCAGGCTTATTCTAGAGGCAGTGTGTAAAGCATTTGCACATAACCAACAGTAATACAGTGTACGCACTACAAACTGACACCACACCAGTTTAGAAAAATATCCAATATTTTTATATACTTTAAAACAAGACCAAATATGATAAAAATCCACAGTACAATACTTTAAAAATGATTACGTTGCAAGATAACTTCTTCTTTGCAGGAATAGTTCAAAAACAAAGTTCGTACGAGTCGGTAGCT
Source organism: Calotriton arnoldi (assembly GCA_963921515.1). Classification (NCBI taxonomy): domain Eukaryota; kingdom Metazoa; phylum Chordata; class Amphibia; order Caudata; family Salamandridae; genus Calotriton; species Calotriton arnoldi. The sequence continues at coordinate 8,457,994 of CAWUFW010000015.1, forward strand.
CCGTCGGAGTCTACCGCGATGCTGAAAACCACAGAGCCTAACAGTTCCAGCCGACCCCGTCGATACGGGCCAGCAGAGTCGTGAACAGACTCGGTCACAGTACTTTTTCTCGTTGTGGCGGGCACAGAGTGTGCGAGCCGGTCGGCGTACGTCGCGGTTGCGGTGTAAGATGGAAGCGGTGCAGGGCGCGGTGTCCTCTCGATGCGGTGCAGGCAGCGGCTCAGTGACAATCGTGTAGACGGAGTCGGTGAGTCCAAGGCGTGCGGTGCAGGGGTGAGACGGTGCTCGATGCGGTGCTGGCAGGTTGCGATGCAGGCGACCAAGCCGGAGTGCGGGAGCTGGCGTCGGACAGCGGTTCGAGTCGGAGCGGTGCGTCGCAAGCGTGCGAGCGGTGCCCCAACTTCGATGCGGTCATGAGTGTTGAGCCAGTTACAGCGACAGCTTCGGTCTGGTCCGGCTGGCATAGTGAAGCGATGCGATGCGAACTGCGGTGCCCACAGGTCACGGTGCAAGCAGCGGCTCGGTGGCGATGGCGGCGGACGTCGTCGTCGGTGAGACCAGGGTTGCGGTGCGAGATGCGGACGGTGCGGTCTGTGGTGCAAACAGGACACCGGGCCAGCGATGGAGTCGGTAGACGGAGTCGGTTGCGGTTCCCTTCCTCTGTGGCAACTGAAACAGCGGTTCCAGAAGCGGTACCCAGAGGGTTGTGAAGTCTTTGCAGTCCCTGAGACTTCTTAACAGGAGGCCAGCTCGGTTTCAGGCCCTTGGAGATTCTCAGCACAAGTAGTAGAAAGTTCAGTCCAGTCCTTTCACTGCCCAAGGCAGAAGCAGCAGCTGCAGGCCAACCCAACAAAGCAACAACACAGCAAAGGGGCAGTACTCCTCCTGGCAGCTCTTCCAGCTCTTCGTCTTGGCAGGTTCCTTGGTTCCAGCGAGATCTAAATTCATGGGGTCAGGGCCCCAATATTTATATCCCAAATTCCTTTGTTCTCTGAAGGCAGAGAGGCTTTTGCCTGGCCCAAACCAGTTCTGGTCAGTCTTGGAGCACTTTGTTGACAAGCCTCCGTATTTCCTTTCAGGGTGCAGGCCAGGGACATTAGACGCACCACAGGAGGTGGAGCCAGCATTGTGGAGGGAAGGCCCAGCCCTATTCAGGTCCCAGGTGTACTCCTCCCACCCATCTACATGTAGATCTGGCTATTCAGCCCTGTGCTGACTCACCCTGTCTCCTGGCATCCCCCAGCCCCTGTCACTCACACTCCAGACAAGGAATACACAACCTAGCAGAGGCAGGCTTGGATGGTTCGATAAGAAAATACCCACTTTCTAAAAGTGGTATTTTCGAACACAGAATGTTAAAACCAACTTCACTAAAAGATGCATTTTATCATTCTGAGTCCAGGCATACTAAACTCGAATTTCTACCATGTTCCCTGGGTCAGTTAGGATTATAAGCTGTAATAATCAAAACTGCCCATTCTGGCCTATGGGGAACAGGTAGCCTTGCAATAGTGAAAACGAAATAGGCTGTAATTCACTATCAGGACATGCCCCACACACCAGGGCATGTCCTACCTTTCACATACAATGCACCCTGCCCACAGGGGTACCTTGGGCCTACCTTAGGGGTGACTAACATGTAGAAAAGGGAAGGTTTAGGGACTTGCAAGTGTGTGCACTTGCCAAGTCGACATGGCAGCCCCAGGCTGCGCACAGGCTCTGCAATGGCAGGCCAGAGTTACACTTTATGGGCTGTTTGCGTGGGTGGCACAATCCAGTGCTGCAGCCCACCAACAGCATTTGATCTATAGGCCCTGGCACGCGCAGTGCACTTTACAAGGGACTGACACATAAACCAAATAGGCCAATCATGGAAACACCAATCCATAACACATTTTATACAGGAGCACTTGCACTTTCCCACTGGACAGCAGTGAGGAAAGTGCGCAGAATCATTACACCAGCAAAAACAGAGTCAAAAACGGGAGGTCAGAAAGCAAAAAGTCAGGGGAAACACGCCAAAAGATGCCAAGTCTAACAGTGTTTGACTTACCGTCTGCGCCGTACGCGTCCGTGCCGGTCCTGGTAATAGATGTAGAGTATAGGTAGGACCTGCGCAATGGGATTCATGCTTGGATCGTCTCGTTCGGGTTTCTCATGTCTTCGAGTCGTACTCGTAGCAGACTTGTTCGATCTCGTAGCCGTGGATCGTCTTGTGGCGCGAAACGGAGCTTATGTACGGCTCGCCCGGATGCTCAAACGTCCCGGACGTAGCGGCGGGTTCGGCGCGTACAGAGTGCGCATCGTACTCGTCCGGCCGGAAGGTGCTGTGTATTTGCTTCCGTACGACTCGATTCGGCGTTTACGGATCTGGCTCGGGCGGGGAACAGGAGCTGGATTGGGTAAGTACGGCTCGCTCGGAAACTGGGTTGTTATACGCATCGTACTTGTTCGTCCGGACGAGTGTTCGAATCGGTCGGGAAACACGCAATCGGCTGTTTTTTTTTCCGGACGAATACTGTTATGTGCGCTTCCGGCCGAGATCGGAATCGACCCCTTAGTTGTTACACGTGATACGACCAAAATCATGACTGAAATTACCGGACTCACGCTCTCAGAAGAGGAAGTTGAAAGAACCATCGCATCGATGCTCCCCCTAGCAGGGACATCACATAGAGATTCAGACAAATCTAGCCAATGTTGGGACAAACTATCTGAACTAACAAGGAACCAAATAAAAACCTTGGTGCATGGCATCATGATGACCGAGTATTTAAGATCTAATACCGCTTTACGAGGGCTAATTGTACGCAATGAGCCTTTCACATTTCAGCAAGACAAAACCTTTAAAAAGGATTGGTCGCTCATTTCCTGGCACTGCACCAGGGACTGGCTGGTCCTTATAATTAAGACTGCTGCACGACTGTCAGAAGAGATGAAAGGAGAAATCCAAACACTAGAAATCCGCCTAAGAACCTTTCAAGGCGTCACTGAGCTTAAAAAACGCCTTGAAGAATTGAATAAATCAATGACGGATTTTGAAATAACCTTGAAGGATACTAAGTATACTAATTTCAAGAAAGACCTGAAGTCCTTCTCACACGATAAAGTCTACCCATACACCAAGGAAGGATACGTCCCGTCAGGGAGAAACCCGGGATACAACACCGACAGCGACGGATCTGATACTGGCTCAGACCACTCTGAAGGAAGCTACAACCAAAACAATAGAAACAGGAACAGACGACCACGCGGAGGACGCTTCAGGAACCAAGGAGGACAAAACTATGGCTGGCCAACATACCAAGGACCACCACCATATGGCGGCCCACCACCTTTTTTCTATGGTCCACCGCCCTTCCACCAACAGGCATACCAACAGCAGCCACATGCATTCTGGGATCAAGTACAGCCTAACGACCCACAAAACCATTCTTTTTTAGGAAGAGGCAAGGTACCACAGAGGGGAAAATCCAGAAGAAGCCAACAAGTGCAATGGGCTCAACCCCTGGAAACTTCGAGGAGCCATACCAGGAGCATGGGCCCACCGGACAACCCAACAACCAGCAACCACCCAGTTTAGTGGTAAACCTGTCAGACATCAACCTGACTTTAACACAAAAATCAGTTCTAGAAAAAGGACTTGGTTTTGTGCCAACTCCAAGCATGGATAAATTCAGACTCTGCCGTGAACTCAACGAGTTCATCAGGAAAATTAAACTCCAGGTTTACTTCAAAGACAAATCACCTACTAATAATATGGAAAGCGACACAGGTCTCCACAAAAAGTCCAACTTTACACCACCAGCGGCTAGTCTTCCTGTGGAACTGCTGGCTTTTGAAAAAGCAGTCCTTAAGGAAGTGTCTGAAATAGACCCCAGGTCTATAAAAACTTACCACAACACAAGCAAGAAAGAACATGAGGTCATACAACAATTGGCATTGGAGAAGAAAGTTACTATAAAACCAGCAGACAAAGGCGGCACCATAGTACTACAAAACACTACTGCATATCGTGAAGTGTGCCTACAACTGTTGGCGGACGAAAGAAACTACACTAAAATCAAGGAAGACCCGACGGAACGCTTACGCGTAGAAATCGCCTACCTGGTGGAAGAATCCACAGCGAATAACTGGATAACTAAGAAAGAAGCGGATTTTTGGGAAAACAACAACCCTACAATTCCTTACTTCTACACCATTCCTAAAATCCATAAGTCAATGGAAAAACCACCAGGAAGACCAATAGTGTCAGGCATTGGGTCAATTCTGGAACCGCTCTCAAAATTTGCCGATGCTTTCCTACGACCCATCATACAAAGTACTAGTACGTACCTACAGGACACAAAAGCAGTTCTGTGCCTCCTACAAGACCTACAATTCAATCCAACAACCAACATCCTAATTGGGCTTGATGTGGAAAGCCTCTACACCAGTCTACCGCACACAGAAACCTTACAAATTCTTGAAGAAGTACTCTTTGAAAACCCATGGGTTTACCACACACCCAGACACGTAGTCCTTGAATGTTGCCGGCTGGCCCTAACGGAGAATTACTTCAGGTTCGAAGACACTTTGTTCAGCCAAGTGCACGGTACCAGTATGGGGAGCACTTTTGCGCCGAGTGTAGCAGGACTCTACGTCCATCACCTTGAAACGCAGAAGATACTAAACTACCAGAATTCACACATCGGAAACCTAAAGCTCTGGAAACGCTACATCGATGATGTGCTTGTGATCTGGGAAGGTAATGAGTCTGAGGCCACGAATTTCATCAGTTGGCTGAACCTACAGGACCCTTTTTTAAAGTTTACTCAGACTATGAGTAGGTCCCATTTGGTCTTCCTGGACCTAAACATCATGGCAAATCAAGGTGGTTTGACTACAACCCACGCATTTTAAACCGACAGCTAGGAATTGTCTTCTAATCTACGACAGCTTCCATCCAAAGCAATTGAAAGACAACTTACCTTTCAGACAATTCTTGCGTCTGAGGCGAAATTGCACTGAAAAAGAAGACTATAACATCCAATCAAAAGACCTATCAGAAAAACTAAAAGCAAGACACTATCCAAAACATCTAATCTCAACAGCCAAAAAAGAGCAGCAAACAACCACAGAGAAGCTCTCCTTGAACTCAGACAAAAAGAAAACACCATACAAGACAAAAGACCAATTTGTATAACCACTTATAACATTGCGTCAAACAAGGTGACCAAGATCATCAAAAAACACTGGCGGACACTAAACAGTGCAAACTTAGACATACCTAGACCTATGTTTAGCCACAGAAAAGGGAAAAACCTAAAAAACTACTTTGTCCATACTCGCCCCAAGAACAATACCAAACCTGATGGGCAAAAGACCCTGCACACTTTACCTGCCGGACATTACCCATGCAGTAACTGCAGTGTTTGCCACCTGACGTCAGCCACCAAAAAAGTGGCCTTCAACAATCATATGACCTGGGAACTACGCATTTTTACTAATTGTAACACCACAGAGGTAGTATACTTGATCACCTGCACCTGCAACCTTCACTATGTAGGGATGACCACTAGAAAAGTGAGTACTAGGATTGTCGAGCACCGCAGTAACATCAGGTGCAAGCGGGCAACAACAAAAATGACAACACACTTTATTGAAAGGCAACACACACCCAACGACATGAAATGGGTGGTCCTTGAACATGTCAAAAGCAATGACAACCTTGAGCAAAGATTACTCGAGAAAGAGCAACGCTGGGTTTTCAAATTGCGTACCGATAGCCAAGGTCTCAACAACAGCATTCCGTGGGGCCATTTCTCAAGATGAAACCACAGAGGAAACCACAACTGCATCATACTACTGAGTTATCTATTTCTCGTTAACACCTTAGTCAGGGCACACCAGATTCATAAAGCCACTCTGCTATACTAACGGGGCCCTTTCATGTATTGTCACACTCCTGAATTATGAAAGAGGTAACAGAAGCCCCTACGAATATTCATAACCTTTTTTGTAACAGAGTACCCCATATATGATAGAGGTAACATAAGCCCTCCTTTATCCACAAACTCATTGCTAGGCACACCGCGTTTGTCTACATGTACGTATTGTTTTCCTTCCCTTTATGTGATAATTTTCATTAACATATATTTTCCCATCATTTTTAAATTACAATCCATTATTTCACATTAGGCACCTACTGCTGCAAAGTCCGCGCACTTTTAATCCTCCCAAAAAGGCCGTCTTTCTTAGCCAAATGCGGCGGCCATTTTGACTAAGCGGAAACACTTCCTACTTAAACCTGCACCCGGGAAAGACTCGCTAATATGCGGTCGCGAGGGAAAGCAGGTGAAAAGGCCCGAGAGGATATTATCTCCAAGTAAGTTGATTTCCTTTGTAGGAACGGACCGGGCAGCCAGCGGAAACATCCACAGCGCACCCGCCCCGTCTTTTTCCTTATCAGCGAAGCTTTCAACAACGCTTTGTCCTGCTTTTTTCTTCCGTAGCGTTCGAGACCGAACCTCTCAAGTCCCTCAGAGAACATGAAGCACAATTTTGCTATTTAACCAGTATGTTGTTTTCTCCATATATGTTTTTTTTTTCATCGTATTGTTTGTCTTTGTTCAGACCAGGTGCGGTTCTATAATTTATCGCATTACTAAATATCACCATAGGAATTACAAGAGGCATATACAAACTTGCATGTCTTTGAGTTTCCCTAAGATAGCTTGACTTGAGATTAGAACGTAACTAAAAACACCTGTTGTTAGGTCGTCATGTTTTTTACGGTTAATGTCACGTGGTGACTTTTTCGTTTTCGTTTTTAACTTGTACCAGGCACTGGTTGACGATGTCACAATCATATGTGGCTGAATAAGGAGCGTGTATCGCCTTCTTAACCTAGCATGGCTAAGCGCGTGAGAGCTTTGAGGATACACACCCACAATGGATGAGTGTTTTGTTGCATTGCGGTCTTAAGAATTCACCTACACCACATGGAGTAGGTTGTACGTGATAATGTTGTTTTCATTTCTATTTACAGATACGACGTGATCATTGTATCGTATGTATTAACCTCGCTGGCTTAATAGTTGCAGCGCCACCTTTTTTTCCTCACTTTAGGTCACTTTAGGAGTGGTACACACAGGTCTGGACCCTGTTTGTCCTGAAGAAGACACTGGGGAAGCTCGAAACTAGTTGACGTCCACTAGGGACTCCTGACCCATTGCAGACAGGAACCCTAGAGACCGACCCCGTTTTTAACATATCAACTAGGAGCCAGAATAAAACTATTTCGCCCACTAGTTAGATATTTTTAGTTCACCCACTCCACTTATACCACCGCACTACACATAGTCACTCACAATAAGTGCTCCTACGTAGTGTCGCAAGTCATAGCACGCCCCAACCCGCAGCGGGTTGGGATGCCCCTATGATGAAGCATGTCACCGTGGGGAAACCCTGGTGAGTGAGGGGACTCAAGAAAGGACATTTTTCCTTTCTTGCCATTTTTTCCGAGTCTGACTGAGCGGAAAACCTTTTTCTTCTTTTTTACTAGCTAGGTTCTTTTTCCGAGATTTCGGATTTTTGTGGGTGAATGCTGATAATGCACAGAGAAGAGAAGAGCTGAGCACAGCTGTTGTGTGTGTTTTATTTCAAAAGAACACTCACTTCCAGCCCTCCTGATAATCCTAGCATTTTGCTGTAAACAGGTATGCAGTACATCGACTCCCAAGAAACTCTAGACTCAAGTTAATCTACTCCATGCTTTCATAGTATAGCACATAGAAGTAGGTGTTGGGTTGTGAAATTAATTTCTTAGTATGTTTGAAATGTTCATATCATTGTTGGGCACATGTCTCAGTGCTGTATTAATCATATTCTTTGTAGTTACTTTTCATGTGCTAAGCATCAGAATTAAAATGTTGAAAAAACACTTTCAACCCTAAAGTGTCTCTTACTTAGAGCAGTGTTTATGTGTGATATTCTAAAGATTGAAATTGGGATTGAATTACCAATGCATACCTAAAATCTTTTCAGGACTGTTACTAACCTAGAAAACACTGACATCACATCAACCAGAGAGATGAGTGAGGTTGTGTGGGGCTACAACAACCTGGACTTTCACACTCAAGCATTGAAGCACTGAACTTACTTCAGGCATTCATGGACTGGAAAATCTGACCTTGTAAAACTAAGCCTAAAGACTTAGTTTACACAACACAACCCTTTGAAACTACACTGCCAGAGAATAAGGAAGCCTGCTCAAATTGTAAATGAGAGAAAAAGATAGTGCACATATATTTAAAAAATCATAACATATTTTCCTGCTGGTAATTCATTTCTTCATAATATTGGGAAGGGATGTGGTCTTGTTGATCAGACTGGTAATTTAAGCGATGAGAAGGCTTAGAGCAAGACATATAGAAATTTACCTTTTTCATGAAAAACGTTATGTGCCTGATGCTCAAAGGTTAGTTACACTTTTGAGTCAGGTCATACTTTGTAGTAAGTTTACTACTTAAGATATTGACAAACTCTGAGTGTAACTTTACTACAAAAGTGTAAGTTACACATCTTCACCCCCAAAGTAATGCAATTGGCTTATAACTGTGTGGGCAGGCGGCATCCATCCATAAACCACACCTTTAGCCTCTGTAAACCCCTCTAACTCTTCCCTAATCCCAACATCTTTAGTAGTAAGTCTGCCCCTTTTTCCACCCACTCCCAGGTGTCCCTCCTACATTTACTACTAAAATCTATACTTTCATGTGCGGAGACTCTGCAGTCGGAGTGGAGAACTCTGCACATATAAGTATTGGCAAAACTTACATTTTGTAGTATGTTTTGTAGTATTACAAAACATACTACAAAGTGCAGTTTGAGAATCAGGCCTTGACTGTGTAACTCGAGCCTGGTGCTAGTTGGACGTTGACAATTATACCATTTGAGAAATGGGAATACAGCCGTAGAACATTTTGTACGCCTGACACATGGCGGAAGAACAGAACTGAGCCAAAATTTGACAACCATCAGTACAGTAAGAACCCCATTGGGTAATTCCATTGATAATTTATCAAATTCTTCTAATGTGGACTTTGTTATGAATGTGGTGCTTACTGTTAAAACCCGCCATCATAATGTGACTTCCTTGGGTTGACAAGGTTTGGTTGATGTGAACCAGTCCAGTGCCATAAATGATAAGTGCAATTTTGGGTGTTGCGTAAGTGCTATCCTGCAACACATTATAGATTTCCTAAAATCTTAGCATTTATATGGGCCATAAATAATGAAAGCCACTAAGGGATTTACAATAAATAAGCTTTACATTTGACAGCAAGTAGACAGTCTTGTTATACAGTGTGAATAATTTATTTACTTTTTGCAGAAATGGTGAAAATGTTTTCATTGTTTTCTAAAATTCACAACGTACTTTTAATTTTTAAACAGTGTGAGACTTGACTTGATTTTTATATCAGTTAATTAAAACCACTACATATAAATTAGCAAGCAATACATACCATTTATAGTTGTTATTCCATTTACAATTCAAGATAAAACTAAATACAAAAAGAGCAATATTGTACTTTATCTAAACAATAAGTGTGAAGTTTGAGACAGAGCATCAGCGGTCTTGCAAATCTAGCCCGTAAAGAGTTACAGACCCGTGCGCTTAGTGATAAAAAACACAAGAGATGGCCGGAGGGGTACGCCATGTCGTCAATACACAAGATTGTTGATAATTTATACGAGGTCACATGGCAGGTGAAAACAGTGTGGGGATTTTTGGTTAAAAAAAAGAACTTTCAAAGTAATTTGAGCGGTTCAATAAACGTGCTGGTATATGTAGACAGGTTATTTGTAAAGTTTAAACATGCTGGCCTTGCTTGGTGATATAGAGATCTCTCATAATTTTTGTAAAAGGTTTATAAATGAAACATTTATGAACTGTATTTACAAGCTAAAAATATCTTGTTTGTTAAGAGGATACATTATTGACAAGGCGGGGAACATGGCGGCTGCTAGCTAGTCGGTCACGGGCCGCCAGGAGAGGCGTACCTTTTTCTATGCTGAGCAGGCTCCCCCTCCCCCCCCCGGGCCTCTTCTCCCCACCCTGATTTTCCGGAAGCGGCACCCCATCAACCTTGCTTCAGATGGTGCTGCAGGAGTTGGAGGCGTTCGCTGTAGGTGCCGGCTCAGTTCCGCAGAAGGACCTGTGCTGGCAAACTGCATCGAGGGAGCTGCGACGCTGCAGGGAGGCCGGCCCCTTGGCCAGGGGCAGTGGAGGCAGCGCCAGCAAACGTGCTGGTTCGTCGAGTGGACCGGTTTGGAGGCAGGGGTAGGGGTGGGGGTGGGGTAGGGGTAGGGGTAGGGGTGTTCTCCAACATAAAAAATGAGAAAAAACAAGTCCTTGATATTTCCTAGCTATATGTATTTAGCCAGCTGGCTTAGATTGTTGCAAAAAGGTCTGGCTACGATGTCGATGGGAAATAATGATAATGGGGGTGATTAATAAGTTGTCTCTGCCATCATGGAATGTGAATGGCCTTAGATCGATCGGGAGGCAGAGAATGGTTATGAGGTATTTAGAAGAAAGTCGGGCCCAGGTCATTCTTCTACAAGAAACCCATTTAATGGCCAGGGAGAGTAGAGCCCTTATTTCTAAGTGGAACTAGGTAGAAAGTTACGTAGTCTCCAACCAAGCAGAACACTGTGAGGGTGTGGCTATTTTGATTAGGAGGGGAGTGGGGGTCAAGATAAAATCCTCAAAAATTGATAGTTCCGGAAGATGGGCCATGGCAACCTTGAGATATGGAGATTTCGAGTTTCTATGTGCTGTTTTTTTATGGCTCGAACATCTACGACCCCTGGCATCTATCTAATATAGAGTGGAACCTATAATCATTGGGGGGGATTTTAATGTCCTCCTCAATCCCAATCTGGATATATATGCCCCAAAGAGCCACGCTCAAGCCCCCCGTGTGAGACAGGCCCTTAAGAATATTCTGCAGAATTTAGCTCTGGTAGATATCTGGAGACATACAAAGGGAGCAAGGTGGGGTTTTACATTCCATAGTAAGAAGTATGGACATTTCTCGAGTATAGACTCCATTTTTCTAGATAGAGCTTTGGTGGAAAAGGTTAAGGCGGTCCACATTTTGCCTGCCCATATTTTGGACCATGCTGGGCTTAGTATGTCCTTAGAGTGCTGTGGGGTCCGGCCAAGCCCAAGGAGGACGTTGAAAAGGGCCATTCTTTTACACCCTGTTGTAGTTGAGGCCTAAAACAAGCCATGGTGGGTTTCTTTGCCGATAACCTAGGATCAGCCTCTTTAGAAGTTGTTTGGGATGCTTTTAAGGCATTCATAAGAGGGGTGTTACAAAATCTGGCTCACCTAAAGAATAAGACTGACAGACAGAATCTCAAAAGATTGGAGGATAGAGTGGGAGCTTTAGAGGCGGATCTCCAACAGCCAGGCCTCAGGCTGGGTGCACAAAGGGATGAACTGTGAAGCCAATTGGAAGAGGCGAGGCTAAACTATAGGATCAAATTGGATATGAAGTGTAGGGAGCGTTGGCAATCAGGGTGCATGAGGAACTTCGAGAATGGAGAGAAAGCGGGTGCACTGTTAGCTTGGAAGGCAAGGGCAGATAGGTCGAGAAACGACACTAGGGAACTTGTTATCAATCCCGCAGGTGGAATTTCAAACTAGGGAACTTGTTATCAATCCTGCAGGTGAAATTTTAGATAAGGCAGTGGAAATGCAAGCCTGCCAGTTATCTTTATTTACTGAGCTATATACGGAGGAGGTCTACCCGGACTTAGAGCAGCTAAAAGCCTGGCTAGATGAAGTGCAAACTTCAAAACTCACACAGGAGGGCAGAGAAGTTATGGATACCCCTATATCAAAGGAAGAGATTAGGGCATGTCTACTTCAGAATAGGAATGGCAAAGGTGCCGGCCCTGATGCTCTCCCCGTTGAGGTGTAGAAGCTTTTAACTGAAGAACTGATCCAAATGTGGGAGTTTTTGTTTAATTCAATACATCGGCAGGGTGGGCAGATCCCAACAACGTGGAAAGAAGCCAAAATAGTTTTGATTTTAAAACCCACTAAAGATCCTAGGAAAGCAGATTCCTATCGACCAATATCCCTGCTGAATGCAGATTATAAGATCTTTATGAGTATTTTGGCAGGGAGATTGGCTAAGTTAGCCCCTCAGCTTATTCATGTGGATCAGAAAGGGTTTATTCCAAGGAGGCAAATCCAGGACCTTACGCAACAACTGACAGGCACAATTGAACTTGCCACGACTCGCTCGATTCCCTTGGCCGTGGTCGTGATAGACGCGGCTTTGATCGGGTGTGTTGGTCATATTCGTGGGAAGTCCTGGGTGCCATGGGGTTTGGTTTTGGTTTTATACACACCCTTCAGATGTTATATCAAAATTCATTGGCTAAGATCCTCTTTAATGGTTCTCTGACAAGGAGTTTCAACATACAAAAGGGTACGGGACAGGGTTGTCCCTTGTCACCTTTGTTGTTTGATATTTACATTCAGCCTCTGGAGCAACAGCTAAGGGCAGACAGACAGGTTGTCCCTGTCAGGGTACTTGGTAAATAGGTCCAAAACGAAAATAATGTGTTGGAATGTAGAAGGGTGGAGTGATAGGATTAGCTAGGAGATAAAATACTTAGTGATCACGATAGTCAATAAGGTGGATGAGATTCCTCTTTGTAACTTATAAAGGGCAGCTAGGAAGGTTGATGTTTTGCTCTCTAGGTGAAAAAACTTGTCCCTAACAATTTATGGACGTGCTAACTTAGTAAAGATGGCAATCGTCCCTAAGTTAACATACCTCTTTCATTGTATCCCCCTTACATTCCCGAGATTAAACATAGATAAAATCTAGGGGAAATTAGTTAGTTGTGTTTGGGCTTCTAGAGGGGCCAGGTTGGCTTGGAAAAAGCTTAGACATTGGCTGGTTAAGTGTGGCATGGCTCTCCCATATTTATACTTGTATTCCATAGCATTCCAGTTTAAGAATGTCCGAATGCTGTTGGGGAAACCTGATAATTACTCTTGGGGTAGGGTATTGGGAGAAATGACTGTGGAGGCGGCCGTCGATGGGTTTCTGTACAAGTTTGGTGTGCCTAAGTTTTTCCAAAAGGTGCGATTGAAAGTTCTAAGGTCTGCACTTCTTCTTTGGTGTAAGGTAAGAAAATTGGTTGGTGTAAGTTATTATTCTGATTTCGCACCAATATGGGACTTCCCAGGCACCCCAGACTATATGAAGGACCGGCTGAGTCTCCCACTACACGGCGCTGGGATTGCCACCTGGGGGGGTTTGATGGCAATGCAAGGGTTGTTACCCATGGAAGTCCTTAGAGCGAGAGTGGGGCATAGTCTTTCCAGGCTAAAGTATGTGCAACTGTCTTCCTGGTTTTTGGCCTCGAATGTGGAGATCAGGGGAAATTGGGAATTTGAGACCTCTCTGCAGGACATTAGATCTAAAAAGAAGGAGGTAGTTCTATGGTATTGGAAATTCCTGGAAGCAGATGATAAAAAATCAGAATTAGCACATACGGTGTGGGGTGATACCTTCCAAGGAGTAGACTTTCAGTTAATCTGGTGTGACTCTTTGAAATTACTATATTCAGTTGTCAACCCAGCAAATTTAAAGCAAAACCACTTTTTTACTATTAATAGACTGTATTGGACACCTTCAAAAATAGCTAAATTCTCCCTACCACCCATTCCCAGGTGTAGAAGGTGTGGCCTTCTAAAAGCCAATGATGATCATATTTTTTTTCGGTGCCCCAGGATAAAATTATTTTGGGTTGACATAGAGGCTATTCCAAATGATATATTTGGGCAGTAAAGTCATAAACCTACAGTTGGTCCTCCTGGGAGTGGATACGGAAACACGTTGCTCTTTGCGTTGGGAGCAGCGGGCCTTCTGTTTTACTTGATACTCATCGCACGGAGGGAAATCTGCAAGAAGTGGGCAGATCCATCATCCACGAAAGTTGCAGAGTAGATTAAAGTGGCTACCTGGGTGTGGCGGGCGGATCTGGAATGTAAAACGGGAAGTGCAGTTGGGGTATGGGCCGACTTCTCCAGATGGAGTGGGTCTTAGGGAAAAGGTCTGGATTGAATGAGTGCCGTATCCTATGATTACACCAAGGTACCACCCTAGGCAGAGGCCCCTTGGCCAGCCTCAGTGGAGGGGGCCAAGAGCGAATTCTTTGGACCGCAAGATGTACAGACAGAGCGGTACGAGAGTTGCAGATGCTATGGTGATATGAGGACAAAAAAAAAGAAAACAAAGAGGCTACATTATCTCTTGTATGTTATAATGACATTTCTTTGACCTTTGAAAAAGATTGGTCAGCATGATGTCTCTACTATCTGTCCTTGCCCCTGCGACAAATCCTCTGATCAAACCTTACTGCACTTTCTGGTTCTCTGTAGGTTTTACAGAGATTTGACAATGGGTTTACTTATTCTAGTTCTTCGGAAAGTTAAGATTAAAAAAATGTAGAGCTGCTTTTTATTTTCTTCAGTCATTGCCATCTCATCACATCTGTTTTAGAATGGGCTTATTTTTAAAGTCTGCCGTTGCGCTCCGTAATTCCTTGATGTTCTATTTAATATTATCTCCATCCTTCTGGCAATAGCCAGTAGGTAGTTCTAGTTAGGACCAAAGTTTCCATAGGAAAAGAGTTCTTTGTTTTGCCAATAACTCTGGCGTACCTTGACAAATCTTCACAAAATTTTCAAAAAACTTCCTCTTTTGCTTTAGCTGCTGTTTTGAAAGATTTGGGGTGATCCGTCAAGTGGGGGCTGAGAAAAAGGGGGATCCCAGAATGCGTTTTCCCCATGTTATGTCTATGTGGATTTTTCATTTTTTGAACACAACTACAGCCCAAACCACTGAACGAAATTACACCAAGTTTTGCAGAAAGCTAGATGTTGGCCCAGAAAGTGTGCTTTTTGTGATTTGGTGAAAATCCGTACAGTAGTTTCAGAGATATTTAAGTTAAAAAAGTTTAGATATCTGGGAGTGCAAAATCCTACTGAAATTTTATTGAGTCCCACAAAAAATGTTTTAAAAAAAGGGCCCAAAAAAGCATTTTTTTAAAAATGTTGGTGCGATCCGCGAATCCTGTCGGAAATTCTTTATAAAACGAAGTTCGGGGCGTGGCCAAGATGGCGAGCAGGTAGGACGTGTTTAACATCGTCTCCCTGCTCCCGAGGCCCGAACTCGCCCATGCCGACACAGTGCTGTCCCTAAAAAAGCTAACGACTACAGTGTGAAATATCCCCGGCCCATCAACGCCCGTTATTTCAGCAAAATCGGGGCCGGGGACTGGGGAGCAGCCGACCCCGTGCCGGAGGCGAGAGCCACACCGCGAGAAGAAATGGCGGCCGCCGCCAGATAGCGGAGAGGTGATTGGGGGAGTCGAGCGGCGGCCGGGCTTTGCAAAACGGCCTGACCCCGGAGGGCGGAACAGAACCGGCCTGCCACAGCGGACCACGGTGAGGAGTTCGGCAGGGGTCCGGACCAGCGTGCAGAGACACCGGAGGGCGGCCAGGAGACCAGCCGGGAGCAGGGGAGAGAGGCCCGGTGGGCGCGGCGGCTGGTGCTGTTCCTGAGGGCAGTAGCAGCGCAGGGCCTGCAAAGAGAAGCGGAGGTGAGCATTCCCCAGGCAGCGGCCAGACTATCGGCTGGCATAGGGGTTTCGCCGCGCTCCTGCACCGCTGTCCCCGGGGAGGTCAGAGCCGGGCCCCACGTGGCGCGAGGCACTGAAGACAGAGCTGGCCATAGGAGCCGGAGGCGGGACCAGCCACAGGACACGGTGACCTCGTGGAGCGGCTTGGCCCTGGAGTGCAGCTTCACGCCTGCTGAACGCGGGAGACGACAGCGGGGGAGCCGACGGGGGTGCTGAGCGGCAGTCGGCGGTGACAGAGGGCGGTCTGACGCCAGGCCAGGAACAGGGAGGAGAGGCCCAGCGGGCCTAGCAGAAGGCGCGGGGCCCTGGTATTAAGTGAAAGCGCAGGGGTAGCAAAGAGGGGCGGCGGTGGTTAGCTCCCTGGCAGCGGCCAGACTATCGGCTGGCGGTAGGGAAGCACCGAGATACAGCAAAGCGGTGCCCGTGGAACATGGAGCACGATCCCATGGGGTGAGGAGCTGCCGGATCGGGCGGCACAGCACAGAGAGGCTTTGGGCAAAGCACCAGCGCAGATCTCTTAACGGCAAGTGAGAGCGGGAAGCGGTAGGCCCGGTGCTGGTACCGCCACATGGGGCGGCCCACCCCGCAGGTCGACAGGGGTGTGGGTGGGGGCGTCTCTGCTGACGGGGGGCCCGGTGGTGACGGATATCGGCCAGGCACGCCGGGTGGCTTGCCCCCTGGAGGCGAAGCAAGGAGAGGGGGGTGCACCGGCCGCCCAGCATTCGGGAAATAGGGGCCTAGCTGGCAGGGGCAGGCATGCCTATACAGAGCGACAAGAGACTCCAGGCGCCCCAGTCGCGATATGAGAGGCACCGGGGCAGTGAAGGAGGCAGGGCGCGAAGTAGGGGGCAATGGTCAGACCAGTCGGCTGATGCCCCTAAAGCAGAGTGGGGAGCCCTTGAGGGCCTGCTGCGGTAGCGGGGTGGCCTGTTGAGGTCGCGCAGGGCCCGGGCAGCAGCATTGCCAATCTGTGTTGCCCATTGGTCCCTCCTCGCTGGGGGGCGAGTGCTGGCTTGGAGGTGAGCGGAACGTCCAGGGCAGAGGGTCCGATCGACGACTGCAAGGGCAGGTGGACGGCTGCACGATAGGAGCTTCGACCAGGGAATCGACTGACGCCCGGTCTGACTGGCAGAGTCACTGGAGGTCAGAGAGAGCGCGAGGGGGGCGAGAACCTCACCTTCGGAGGTGGAAGGGAACCATCATCGCTGGCAGAGGGATAAGTTGGGCCCTGGCACCACTGAGACGGTCCTCCTTGGGTTTAGCCATGACGACGCAACGAATCAAAAAGGATCGCACATTGAAGGATATGCTCATCAAATCGGTGCCGTCGACCTCAGAGGCGGAGGGGGCGGAGGGCCCGATCACCCGTGCCTTCTTAGAGACACTATTTAACACCTTGCGGGACGATTTTCAGACTCTGAAAAGCGAAGTGGCAGGGGAAGTGAGGGTGATCCGACATGAGGTGGATACCCTGGGAGACCGAGTGGCTGCGATCGAAGATCAGGAGCAAACGAAGGAGGAGGAGGTGACACAACTCCAGCAGGAGGTGATCCGCTTACGGGAACAGCAAATTGACCTCCAGGCACACACGGAGGATCTGGAAAACCGCTCCTGACGAAATAACATACGAGTCCGGGGAGTTCCGTCGGACGCGGAAGGGTCAGACATGGCCCGGTACCTCCAGGCCCTGTTTCGAGAGATATTAGGGGACACAGAAGACACGGAGATCCGCATTGACAGAGCTCACAGAGTTTGTTTGCGACGGAGGGCCCCGGCGCCACCTCCAGATATCCTGGCCTTCCTGCCGGACTATCCCCTGAAGGAACGCATACTCCGGGCAGCCAGAGCGAAACAACCCATCCAGTACCAGGGCCACAGCATAGCCTTGTACCAGGACTTGGCAGCTATCACCCTCCAAAAAAGGCGAGACTTCCGAGAGGTGACCTCCCACCTGAGGGACAAAGGGGTGGCGTACTCCTGTGGCCACCCCTTTCGCATCATATTTAAATGGGAGGGGAGACTCCACCAGATCCGCTCACTGCAGGAGGCCCATAAGCTGTTGGGCCTGACGCCGCGTAGTCCCGAGGAGCAGTCCAGCAACAGTCAGCAGGCCAGCTCGAGAAAGATGGCAGAGAGTGGGCTCGAGACGGCTTTCAGGAGCTTCCCGGGGGCCTGACCCCGAGGCGATGGCACAGGAACGAAAGGCGGCATTGGAGTCGGTGCTCAAAGACACAGCGTCGAATGACAACTCCTGATTGCAAAGGGGGCTACAGCCATTTGTAAAGCGGTAGGGGCGGGGGGCTCGGGAGCGGGGGGGGCGAGACGTCTCTGGTATTGAGCCACGGAAATGTCCCCGATCACTTTTTCTTCCAGGGACATGCGGTTAAGCCCTGCAGGCTCTGGACAATGGGGGGGAGTTGGGGTGGGTAAGTTGGGGTTAGGGTGGGGAGGGTGGGGGACTGGTGTGCAGAGCGGGAGTCCACGCAAGCGGCATAGGCGATGGACGGGGGCTGGGCATGGGGGGGAATGGGGGTTGTTCAGTTGGGGTTAGGGAGGGGGAGGGGGGAACTGATGTGCTGTTTGGGACCCCGCAAGAGCAGGCAGCGCAGAAAGAGGGCGGGAGGTGGGGAGCAGAGAGGAAGGGAGGGCACGGGCTGGCAGCACCAGGCAGCCCACTGAGCAGACAAAGTGGTTTTGGCTCATACATATTCTATGACGCCTACAGAGTTGCATATCCTCACGCTTAACGTGCGAGGCCTAAATAGCCCTAATAAGCGGCGCTCCATATTATCATATCTTGAAAATTCGGGGGCGGATATTTGCCTCCTACAGGAGACTCACCTTCTCCCCAAGGATTGGCACAGAATGCGGTCCAGAGCGTTCCCTCAATAGTTTTTCTCTTCCACTCAGGACAAGAAAGCAGGGGTGGCTTTATTGATGGCGAAACGCTTTACCGGGAAGGTGGGAGACAAGGTTGCGGAAATCAAAGGGCGGCTGCTAGCCTACAAATTGTGGATAGGGGGCTTACCGCTGGTTGTGGGGGCGATCTATGCTCCCAACACTGGCCAGGAGAAGTTTCTCAGGGCGGTCCTGTCAGATGTCCTTGGGGCTCAAGAGCGACGGGTAGTTGTCGGAGGCGATCTCAATTTAGTCATGGATACGTCAGCGGATAGGTCTAGTCACAGATACGCCCAGACCGGGGCAATCTCTGTGGATGGGCGACAGTGGTTACAGAATCAGGGGCTCATCCATATGTGGTGGGCGGCTCACCCCCACACTTCGCAATTCTCCTACTACTCTCACGCACACCACACCTATGCCCGTTTGGATCATTTGTTGGGCACGGCAGAACTGAATGCATTGGTTCGAGAGGTTAGTATAACGCCGGCTGCCCTATCTGACCATGATGCAGTCCAAGTGACTCTGCAGGTGCCGACCATGGGGAGGAAAATAGGGGGTTGGAGACTGAGGGAGGGCCTGTTACATAAACAAGCTGTGCGGGAACAGATCCTCAAATGTATCACAGACTACCTTGCAACTAACGACTCCCCCGAGGTCTCTCGTGCTACTTTATGGGGGGCTCTTAAAGCAGTAGTGAGGGGGGAACTGATCGCGATCTCCTCCGCCGAGAATAAAGAACGTAGGTCTAAACGGGAGCAGCTCATTCCCCAGGTTCTAGAACTAGAGCGGGTGCATAGCAGGACGGGGCGCTTAGGGTCTGGCGTCAAGTGAAGGCAGCGCGCGCACAATTGGCGGGTCTCGACCTCGACAAGGCCGAGTATGCAGCACTTAGACTTAAGCACTCCTACTACATAGGTGGAGACAGGACAGGGCGTCTGCTGGCAAATAAGCTACGGGCCCGCACCTTGGACTCTAAAGTGCACTCCCTCACGTCGGCCTCGGGGAGGGTGGTCGAAAGCGACGAAGAAATAGCCCGGGAGTTTCAAACATTCTATGCTGAGCTGTACCGCACAGAGACTCCTTCACCCTCCCAGGTCGATGCCTATCTCCAGGAGTCGCACATAACTGTCTTGGGCACCACCCAGGCCGAACTGCTAGAGGCACCCATACGCATAGAGGAGGTGATAAGTGCGATATCTCGCCTCAAGCCTTTGAAGGCGCCGGGACCTGATGGGTTCTCAGCTGGGTTCTATAAAGCATTCTGCACAGTGTTAGCCCCAATACTCACAAAACTCTTTAACTCCTTCACGGGTCCGGGGTCGATTCCCTCAGATATGCTAGCGGCCTCTATAGTTGTACTGCCGAAACCGGGCAAAGACAAGTCCAGGTGCGGCTCTTACCGACCGGTGTCGTTGCTTATTGTGGATCTGAAGGTGTTCACGGGCATACTGGCGGCTAGGCTGGGTCCACTCATGCCGGGTATTATAGAGCCTGACCAATCGGGCTTTATTCAAAACCGGCAAAGCAGCGACAATACCAAACGCCTTTTCCATCTCATAGACAAGGCTCATCGCACAGATATGGATGCCCTACTACTGTCGGTGGATGCCGAGAAGGCATTCGACCGAGTTGATTGGGATTTTCTAGATAAAACCCTAATTCACTTTGGTCTTGGAGAGCGGTTTCGGGCCTGGGTGGCAAGCTGCTACAATCAACCTACGGTGACTATTCGGGTGAATTTGGTGACATCTTGCCCATTTGAGATACAGAGAGGAACGCGCCAGGGGTGCCCGCTGTCTCCCCTTCTTTTCGCCCTCTATGTCGAGCCACTGGCTCAGAAGATCAGGGAGAACCCGGATATATTAGGCATCCCGTTTGGGGGGGAAAGGCACACAATCAGTCTTTATGCAGACGATATCATCGCATCCCTTGAATCACCCGCGCGCTCGGTCCCGGCGTTCTTGCGGGAGCTGCAGGATTTTGGCTGGGTCTCGGGCTTTCGGGTTAACGTAGGAAAATCCATGATCCTGTGGCTGAACCAAGTCGGGCAGTCGCTAGCCACGGGCGGGAGTAAGTATGAGGGTATTCCGGTACAAACACCAATCCCCTACCTGGGCATTGACCTGGCACCGTCGGTTTCTCAAACGGTCAAGCTTAATTATGCCAAGCTCGTCTCTCAAATCTCGAGAGACCTGCACCAGTGGAGGCAGCATGGGTTCTCCCTTTTGGGTCGGGTGGCGGCTATAAAGATGTCCATTCTCCCCAAAGCCTTATATCTTTTTCAAACCATTCCGATAAGGCCACCGCCAGGCACTCTTCAGTCGCTACAGCAAGTGCTCCAGAAATTTGTGTGGGCAGGAACTAGGCCTCGACTGAAGAAGGAACTGGGCTACCTATGACCTGACGAAGGGGGATTGGGGATACCAAATATTTTGGAGTATTTCCGGGCGGCACAGCTCCGTTATCTAGTGGAGTGGAACAGATCCGAATCGGAGAAGAGATGGCTGTTCCAGGATAGAGCGCTGGCCAAATTATCGCTTTGGAAGGTCCCCTTTCTCAAGAGGGAAGATAGACCTCCGAATCTCAAGGGTTCCCCCATCACGCATACAGTGCTGAGAGTCTGGGACGGGGTCGTCATCAAGAAGGGTTTGTCCTCTTTCCCCTCGCCCTTGACCCCCATTCTCGATAACAAAGACTTTTCCCCGGGAGCGGACGAAAGGGCGTTTCCACGATGGAGGGAGGCGGAATGCAAGGCTGCAGGGCACTTTTTTGATCTAGATGGGATTCTCTCCTTTCCAGACCTGTGCGCAGAATATGGCATCCCGGAGACTGAGAGGTTTCACTACCTGCAACTTAGGCACTGGTTACTTAACGCAGAGGTCCTGCCGAAGGTCTCTCGGAAGTTAACGAAATTCGAGAAATGGCTCTACACCAAAAACACGGATAAGAAAATGATCTCCGAGATATACGAGGCGTTACGCCCTCAGGTCCCGCGGGAACATACGGCAGGGCAGAGACGGTGGGCGAGTGAACTGGGGAGGGATCTCACAGCGAAGGAGTGGTCGGACATTTACTACCGAGCCACCCACACTGCACGAAATATAGCAAGCAAAGAGACGGCGGTTAAGGTAGTTATGTACTGGTATCTGACCCCGGTCCGTCTGCATAAGGGTAACCCTGAATGCAGCCCACTTTGTTGGCGGGGATGTGGGGAAGAAGGTACGCTGCTGCATTTGTTGTGGGAGTGCAAAGAATTGACAAGCTATTGGTCTGCGATCTTGGACGATGTGGAGCGCTAATTTGACACTCAGATTCCGCGATTCCCAGCATATGTGGTGTTGGGCTTGCCTAACCCGCTGACGTATCCGCTCAGATCCCGGAAAGGGGAGCAAATAGGGTTGGCATTGGGGGCGGCTCTCCAAAATATCTTATCGCATTGGGGTACCAGGGTAAAACCGACCTATGTTGGGTGGCTACATAGGGTATGGTTCATCCTGGGTATGGAACACATACAGGCCTCTCTAAGCAACTCCATGGCAAGCTTTAACGAAATATGGCAACCACTGCTCTCACTCTTGTCAACCGAAATGAACAAAATCACATGTCCCAGGTACCTGCGCCTTCTCCGCCTTGCGAGCCCCACATCACCTACCTAGAGACGCTGTCCTGCATTTCAGAGAGGAGCTCACATAGGGGCCCAGATTGTAATCTCCCAGCACACCAGTTCGAGGGAGGGAGGGGAGAGGGGGGGGGCCTTTTCTTTCTTTAATTTTTCAGGGGGTTTGTTAAAACTTCTTACTCCATGGCATTATGGTTTATAAGTTAGAGCAGGACTCTGAATTCATTGAGCCATTGCGGACTTGCTAATGGGTCCAGCGGGGAGCGGGCAGGGGGCGCCTAAATAATGCATGTCTAGGCTGAGCAGATGCTAAACGTAGCCCTGCCTAATGAACACATTGTGCGGATTCCTGAAATTGTGTGTTATTATTTACTGAATGCCAATAAAAATAAAGTTAAACCTAAAAAACGAAGTTCGGACTCTCGCGTTTTGTTCATTATAGGCCTCGGGTGGGCCACGTCCCAGGGGCATTACACAAATATCGGAGGGGGAGCACGGGCCCCCCTCCTGGGTCTTACTAATGCCCTGGGGACAGGGCCAGACTGGCCGTAGCGGGCACCAGGCGTTTCCCCGGTGGGCCGCTAGGGTGGGGGCCGGTTTTGGGCCCCTGGGGGGCCGTTTTTGTCACCGGGGTCGGCAATATCGGCCCCCTGTAACAAAATCGGCCGAAACCGGCTGTAGCAAACTGCTCGGCTGCACCCACCCTCACCCCAGGGGGGGCCGGCCGAGCAGTTTGCCAGGGCCGGTTTCGGTTGCCAGTCCGGCCCTGCCCGGGCACCACCACCTCCCCATGGCTTCTTTCTAATAAAAATGCAGGAGAGACCGTTATGGCCTCCCCCTCTGCCCCGGGTACTGCCACCTCCCCGGGGCAATTAAGTTATAGAAATGCAGGAGACTTGCGTGGCCCCCCTGCAGCCCTGGGGATCACCACCTCCTAGGGGCAATTAATTATAGAAGTGCAGGGGTCCAGTGCCACCCGCAGCCCCGGGGACATCACCTCTCTGGGGCTCAAATAATATAATGGAGGGGCAGTAAAGATTGAAGGGGGCCACGCGGCCCCCCTCCTGGAGCCATAGATGGCTCTGGGGACTGCCACCTCCCAGGGTCGGCTCCTGCTATGTCCTAGAGTGCCCACCCCTGGTGCATAGCTATTTGCTATGGCTTGGCGGGAGCATTACCGCTCCTGCCAAGCCATAGCAAATGCTGCTCCACTTTCAGAAAGCGGGAGCATTAAAAATGCTCTTGCTTGCTGAAAGTGGAGCAGAATTTCCTTTGCACACCGGGAGGTGCATGTTCATCAGCTTCCTCTGTCCAAAGGCAATGCCGGCTCTCGCAGGATGATGGGAGCTGTCAGGGACTGCAGGGGCCTTCAGGTTCCCCCCACGGTCCCCAACAAAATATCTGGGTGCTGTCGGTGTGACCAGGGCATCCAAAATGGAGGCCGGGCCCTGGGGATGGGGTCCTCGGCCGAAATCAGACTGGGAGGAGGGCTGTTAGGGCCCCCCTCTCTTTATTTCTCCAGGTCTGAGAAGAACTTCTGCAAATAAATTGTTTCTATGTCTAGTTATAGGTTTGTATATAGATCTTCTTCCACATTAAGGCCAACCGGGGTCTTGGTGTCTAACTCAATTATATAGCGAGATTCAAGTCTTCTCAACTGCTTCTCTCTATTCCCTCCTTGAATGCTTGGGGCCACTGCATCAATTACACAGTATGTCAATCCCCTTACATCACCATTTTGAGTATCCACAAAATGACGTGCCACTGGATAAGTTTTACCTTTATTTTTATGACACTTAAGTTTTGTAACATACGTTTATGGACTGCCATAATTGTGCTACCAACATAACATAATCCACACGGATATTACAATAAATACACTGCAAATTCCATCTTGCGTGTGTATTTTCCTTTGATCTTTTACAAGTTAGGTGATAGTTGTGCTTTATATGTTGCAGTATTCTTGCCATGCTGGCATGCTTTACATTTCATGCATTTTAGGAAACCTGGAGGGAGATTTACAAAAAAGTCACGCAACGCAGCACAGCCCCCGTGAGGCTGCGCTGCGTTGTGTGACAGGGAGGAAGCAGGAGAGCGCCATATCTTCAGAGATATGGCTCTCTCTTCCCCTTTTGCTTGCGCCAGTGTTGATTTCAGCGGCTGTGCGCCATGCACACCCCTTAGCGCCATCGAGCTAGGGTGTGTCCATGAGTCTAGCATAGGTTTTGTACAGGAAGGATACCCTTCTTGTACAAAATACTATGCCTAGACACGATGGAAAGCTTTTCCCACTTTGTATGCATGCTGCACAGTACAGCATGCATGCAAAGTCGGAAAAGCACGGAGAAATGAAAGCATTTCTCCTGTTAGTGCCTTCTTTGAAGGGGCGTTAACTTTTAGCGCAAAACCAGGTCTAGAAATCTTTGTAAATATGGTTTTGCGTCAAAAGTCATGGGTGGTTGCATGGGAGCGCCCATGTTCCACCCATGTAACGGCCCTTCGTCGCTAAGTAACGCAAAGCAGTGCTTTGCGCTACTTTGAGGGTGCTTTCCAGCACAAAACAAGTTTTGCGCCGGAGAGTAAATAGCAAAAAAACTTTTCGCACTGGTTTGACGCTAACCCAGTGCAAAATGACTCCCCCCTGGTTTCCTACTCAACCAAGTTGTCCCTTCCTCTTTACACTCTCTCAGGTTGCTACTTACTAGTCTCATTGATGTCACTCTTCAGAATGTAATCCCAGGTCTGCGTGGTGTTACTTTTCCTAACACTGGATCGTTTCTGATGAGGGGCCAATATTTACCCAGAATACCACTTATATTTGCTTGTTGTCTGTTATATGTTGTTATTAATCTGAAATGTGAATCACCCGCAAGGTTTTTTTGTGTCTTTCCCTTCTTGAATAAAATCTGTTGTCTGACCTTTTTCTGGCCTTGTTCACTTCTTCTATGCAATTCTCTGAATAACTCCTGCTTTGAATCTAGCTTTTAAGGCCTTAATTGACCTGTTTTCCTCATCCACTTCACTACAATTACGCTGTGTCCTCAAACTTTCCCAGTAGGGGATACTTCTGATCCAATTTTTAGGATGAAGGCTAGTTGCATGAAGCAACATATTACCAGCTGTTGATTTCCTAAACAGCTGTGTTTTCAATTTGTTGTTCTTAATATATACTGCACGGTCCAGAAAATTAACACTTTATGCACTGATGGTGCTTGTAAAGTGCAGATTCAGATCATTAACCTCTATTCAATTTAAAAACTCTTGAGCTTCACATTCGGAACCTCTCCATACTATGAAGGAGAGGAGGAGGAGGGGAGAGGATGCAGCCTTACGGCTAGAGCAGTCGACCTCGAAGCTGGGGAACTGGGGGCCTGATTCACAGAACTAACTTACGTCAAAATCCTAAACTTACTACCATTTTGGTATTCACAGAATGAACTTACTCATTTTGGCATTCACAGAATGAACTTACTCATTTTCGTATTCACAGAATGAACTTACTCATTTTGGTATTCACAGAATGAACTTACTACCATTTTCGTATTCACAGAATGAACTTACTATCATTTTGGTATTCACAGAATGAACTTACTACCATTTTGGTATTCACAGAATGAACTTACTCATTTTGGTATTCACAGAAGGCACTTACTCATCAATGAGTAAGTGCCTTCTGTGAATACCAAAATGTGTAAGTTACACAAAATGAGTAAGTTACACAAAAAGTGTAAGTTACACAAAATGAGTAAGTTACACAAAATGTGTAAGTTCACACAAAATGTGTAAGTGCCTTCTGTGAATACCAAAATGAGTAAGTTCATTCTGTGAATACCAAAATGAGTAAGTTCATTCTGTGAATACCAAAATGAGTAAGTTCATTCTGTGAATACCAAAATGGTAGTAAGTTTAGGATTTTGTCGTAAGTTAGTTCTGTGAATCGGGCCCTGGGTTCGAGTCTCGGCAACGACGCTCAACATCCTGTGATTCTGGGCAAATCACTTAACCTCCCCATGCCTGACAAAAATGAATGTGCCCATCTGTAATGAAACTGGTGCTCATGTAAAGCGCTCTGATACCCGATGTCTCGGGTCGAGTTCGCGCTATATAAAACTCTAAATAAAATATAAATAATATGAAGAGGTCATCGATAAAACAACACCAATGTATTATGTGATTGTCCCAAATGTCATGGTATTCAGCTCCTCCCACCTGCCCATATGCAAATTCGCAAATTGGGGGCGAAGCAGGTGCACATTGCCATGCCACATGTTTGATGAAAGAACTCACCATTTAATAAAAAATAGCTACTTGTGAGACATCTTTCTACCATTTTTAAGAACATCTGTGTCTGTTGCCATAGATTCAAAGGTCTTGCTCCTAAAAAATGTTTAATTGCTTTTAGGACATCCTCATGCCTTACACTTGTGTACAGTGTTGATACATCAATTGTAATCAATAAAAAAATAATCGTAGTTTGGTTGCAAGAAATCACCTATGTCCTGTATATATGATGGAAGATTGCTAACAAAATGACCCAAAAAGAAATCAACATACTTTGAAGTGTTTTCACATTAACCCTGGGCATAATACTTTGCTACGCTCACGGAGCATGCAAATTTGTGTTACTACGCAAATTGCACGTAGCAGAGTAAAAAAACTCTGCTAATCGACGTAGCGTAGCAGCAGTATATTAAACACATACAAATGCTTTGTTAAAGCAATTTTCTATGCTAAAAGCATATAACAAATTCACAAAAGTGAACTTTGACAATGAAAATATCAAGCAATGAGAGAGGTGATGATTTTGGGTTCCCCCTAACCTAGGGGAGGACCAAGCAGATGCCTTGAACACAAAAAGCATATCATGTGAACGATTCAGTGGTGGTCCCTTCCTCCTAGGACCACCCCAAGCACAGTTATGGGCAAAAATACAATCCCAACCAAAGGCCCTGCAAAGCATTATGGGACGAGATTAGCAGTGGGCAGTGAATATTATAGTGTCCAATATCAAAATAATTCTACAAAGAGCTGCAGTTCAACTAGTCGTTACTAGATGTCCCTCACGAGTCAAATGCAAAAGCATTGAAATTATTAATACATCAAGCTGCAGTTCCACTAGTCGTTACTAGATGTCCCTCACGAGTCAAATGCAAAAGCATTGAAACCCTTTCATGAAGCTTTTGCATTTGACTCGTGAGGGACATCTAGTAACGACTAGTGGAACTGCAGCTCTTTGTAGAATTATTTTGATATTGGATACTATAATATTCACTGCCCACTGCTAATCTCGTCCCATAATGCTTTGCAGGGCCTTTGGTTGGGATTGTATTTTTGCCAATAACTGTGCTTGGGGTGGTCCTAAGAGGATGGGACCACCACTGAATCGTTCAAAAGATGTGCTTTTTGTTTTCAAGGAATCTGCTTGGTTCTCTCCCTAGGTTAGGGAGGATACCATAATCATCACCTCTCTCACTGCTTGTTAATTTATTGATTTCACTTTTGTGAAATGCTATATGCATTTTAGCATATAAAGACAGAGATACTTATTTTATCTTAACTTGCACTGTGCAAGATGCCTTTGGCAATTATTGTACAGTGCAGTCAAGCACACAGCTACGCACTACGCAATTTGCATAGCTACGTGTAGTTCAAAAAAACTACGCCCAGGGTTATTTCACATGCACTGCCAATGGCTGATATTGTGGGGCGTCCTGGTGGATTTACTCCATCTTTATGGACTTTTGGGATCAGATACAGTACAGGTGTGATAGGGTGATCTGTTCTTAGGAACATATATTCCTCATGGCTGATCAAACAACTATCTCGCCATAATTGTAACTCTAGATTATACCTTGCATGTACCGCCATCATGGATTCTTTCAACACCCTCGTGTAACATGTTGTGTTGTTCAGTTGTGTGTATGCTTCAGTCAAATATTTGTTTTTATCCCACAGAACAATTTCTCCCCCCTTTATCAGAATTCCTCACTATACAGTTGGCTTCCTTTTGCAATTTATTTACCAGGACATCATTTTCCTTATGTTTCTGGGTACTTATCTGTTTGTTGTTATTTACATCAATATACAAGTTATAGCTCATTATATATATCAATGGCATCTCTTCCCATCATTGGTATTAATCGAGATCTTGGTCTGAATCCTGTAGGGGCTTCCCCAAACACATTTACACCCTGTTCAGCTGCCAACATTTCTTCATTATAAGATATATCTATTCCTATATTGGCATTTTCCAGTTCTCTTAATTCCACCATTACGTCCTTGTCATCAACTAATAGTCCTCTCTGTTGTATTGTTATTCTAGTCACATTAGTTGGTTGCATGAATTGGGGTTGGAGCAAGAAATGTTTTTTTTTTATTTCATAGTTTTTACAAACCGGAAGAAATCAATTTTTGTTTGCACATAATTCATATCTTGTTCTGGACAATGCGAAAGCCCTAATTTCAATGTTCTTGTATCTTTCTCTGTTAATGATGTCTGTTGGATGGATGATAGTGTTGTCAATGTCAGTTCATGTCTCCATCATTTCTTGGTCCATTTCTTTTCTTTGGGTAGCTCTCCTTTGCTTAGCACCCCTCCACCTCTTACTCCTTTGCCTCTTCCTCTTGGAGGCTTTAAGTTTTGTTGCTGCTGTCTGGAACGCAGATTGAAATGTCTGTCCTGACGTAAAAAATCCAATTAGTCGATAACTGATGGAATTGTGGGGCATATTAGCAAGACCCACGTTAAAATTATCGCCGTTTTAGCGGCAGGAAACTGCCGCTAAAACGGCGATAATGGGCTTGCTAATATGCGTTATAGAATTCCAATAGAAGCCCAGGTTAGATGTCCTGCACATCTAACCTGGGCTTCTATTGGAATTCCATAACGCATATTAGCAAGCCCATTATCGCCGCTTTAGCGGCAGTTTCCTGCCGCTAAAACGGCGATAATTTTAACGTGGGTCTTGCTAATATGCCCCTAGATCCTTTGATAACCCACTGGTATCTTCATCAGCGTCTGTATCAACTTCTCAGCTGACCAGACTACTTTGCTCTGACTGTGCTTCTTGGCCCACTTTGCTGTTAGTTGTCAATCTTTGCCTTTCGGAAATTATCAAACTTTTTTGATAAGGTGTAAATCTTTCCCCTCTCATAATCTGCTTTGTCCCATGCAAACTTGTGAGTTTTTCTTGCTTTAATCGATTCTTCCAGTTTAAACAGACACTCTTTCATTCCAATACACAATTTGTTTACTTGATCTTGTTCTTTAGACAGCAACGTTTTAACTTTTTTCAATCTCCTCCATTATTTTCTTTCTGTCTATATCTGCATATTTTATCACGATCGTTAGCATTCTGCCTGAAGATTCAGTGTTGTTGTTGGCACCCTAGACCCGTGCAGGTAAGAGCGGTGGGGCCAGAGGGAAAATTAATCATTTATTTAATTTTCCCTCGTGGTCGTCTGTCGAATTCCCCCCCTCCCCACCCCTTCCCCACCTCTCTTACCTGCACGGGCCGCTCCTGGCCCATTCACACAGCATATCAGGGTTAGGATCTTCGTAACTTGGAGCGACCAATATCCTAAAACCCCTCGGAATGCATCCTACCTCCAGATATTTTTGGAGAGATTTTGCTGCCCACCATTTTGATAGCTCAGTACGCTTACATTTTTCCAGTCTTTTTATTTGAGATGATATATCATTTCCATCTGAGGAGGGTTTAATACCTCCAGAGAGTCCTCTCCCTAGTGCCACCTCATCATTGAATATCTTTAATGCTACTTCCTCTCGTTCCTTCACCTCTGAAGCTGACATTTGAATTATGAATTCTTTGTGCAAGTGCTCTGCACCACAACCGTCACTGGCCTCTTCGCGCAATTGCTTTGGCACACGTCTTTTCCGTGACTTTCCCTTCTCCCCACCAAATTGCAAGTGTAGTCTTACCTGTGTGTTTCTGGGTGTTTGCAATAGTGAATACTCTGTGAAAATACTGTCAAGAAAAGAAGGATTATAAGATTGTAACAAAAACTACCAGTCTGTTTTTCACTATCTATGGTTTTCACGTTACGCCATTGTCGTGTTAGCAGAGGCAGAATCTTGCGGAGAGGCTTAGGAGACAAGACAATGGGCAGAAACAGGCCAAAAGACGGTGCCATTACTGTAGTGACCCAGGGGCCAACCCAAATGGAGGGCAGGCATGGGGAGTCTACCCTGGGACAGAATGCTGGCAACTATTGCAGACTCCATACAAACCCTCCAGCAGCAGATCAGGGAGGTGGCAACAGAATTGGGTCTTCTCAGGGTGGACCTCTAAAAGCTGGCAGACAAGGTTAAGGTCAATCGTGAGCGAGGGCCACTGGCACAAAGATCCCTGCAGCAATGGATGAATGACCTAACTGACCATGTGAACGTGTTGGAACACAAGGCAGAGGATGCAGAAGGGCACAATGAGTGCAATAATGTCTAGATTGAGGGGGCAGAAGGCAATGAAATGGTTGCATACCTAGAACATTGGATGAAAATGGAGGTGTCACCCATTGACCTTTCTCCCATCTTCGCTTTGAAGCGGGCACACAGGGTCTTGGCCAAGCCCCCCGCTCCTGGAAGACCGCTGCACCCGGTGGTGGCCCGGCTGCTGTCCTTTTGAGACCGTGACACACTCCTCCGGAAAGCACATTTGATGGCCCCTTCCATATAGAGCATGCAGCAGTGACTTTGTTCCCGGACTTCACCTTAGCGATGCAGGCCAGGAGAGCATCTTTCTGGAAGTGAAAAGAGGGTTGCAGGAAGCAGGGGTGAGGTACTCCCGCTTATTTCTGGCAAAGCTTGGATTGATGCTGGTCAGTGCTCCACACGTCATCCTGACTCCTTCCGAAACCTGGAAATGGTTTGAGCAATACCAGGCTACGGGCCTAGGTCAGAGTGCGACGGGAGAGAGGCCCCAGCCATGACACCAGGTGCGGAAGAAACCTCACAACTCTGTACATTATGGACCCATCAGGAAACCAAAGAGGGCTCAAACGGATGAGGCCAGGGCAGCGGCTCTAGGGACGGCCTCTAGGATCGCTGGAGGGAGTCCAATGGACTCTAAGAATGGTGCCTGTTCTTCTGACCTTACCAGGTGGTCCACATCTGATGTCGACACCTCTACCAGTAAGCAGAGCATGCCCCAGATGACCCCACAGACTGCAGAAGACCTGATCTGATATTTTGGACTGCCATGGGTGAGACAGTTCCACAGTACACAGATGTGTGATGGGTGGTGAGTGCCAATTCTTTGATTCATTTGACTGCACATTGGGTGTCCCTGAAGTGCTGCTTAAGTAGCTAGAGCTCCTCTCCAACGTAAACACAGGTGCAGGTGACCTACGTTTGAAGTCATGGCTGGAGCGGGGTGCATAGCCGCAACGTTTATGTGCTTGACTTGCCCCTTACCATTGTCCACACTCTGGTGGATAGCGGGCGTACTCTACACCTATCGTTGTCATGCCTATCTTTGGGTGGCTGGTCATTGCAGAGCCGCTCTGGGTCTGGGGAGTTGGGCTCTGTTTATTTGTTATTAGGGTTCAGGGTCTTGTATGTCCATGTATTTGGGATTTGCTTGCATGGGAAGAGGGGAGCTGAGGTGGGACGGCTGAGACGTGGGGCGTGTACACTTTTCATGACAGTGGCACATGAGGGGCTTATGGTGCTGGTGTAGAACATACTCGGCTGCACTCTATTTGATCATAGCCCTCTATTGATGCGCATACGCCTGGAGGTAGAACGACCAGAGAGCCCCCTGTGGCACCTGTGCCCTAGCACTCTGGAAGACAACATCTACCAAGAAGGCCTCTAGGAGAGCATATCAGGCTACTTCGAATGTAACCAGGAGACGGCTTTGGATTGCCTTGTGAAGTGGGAGGTCTTTAAGGTAGTGGTGTTTGGCTATTGCCTGTGCATTTCTGTGGGCATCAGGAAGGACTTCAAGCGGGACCTGAATGCTCTGGATGTCTCCATCTGGCGGCTAGATAACTAGCTTTGTCTGGACAGGGATGCAGCTATTGGCATGGTTGGTGAGTCCAGAGAGTAGGAGGTCTGCAATAACCCAGGTATGCGTGCCAGACGGATGTCTGGCATACTCCCAGGTGGCCATTAACACTGCCTGTGTATGACAAGGTACAGGGAAAGATGCTAGGGCAACTTGGCCTGCCTACGGAGTTTTATTCAGCATTTGTTGCAGTGTAGGCACCCAGGCTGGTGGCTATGTACACTGAGTCTTTGGAGAGGGGAGATCTACTGGCCTCCACTAAGGAGGCGACGGTGTTCCCCCTCTTCAAGACACAAGAGCAAGGGGCACCTGTGTCAGCATATAGACCATTGTCCATGCTGAATATAGACTTTAAGATCATACGCTCATGCAGACACTAGTGCACCCAGACCAATGTGGATTCATACCGCAACACAATACCTCCCTGAACTCTATGCCACATTTTTATGCCACTGCATGCTCTATCTCTGCAGGGCGATGGCAAATGAGACTTATGTTGATCAACCTGGAAAAGGTGTTTGACTTGGCTAGCTGGTCATACCTGGAAAATTCATGCTTCAAAAGGGGCTGGGATCTGCCTGAGTACGATGGGGGCACCTGCTATACACTGGCCCTACCGCAAGGATGAAGACAGGTCGCTATGTTTCAGATTCCTGTGGGGTTCATCGGGGCACCAGACGGGCTGACATTGTCACTTCTCCTGTTTGCCCTCGCCATCGAACCTGTGGAGGCACTGTGCAGGGAGAGAGGACGGAGTAGGGGCATTGTGCTAGATGGGTCTGATGATATTACTTCCCTATATGATGATCTGCTACTATATGTGGCAAACACCGATGCCCCATTCGTACTACAGTTTGTACAAAAGTGAACCTAGCAAAATCCTGCGTCTTCCCCTTGCGACGAGAAATGCCACAGCTCCTTCTTTGGGACCGGATATACGATAGACCTACCACACCTTCTGTTACTTGGGTTTACAGATCTACCACAAGCCTCAGGACTCTCGTGAGTGCAATCTGGGTCCCATTCTGCAGTCCATACGTGGGTGCATGGCTTTTTGGCAGACATTAAAGCTGACCCTCATTGCATGGATTGCGCTCACTAAGATGATTGTGTTACCCCAGGTGCTTTATTACTTCACTAACCTTCTTGCGTGGATCCTGCTGGGCAGTTTGGGCAACTGGACTCTCTCCTCTGGGAGCTTATTTGGGATGGTGGTCACAACTGGGTGTCCTTTGCCGTGCTAACGCAGCCCATACTGGAAGGGTCCCGGGGCTTACCGGACTTTGGGAACTATTATTTAGCTGCCCAATTGCAGAAGATCACTAAATGGCTGGAAGGGACGAATTTGATGGAACTGGGGATACTAGAGGCTGAGCCTAACCAGGGTGGGCTGCTGGCACAGCTCTTGAGTAGGACACCGGAGAAAGGAAGTGATAGTCTGCTGCTATCCACAG
The DNA here is from genome assembly GCA_963921515.1 of Calotriton arnoldi. Taxonomy (NCBI): domain Eukaryota; kingdom Metazoa; phylum Chordata; class Amphibia; order Caudata; family Salamandridae; genus Calotriton; species Calotriton arnoldi. The sequence goes on from CAWUFW010000015.1 coordinate 8,491,719, forward strand.
CACTTCGCTGCTGGTGGCTGTATTTGCGACACACGCAAGACTGCCCCCTATACGCTCCGGCCCTTCTGCTGGTGGGACTGCCCCATGGAGACCCCCAACCTTTTTCTCAGCGACCCAGACGGCGTGCCGGATAGAGATAGGACTGATCACAGTGGGTGACTTTTATGAGAACTCCACACTGAAGCCCCTGGCAACCCTGATTGAGACTCAGGGCTTGCCCCCAGGCCAATTCCTCTGTTATAAGGCATTTGTTTGGATGTTTGTGGCCCTTTAGAAACAGAGGTTGGATGAACCACAGACTCACGCAGTGCTTCAGCTATTGCTGTCCATGGGAGCAGACAGCCATTTGGTGAAGTGGTTCTCCACCGCCATTGGTGGTATGATTAGGAAACTGCTGCCGGTTCTATGGATGAAATGGGAGATGGCTCTAGACAGGGACATTTCTGACAGTGATCGGGCAAGAATGTTAGTGTACCCACAAATGGTTTCCTGAAACACACACCTCAAATGTATCCAATTCTATTATCAAACATGAGGAGATGATGGACGGAGCGCTGAAACTTTTCAGACTCTCACCCACAGTCACAGATCTGGGTTGAATCCATCATCGTTCTTTAGCTCACTTCGCCACCCCAGTTCTGACCCAGCCATATGCAAATCAGTCTTGACCCTTTTAATTCTATTACCTCCATCAAATCTACCTCACACCTAAGAAGCTCACAGCCATCTACGGGAGCAGGCATAGGTGCTATCCCAGATGCGCCATGGAAGAGGCTGATTTCTGCCACATGACGTGGTCCTGTGCATAGACCTCGGATTTCTGGACAGCTGTAGTGCAGAAGCTTGGCAAAACACTCTACTGTAGTCTGAACTGCATCTTGGAGATGTGCTTACTGGGGTCTTTCCCCAGGCCAAAGCCTAAGAAAGTAGGCAACTGCTTTATTGATCTAGCACTAATATTGGCTAACAGACAGATTGCAATGACATGGAAGTCAGCAGGCGGCTCACTGATGTCCAGACAGGAATCATCAGTGAAGGAGTGGGCTAGGCCGGAGGAGTCAGCGCTACAGAAGGAGGAGGCCAGGGGGGTGCGGAGACGCCCTATTGCGCCACAGTGGATGAAGGTGCTGGACACTTTCGAGAATCCTATAGACTGGACTGCATCCTCTTAAACACTTCAGACTCGGCAGTGGGGCGGGGGTGACCCGACAGTCCCATAGGCCACTCGCAGTACCTGTGGATACCGTGATCCACTAGTCGGCAGCAGGGGACTCATGTGGGAGACTATAGTCCACCCTATGTGCTAGTTTCTGCCAGAAATGGTTATCCCTGAGGGATTGTTTCAGTTCTGCCTTCCTGACTATGTGAAGGAGATGAGAAATGTTTGTGTACCACAGCACTCAAACGATAGTCAGCATATAATGTCACCACCCCACAAATCAAAAGTCAGGAGCCAGGTATTGCAATGCAGCTTGCATGGGCGTCCGCAGGGGGGGCAAGGAGGGGTGCTTGCCCCCCTCCTGGAGCGCCCCTCCTTGCCCCCCCTGCGGACGCCCATGACCATCACGACGCTGCGTCTTCAATCCCTCATTCACCCCTCTTTTAAACCTTACGTCAACTCGTCTCCCTCCTACCTCTACTTTAAACAGAGGCGCAACTAGAGTCAAATTTCAATTTCGGTGGGGTGGGGGGGTAATTCATCCAGCCATATGCAGAGTGGAGATGCAGGGGCTCTAAGAAGGGGTGAAAACACAACAAAGCCTCATTAACAAGTAAATGGTCTTTTAAAAGACCTGTGTGAAGTACTCAGGTGCGCCTGTGTGTGTGCCCGGGAAGCTGTCTCAGCCGGGCTGACACACACGACGGGGGTGGGGCTGAAGCCCTTTGAGCGCAATAGGCGTTGCGCGCCTGACTTTAAACACTCTGCTGTGCCCTCCAAGTTCCACCCCTTCTGTCATACACCGCTCCTAACACCCGTGCCGCAGCGACTGAGACTCCAAGGAACGAGAGAAAAATGCCCCAAATTCAGATTGTGTTGTAAGTATGTTTGGTAAGTACTGTGTCCTCGCACAAGCACATAATGTCACAAACTCGCTTCGAACCGCCACTAACACTTTTATTAGAACTCTTCAGTTCTTCCATGACAGCCACCTACACTCTTTGAAGCCTGGTACCTGTAGTCCTTCATTCAGGGTGGAAGAAGTAAAACTACAAGACCGACATGCAACGTGTTAGCTGCCAGTGCTGCATGACGACTTAAGTAACATTTGCATATAAACAACAAACATAAAATGCAAGTTTTAGAATGAGAAGGGCGAATGGAGATGGTTGTTACAGGGCCGGGCTGTGGTTCGTTGGTTCAGAACCCCCCGCCCCTAAGATAGCCAGGGTTTCAAATCTCAGCGCAGCCCCCCGATGCACAGTGTGAGCTGGGGATTTCACTAGAATACCCACCCTTTACATAGTGAATTTCCATTCACCATCTCTATAGACTGTACAAGCAAGTCACTGGGAGGGATTTGTTGAATTAACCCAGACATGACAGGAAGCCTACAACCCTGCTCCTATATTCGGAAGGGGTGTTCCCACTTTTGCAATCCCCCATACATTTCAGTGTTTTTCTAGCCGTCACCTCGAGAGCTTAAGAGCGTGATGAGGCTGAAATTAGGTCACCTATATACCATGACGGCTCCCAAACAGGGCAGAACGTGGCCATGGTCATTGAACATCTATGAGAGATGCTTGTTTTTGGTTGGGAAAATAAATATTACATTTCATACTTTTCAATTTGATACCTTTTAAGCGAAGGGAAATTAAGGGATTTTTCCAGAGTTAAACACATTTCAGTTAATTAGAAGTAAGGTTCCAAAGTTGGTAATTTCGCTCCCAGGCCACATCGCCTTCAAACAAAAAGTGACTGAAAGAAGGAATTTTCTGTGCAGAACATCTCACCAAATGATGCAACACGCCCCAGAGCCCCCGTTTCTCTGCTGTTATTGCAAACAGCGGCGTGCGCCTGTGGACATCGTGGGCTTTCGGATTGCCTTCCTGCCCTCTGTCTGGGAGCAGAAGGGGGACCTGTGTATTTGCACAACCCGCAGGGACGCCACTGGCGCCTTGCACATGCAGTGAGTTTGTGTTTTTACCTACTAACCCACCACATCTATTATTTATATTATAACTTCTAACTCCCAAGTAACAATGACTTAGGGATAGGGGCAAAGTTTAGTACATCGCTGTTTCGTTTGGGTACTTGCAATATGATGATGGAATCAATGGCCTATAACACGGTGCAATGGTACTTACTATATTATCGAGTGGAGAAATATTGGAATATGCATTGTACGCTTAAGACGCACATTGGTATGCCGCTCTGTGTTTCTTTTGCAATGTCAACATAAATACACTTAAAAGATAATAACTTCTAAATGCCAAGCAGCAACTCCTAACCGTCGTTTCACCTGGTGTAACCCTCACACCAACGCACCCACCCCCATACTACCTCTGGTCATTCTCATAACATTCACACCCCTCAGAATGACAAATCACCACTTCTAGCTGCCTCGTCATGGGGTGGGAGTGGGAAGATGTGCACAGCAGGGGGAAAGGGATGGCCAGTGCAGGTGACGCTTTTCTTTTGTATAGGAATCTCTGCTGGCGTCATAGCCCAGGGTTTGCTGTCTGTGCACTTGTATAGATGTGTATTCCATACAAGTGCACAGACAGCAAACCCTGGGCTATGACGCCAGCAGGAATTACTTTACAAAGGAAAAGCGTCACCTGCACTGCCATCCCTTTCCCCCTGCTGTCTGTGCACTTGTATGGAATACACATCCACGGCGCTGCTCACCAGATAAATGGTGAACAGTGCCATGGATCTGTCTCTTTTTGCATCCAAGGGCACCGAGGAAGAAGCAGAGGAGGCCCAGGCAAGGAGAAACCAGGAGACATTTGACCCATATCTATCTACACAGTGAGACCTTCAGGAGGGGCTGGATGCCAGGACGACAGTGCTGCTGATCAGCCCGACTCCACCGAATAGTATGAGAAGAGCAGGCAGCAGTTTTTAAGTAAGTTCCAGTAACTTTAATGCATTCTACAGCATCACCAGCATTACCTACTGGCTGCATATCTAGGTTACTCTATGTGAACGGTGTTCTAGACTTACATGCATGGAAACGTCAAGGAGGACAGTCCCCTCCGAATATGCAAATGTATTGTAAGCTTGTAGGGGCAGATTTACAAGCCCCTTGGGCCACTTTTGCGTCACTTTTCCCATGTTAAAAGTGAGGCAAAAGTGACGTAAAAGGGGCTTGTAAATCTGCCCCGTAGTGTTCAGCTTTTGGGGTGCCAGTGGGGTAATTTTAGGGTTCAGGGCTGGTATGGGTAATGGGGTGCCAGGGGGCTAATTTTAGGGATCAGGGTGGGTATGGGTTTTGGGGTGCCAGGGGTAATTTTAGGGTTCAGGGCAGGTACGGGTTTTGGGGTGCCAGGGGTAATTTTAGGGTTCAGGGTGGGTATGGGTTTTGGGGTGCTAGGGGGTAATTTTAGGGTTCAGGGTGGGTATGGGTTTTGGGGTGCCAGGGGGTAATTTTAGAGTTCAGGGTGGGTATGGGTTTTGGGGTGCCAGGGGTAATTTTAGGGTTCAAGGCGGGTATGGGTCTTGGGGTGCCAGGGGTAATTTTAGGGTTCAGGGTGGATATGGGTTTTGGGGGGCCAGGGGGGTTATTTTAGGGTTCAGGGAATGTATGGATTTTAAGGGGCCAGGGGGGTAATTTTAGGGTTCAGGGCGGGTATGGGTTTTGGGTTGCCAGGGGGTAATTTTAGGTTTCAGGGTGGGTATGAGTTTTGGGGGGGCAGGGGTAATTTTAGGGTTCAGGGTGGGTATGGGTTTTGGGGTGCTAGGGGGTAATTTTAGGGTTCTGGGTGGGTTTGGGTTTTGGGGTGCCAGGGGGTAATTTTAGGGTTCAGGGTGGGTATGGGTTTTGGGGTGCCAGGGGGTAATTTTATGATTCAGGGTGGTAATGAGTTTTGGGGTGCCAGGGGGTAATTTTAGGGTTCAGGGTGGGTATGGATTTTGGGGTGCCAGGGGGTAATTTTAGGGTTCAGGGTGGGTATGGGTTTTGGGGTGCCAGGGGTAATTTTAGGGTTCAAGGTGGTAATGAGTTTTGGGGTGCCAGGGGGTAATTTTAGGGTTCAGGGTGGGTATGGGTTTTGGGGTGCCAGGGGGTAATTTTAGGGTTCAGGGTGGGTATGGGTTTTGGGGTGCCAGGGGGTAATTTTAGGGTTCAGGGTGGTAATGAGTTTTGGGGGGCCAGGGGGGTTATTTTAGGGTTCAGGGCTGGTATGGGTAATGGGTTGCCAGGGGGCTAATTTTAGGGATCAGGGTGGGTATGGGTTTTGGGGTGCCAGGGGTAATTTTAGGGTCAGGGCGGGTATGGGTCTTGGGGTGCCAGGGTGTAATTTTAGGGTTCAGGGTGGGTATGGGTTTTGGGGTACTAGGGGTAATTTTAGGGTTCAGGGGGTAATTTTAGGGTTTAGGGTGGGTATGAGTTTTGGGGTGCCAGGGGGTAATTTTAGGGTTCAGGGTGGGTATGGGTTTTGGGGTGCCAGGGGGTAATTTTAGGGTTCAGGGTGGTAATGAGTTTTGGGGGGCCAGTGGGGTTATTTTAGGGTTCAGGGCTGGTATGGGTAATGGGGTGCCAGGGGGCTAATTTTAGGGATCAGGGTGGGTATGGGTTTTGGGGTGCCAGGGGGTAATTTTAGGGTTCAGGGTGGTAATGAGTTTTGGGGTGCCAGGGGGTAATTTTAGGGTTCAGGGTGGGTATGGGTTTTGGGGTGCCAGGGGGTAATTTTAGGGTTCAGGTTGGGTATGGGTTTTGGGGTGCCAGGGGGTAATTTTAGGGTTCAGGGTGGTAATGAGTTTTGGGGTGCCAGGGGTAATTTTAGGGTTCAGGGTGGGTATGGGTTTTGGGGTGCCAGGGGGTTATTTTAGGGTTCAGGTTGGGTATGGGTTTTGGGGTGCCAGGGGGTAATTTTAGGGTTCAGGGTGGTAATGAGTTTTGGGGGGGGCAGGGGGGTTATTTTAGGGTTCAGGGCTGGTATGGGTAATGGGGTGCCAGGGAGCTAATTTTAGGGATCAGGGTGGGTATGGGTTTTGGGGTGCCAGGGGGTAATTTTAGGGTTCAGGGTGGTAATGAGTTTTGGGGTGCCAGGGGGTAATTTTAGGGTTCAGGGAATGTATGAGTTTTAAGGGGCCAGGGGCCATCTACAACTCACTTTATTCAATACAGCCAGCCTGGTGATGAGCAGAGTATTTAATGATCCCCATTTCTTTTTAGGAATGGACATCCGAAACTTTTTTCAAAACGAATATTGGATGATGTAGAATCCGATATTACGGAAGCAAGAAAAAAATCTAGACATGGTGAACAGGAGGGGGCAGAAGAACTAAGCACAAGCAGTTCTGCAGGTCCACTTTCAGCTCCAACAGAATCTAGCCATGATGTTGATGCTTCTGTAAATGATTTTGGATTGTATTTTAATTTAGCAAAAAAACTAACAGACGATGTAAAATACAATCTTCTAATAAATAGGTATACTCCACCAGAAACGTATGACTTCAAGAAAGATTCAGGTGAAACACGCTGTTTCCGTCATGTGTGGATTAATCAATATTCACCATGGCTTAGCTACTCTCCACAACTAAAAGGTGCAATTTGCAAGTTCTGCACAGTTTTTCCACAGCCAGTTCATCGTGGGATACAAGGAGCATTCATAACTAGGCCTTTCACTAAATATAAAGACTTCCATGAAAGTGCACGCAAGCATGTCTTTTCGTCTTGGCATAAAAACGCACAAGTGGATGCAACTCACTTTTTGGCGATCAGAAAGAAACCGGAAACAAGTATTGTTTGCCAAATAGACAACGCTTTGAAAAGGCATGTTGAAGAAAATCGGAAAAAGTTATTTCCAATTTTGTCAACTATCTTATTTTGTGGCACACATGACATTGCTTTACGTGGGAAAAAAAGTACATCCGGAAATGTGCAAAGTCCATTCCAATTTCGCATTGAAGCAGGAGATGTCACCCTAAAGAACCATCTGGAAAATGCACCAGTTAATGCACGTTATACATCTGTTCGAGTTGAACATGAATTGATTACATTATGTGAAGAAACATTAAGAGAAGATCTAGTATCCTTAGTCAATAAGTCAAATGGATTTTAAATCATTGCTGATGAAAGTGCTGACATATCTGGAAAAGAACAGATGTCACTTGGAGTACGTTTTGTAGACACGACAAGTAGCACCGTAGCTGTCATCAGAGAAGAATTCCTTGGATTTGCAACCTTAAAAGAAATGGATGCTATCTCAATTACAAATATGATTATGGATACATGTTCTAAATTTGGATTAAACTCCATGGCCAAGGATATGATGGATGCTCTACAATGGCAGGAAAGGAAGGTGGCGTTCAAGCCATAATAAAGAGAAAATATCCTAAAGCTGCTTTTGCTCACTGTGCTGCACATAAACTTAATTTGGTTGTTAATGACCTGAATGCTGTTCCTGATATACGGAATTCTATTGGCACAGTGAAAGCCATCATCAAGTTTTTCCGTGAGAGTCCAAAAAGAAGAGATTTTTAAGCAATTATGCTTACTGGTCACAACAGCATCAGGGAAAACACGTCAGGATGCATATCAATTGCAATGTTCCTCCAGCACAGTGAGCTTTCTCTTTTGCTTGTCCATAATTTCAGATTACTCATCAATATTGGAATCTGCAAGCCAGGCTCTCCAAGCTGTTCAGCTTGATATCCTCAAGGTGTGTAATCACGTGCAAGACCTTCTGACTGTGTTCCGTGATCACAGACAAAAAGCAGAAGAGCAATTTAAGGACATTTTTACAAACGTTCAAACACTGGCAGAAAAACTGAACATCGAACTTTGTGTTCCCAGACAGTGTGGCCGGCAAGTATTTAGTTCTAATTTTGGTTCCTCTTCTGTGGAAGAATACTATCGCCAGTCTATCTATGTGCCATACATGGACTCTATCATCGCATCATTAGAAAGCCGGTTTGGCAATGAAAACAAGAAAAATTTGAGTTTGTTCTCACTTTACCCAAAACATATGGCAAAAATGACACTTGAGCAATACAAATGCCATATTGCAAACATCAGAGAAATTTACGACATTGAAAACCTGGAAGCCGAAGCAGTCACATGGTTTCAGATCTGGTTTCAGATGGATTTCTGGATTTGCTAAACCACACAGATTTATTTCCATCAGTCCAGCAAGCAATTCTCATTGCTCTCACATTACCAGTGACCACTTGCACAGTGGAAAGGTCTTTCAGCACAATGAGAAGGGTGAAAACCTGGTTGAGGTCGGCAATGGCAGATGATCGCTTATCGGGTTTGTGCATGATGAGCATACATCGAGCAAAAATTGATGAAAACAAACAACAGCTGATTGACAAAGTAATTGATAAATTTGCACAAGACTACAGACATTTACAGTTCCTTTTTCGAGATCAGTACACTAACCAGTGAACAAAAACTGTATAAAACTACTACTCATTGAAAAATTTGACTGTTACATTTCAGCAAGACTGTACATGTTTGCAGTTCCTGCAACAGTTATCCAGGTTAAGTTTATATGTTTTATTTTCCAATTTGGAAGAGAACAGCTGTTATTTTATTCATGGTAATATATTTGATTTTATTTATTTTAATATATTTAAGTTAATACATTTCCAAAATAAATACATTTGTCATATATTTTAATTCTCATTCGTTTGTGCACGTTAACACCAAATGCAGACTGACTCTACATGTTTTTTTTTTAGAATGCAGTTATAGTGCCTTCACTGCCTTGATCATGTGTGTATGAATAATGTGGTGTATTCAATAGTGGTGACATAAAAACAGATTAGAAATTGCTAATCAGACAATGGCAGCTTGATCCTTCCATTAAGCCTTTGCATCAGGTTTCTAAACCCTTTGCATGCCTGTGCTTTTTCACTTTTGGCCAAGAGCCGCTCCTGTCTGCAGCTGAGCTCTGCTTTTTTCTTTGCCAACTGCTAGAAGGTGTGAATGATATCTACCAAAGTCCACAAAAGAAAGAGATGGCTGTGGCACAACAACCCTATGGTGTATGAGATCATATGCAGCCTGCTTCCTGTCCCCCATGGCTCCTCCTGCGCCCCAGTGTTTCTTGTGCCCCACCTGGCACACATCATGTCGGAGGATGGTGATGATGTTAACATTTTGCCCCCCCTGGAAAAATTTCTGCGGACGCCCATGGCAGCTTGTATTGAATTCGAAGAGCAGCCGACACTTGTTTCGTCACACAAGTGACTTCTTCAAGGCTATTTGTCTGGTCAAGTAGTCCTGGTCTCGTGGAGTAAATCGTCACGCATCATAACTGAGCAGTAAATATAAGTAATTCAACAAAGATTTTTTTGCAATATCCAGATTGTCCACAACGTAGTGTTCTTGCTACCCGATTCACAGCAGTCCAAATATGATTGAAACTAGGTCCATAATAAGATTCCTATGTGGCCAATGGTAAAGTTCCTTGATGGTTCAACAGTCAAATCGGAATAATTTTGAGTGCTATGGTACACAAAAATTTCTCATGTAAATACAGAGGTTTTTTACTTCTGTACTATGTGCATGTAGGGTAGTAAGATGCAATAGTACCATACAGAACCATACTCAAAATAACGTTTTGTGATTTTTTTTTAAAGTACGGCAAATGCCAATTAGAAGTGCGATCAATAAAACCATCACTACCCTCTTTAGATTTGTATGTGGGGGAGATACCTGGCCTGATTCCCTAAACATGGTGACTGAAAGATTGGACACTTACTCAGACCCTACCATTTACACTGTTCGCATATGGTTAATGTTTGGGGCTATGTTCTACATATTACGAATGAGCATATATCTTACTAGTTTATCCTGGCCTATTGTACCCTGTGGGAGGTTTTAGTACTGCGATGCCATATATCTGTGGTTATGTTGCAATTTGATTGTGGAACACACAACTGCGTGCGGATGTTGTACTTAACCGCACATAGGCATGATGTAAACTCTTGAGAGAACTGTATGTACCTTCAAATGTGAGAAAAACCCAATAAACAAAGTTTAAAAAAAGGTGTGCATATATAAATATAGATTTACTATTCTCAAATTCACATCTACTTACCTCGCAGTTTTACCTTGAAGATCTATATGCACAGTTTTCTTCTCAATAATTTCATTGCAAATGTTGCAGTGATATTATCAATAATGCCAGGGAAGATATCATGAGTGATGTAATATGTGGGGGGAATTAGAAGTGCATGGCCAGGGCGTGAGTTTTAGTTACCTTAGCACTTGAGTTATACTCACCAGAGCTAACTTTAACTGGTGAATGTCAGTGGTTTTGTACGCTAAAAACATTACATTGTCACTGAAATTCACACCAAATTATAACGTTACTTTAATCTTTGTTTAATCTTTGTTTTTTCCAGAGAATTTCTAGTTTTTTTTAAATGTAAAGTAATATTTTGTTACTGCTTGTAAAGCCACCCCACGCCTTCAGCCATGCACATCAGGTGTTTGGCCGTGGTAAACCACCTCCGCAGACAGCCAACATCCCCGAGCCAATAGTGGCCCTGGGAACCCCATTCCCGGGGCTACATAACATCATAAAGGGGAGGGGGCGCACTTGACCTCCCTCCCGAGCCTTATTAAGCCTGGGGGATCCTATCCTCTGGAGACAAAATCCATAATAAAAGGGAAGGGGCACTGTGTTGTCCCCTCCCCGAGCCTTGTGAAGCCCTGGGATCATTTCTCCTAGGCCTGCCTAAATTAAAGGTGGGTGCCCAGTGCCCACCCAGGCATCCACTGAGCAACAAGTAGGGGGCCTCAGGGGGAGACCCAGGGCCCCGCTGCCCCAGCTGGTTCCCTGAAGGCTGTGGGAGCTGGCATTGCTCCCACCCTGAAGGAGCAGCTGTTTTTTTCATGCTCCCTTTGGGTGGGAACAATATTTGTTCTGTTTCCCTGCCCGCACGAGTCTCTGTGGCATCCCACCATCAGGCTTAGGGGGTCAGAATATCCCTACCCTTCTAACCTATGTCTTTTTTTGGCATTTTTTTAGGATACAGGACTCAGTCCCGAGTGCTAAGATGACCACTGCCACTTCATGGTTGATGTGGCGGCAGCTAATCAGATCTTAGCAGGAGATCTGTCGGTTGTGCTGATCCTCTGCGGCGTGATGTATACAACGTTTTTCAGGATGATTTGCTCAAAGATATTGAACAGATTTACACCAAATCATAAAAATCACTCTTTCTGAACCAAGATCTAGCCTTCTGCCAAATTTGTTGTAAATCCGTTCAGCGGTTTAGGCTGTAGCTGTGTCTAAATGTCCTATGGAAATATGAATGGGGAAACGTGTTTTGGGAACCCCCCCTTTTCTCTCAATCTTCTCTTGACAGATCCCCCCGAAACTTTCAATGCACAAACTAGTTAAAAAGTAGCACTTTTAAGGAAAGCCTTGTGGAGATTCATCAAATGGTTCAAAGTTATTAGCAACACAGAAAAGGCATCTCCATGGAGACACAATCCTAACAGTAACTACCCAACTGCCACTGAGAAATATAAATTATATATATATATATATATATATATATATATATTTATATATGTATATATATACACACACACACATATATATATGTATATATATACATACTCACTCACTTATCACCTAACGGACAGTTCTCTGTGGATAGTCCTCTCTTCTGAACCACTATAAACACTAATGACCAAGATAAATCGTCTAACCATATAGGTTAGTCTATTGCAAACCACAACAACACTATGCATGCACCTGGAAATATGTTTTAGTGCAAATGTCAGATTTACACAAACCACTACCACATACAACCACTAGAGAGGTCTTAGCGTACTGACCACTGTGTACAGACCACTGTGTCAGACCACTGTGTCACTGTAGTAAAATTATTCTTCATCCTGGATGGAGAAAGGTGTGAGCACAGAGATGAGTCTATTGTAAATGTCTACTACACCGAGCCATCACCTAGGGAAAGGTCTTAGCGAACTAATGAATTTATTGCAATCTACTACTACAGTCATTCATCACAAGCTCTAAAGAAACTGGTCAGTATGTCATAAAACAGAACTATACTCAGCCATCACTGTGGAGTGAAGTCTCAATAAACAGCTTAGACTGTTGCAAAGCACTACCATACATATACATCAGCAGAGAACATATGTCAGTGTGGAGGCTAGTTTACTAATAAATAGTACACCCGTTTTAAAAACTGGATTATAGATGAGATGACATATCTTAGAAATAGTATTACTCATTAGCAGTAGAGAAAGGTTAGTAATTTAAGTTATGCAGTAGCTTAGTAAATATCTGTAAGTCTCAGAAATGTTTACGAAACGCTTACACTCACTGGATGATGTCATCAGTGATGTCATTTGAGATGTCATCAGTATTGTCAGTGACCATGTCATGAATGATGTAATATGTGAGATTATAAGCATTGCACTGCAGGGGCGTAAGTTATTGTTAGCTCAGGTAACTATAACTGTTGAATTTCTATGATTTTGTGTGTGTAAAATCTGAACCTAACTATAACGTCCCTCTAACCTTTTATTTTTTCCAGTGAATTTCTAAAGTTTTTTTTAATGCTATTTCCTAACTTTAACATCCCTGTAATCTTTGGCTTTAAATTTTATTTCCTAGCTATAACGTACCTGTAACGTTTGGTCTTTTCAGTAAATTTTGGATATATATGTGGAAAAGGGATTTACTGCGTTTCCCCTCGATTCGTCTCACCAAGATTCCCGAGGGGCACAGAAAGGCAGCACTCACAACAGCAAGTCCACGGCAAGTCGCAGTTACAAAACGTTCTTTATTTCATTTTTCTGTTATTTCTCCATTATTTATCTTTTTGAAAAGTGCAAGGTGCAGAGTGCATTAGAGACAAACAAACGACCTACGCGTTTCGGCCATTTATTATACACGCTCGCACAATCTTTGGATTTCAAATTATGCCCCTTGACTGCCCCCTAAACAACTTCTAGAGACACCGCTATTGTGAGTAGCATTTTGTAGTATGTGAGTAGACAACTCTAGTAGTTATTTATGTACTACAAAATTAAATACAGTTTAAGAATCAGCCCCTCAGTTGCTAGACCAAAAAGAATGGGAGACTGTGTATGGAATTGGACACATGCAAATTTCACAGACACCAGCAATCCGATCTTAACTCACTGAGCTATCTCACCACTGCTTAACATTTCCTCGATATAGCAACCACTTAACATAACACAACAGCATTATTTCTTTATCTGGACTTTATACAGTGTCTGACAACATTAACACAAAACACCAGGCAGACTTTGAACCATGTTGTTTCCTAGATTCCATTCTTCCTATATCACATTACCACTCTGAGCAGCAAATCAGTTTCTAGGTATGTTTTAGTGCTGGCAATGAACCCTCTGCATTATATTCGGCTTTCTGAAATCACACACCATTTTATAACATCTACCAAAGGTTTGAGAAAATCAACATTAAGATATGTCTGACGTGTCCAAAAGTGATTGTAGCTGACACCCAGAAGTATTTTGTATTGCCCCAAGTCTCTCTCAATGGACTCACCGTCTCTCATACTACTACGTGGTTACTGAAGCAGGCAGGTTGAAGTGACTCCTAGTGCCTGAGATTGGATGTGAGCACCCACCCGGCCAAGTTAATGGGAAACACGGAGAAAGAAACTGCTGAGAAAGTCCTTTTTCAACGTATTTGTTTAGAACATACACTTTCTAAACCTATGTTCTTATTCTCCTTAGGTATAATAATAAAGTTGGTTTTATATAGCACCACTTTGCCGTTTGTCAGTGCTATATACAGCAGGTTCCTCAGTTTTTTTAATCAGTTTAACGGCACTCCAACTGTATTTTAAAATCATATAAACTGTATGTTCGGAAAAAACATAAAGACATCTTGGTTTGATACTAAACTAAGCACAGCTTCTCAATAAATACTATTTCTACATGGTAGCCATTCGGCGAGTTGAAATCTTGCCGAAGACAAGTAGCGATCGGCAGGTCACGAATCTGAATATTGTTAAATTGGTCAACACAGTTATTTACAGCGCTTCAAACCAGTTAAAGTGAGGCATGAAGCGCTTTATGAAAACCGTGTTATTTTTTCAAAACATAAGAGGGCAGTCACTCACACACATCTTTCTAAAACCACGGAGCACCATTTATATAAAATTTATAAGTCGTGGCAGCAACAAACCCCCTTCACAGAGGGTACCTTGGTGCCAAGCAGGCCAAACGAGCATGCTCCCTGCATCCCTGCCTGTGCGTAAACACAAAGAAACTATTCTATCCTGGCTGTTGAGGTACTCAGAAAAATAACAAATGGGGGGAGGGAGTAAAGAGGTGTAAAGATAGAATCTACCTCCTGGTTCAGCTAACTCATAAACAATATGATTCTACCCTTAAAAATAGAAATTATTATTTTATTTATTTATTTCTCTAGTGATTCTAAAAAGTGTTAAAGTGTAATAGTGTTCCATGACATGTCATGGAGAAACACTAAGTGTGTGTTAAATACCCCTCACACACTATGAATCCCATAGTGTCATGCTTCATCATAGGGGTCTTCCCGTCCCTCTACGGGGCGGGGCGTGGTACAACCTGCGGATACGCGGGAGCACTGTATTTATGAAAATAGGCTATGTGTAGTGTAGAAGTGAGAGTGGTAGGGTCTGTGATAAATCAAAAGTTAAAAATTCCCTGGCTAGTGGAAAAAACACATTTTATTCACTTCCCTAGCTGGAAACATTAAAAATTGAAAAGGGGGTGTGTAGGGGGTATACTCTAATGCGATGCCCTCTACCGGGTCAACATGTTTCATAAGCAGTCCCCACTGCTTACTCGTCAGGACCTAATCTGATCCCTACCTCACTCAAGATATATTGCTTTATTTATATGTTGTATGCCTAACTTTCAAAACAAACATGCAAAAATAAACATGTCTGAAAAACAGGGGTAAAATTCCCCCTAGTAGTTTTCAAAAACCAATTTGGAATCTGTAATGATGAAAAAACATAAAATAATAATTTCTATTTTTAAGGGTAGAATCATATTGTTGAGGTACTCAGCCTCTGTGCGCGGAGTGTTTGAGAAGCTCTCCCGAAGAATAAATCAGGAAATGCAGCTGTCACATTTTATAAGATCATCTGGTTTCATAAGTAACTGTTTCCATTATCTCCTTGTATTTGTTTATGGACATGCAATATAAACTCAGTTTACTTTAAAAGGCAGCCTGACTACATTCACAGGTGGCTCCCGACTTGTCTAGATCTGAACACTACAGAAACTTACAACATTACCAATGTGGTGGACCCTACATTTTATTAGCAGGTGTGTAAAATAAATTACCAAGTGTGATGAATCACTCTGATAATGCCCCCCTGGGACCTGGCCCACCCGGGTGGCATTATAAAAAACAAGCAAAGGAGCCCGCATTTAAAAAAAAATATATTACCACGGATACATGGATCCATGGTAAAAACAATAAAAAAACATTTTTGGACCCCGGCGGGGTCCTTGTGAGACCTCACCACTAGGCCTAGGGGGTCAGGGTATTCCTACCCAGCCCCCTTATGGTTTTTTCTGCCTTTTCTCTTGGGACTTGAATGAGTCTTAGTCCCAAGATGGCTGCCAACACTTCCTGGTTGAAGTGTTGACAGCCAATCAGATCTCAGCATGAGATCTGTCAGATCCGAGGAGGATTTGCATCCCTAGATATACAAATGTCTTTTTTCTTTAATAACTCTGCAACTACTGAATGGATTTACACCAAATATCAAAAAAGGGCTTTTTCTGGACCAAGAGCTAGCTTTGTGCTAAAATTGGTGTGATTCCACCCAGCTGTTTGGACTACAGTCGTTTCTAAAATCTCTATGGGAAATTGCATGGGGAAAACACGGTTTGGGACCCCCCTTTTTACTAGCCCCTGCTTGACGAATCCCCCTGAAATTTTCAACACAGCAGCTGAAATAAGGTGCATGCCAGTTTTGAAAATTTTGTGAAGATTCGTCAAACTTCCCCAAAGTTATTAGCAAAACAAAAAACCCTTTTCCTATGCAAATCAGGACCTAACTATAACTACCTACTGACAACTCACAGACCCACTCAAATAACCTTTGTTTTTTTCAGTGAATTTTGAAGGTTTTTTAATGTTCTATTTCCTACCTGTAATGTCCCTGTAACCTTTGGTTTTTTCAGTGCCTTCTTAAGGTTTTGTAAAGCTTTATTCCTTAACTATAACGTCCCTGTAACCTTTGTTTTTTTTTGTGAATTGCTAAGGTTTTTTAAAATGTTATTTCTGAATTGTAACTTGTAAACTTTGCGAGTGGCTGTGTGAGTGCCTGTGTGGGTCTGTGAGTGGGTGTGTGAGTTTCTGTGTGGGTCTGTGAGCCGGTTTGTGAGTGTCTGAGTGGGTCTGTGATTGGTTATGTGATTGGTTATGAGTGCCTGTGTGGGTCTGTGAGTGGTGCTATGGGCCTGTGAGTGGGTGTGTGAGTGGCTGTGTGGGTCTGTGAGTGGGTGTGTGAGTGCCTTTGTGTGTCTGTGAGTGAGTGTGTGAGTGCTGCTATGGATTGTGGGCATTTGCATACTTACTCAAAATTTCACTTTGAAAAGTCAAATTGCACTTGCTTTGCCTTCGCCAAGCCCAAGAAGTTAGGTTAATTTGTCCTTTAAAGTAGTAGAGCTTCAACTGGGGCACCTGCTATGTTTATATTTGAAAGTGCTTCCCATTGAGGTTTTATTTTTGTGAAATGAGCATCGGAGCCAGAATGGAACCACACCTGCCTATTTATGCAAGAAGAGGCCACATTTTTGCTGCAAATGTCTAACCAATTGAAGTACTTTCTGCTAGATAATTAGTAAGTACTACCTTGTTGGGTAAACACATATATAATTCAATGGGGGAGGGGTGCTGCGCGGCCCCCCTTCCCAGGCCAATTTTGACCACAGGGACCCTGTCTCCCGAGGTCTGGACATGTTTCCCTGGGTTCCTGGGAGCCTACCCAGGGCATCCAGTGTGCATCTTGGGGACCACGGGGGGAGCCTCAAGGCTCCAGCAGTCCCAGCTGGCTTCCCGCCTCCTGCGGGAGCCAGCATTGCTATGACACACAGGGTGCTTCTGGAAATATAGCTCCCTGTGTGCAAGAGCAATAGTTTCATCTCTTTCCCGAAAGAGATGAAACCTCCGGTTCCAGCAAGCGGGAGCATTTTGACAGCTCCCTCTTGCTGAAAGCAAAGTGTTTGCTTTTGTTTGGCAGGAGCTGTCAGCTCAGTTCCCCAGCTATGTTTATATATTTATAGCCCCAGGAAAGGTGGTGGTCATCGGGCCCGGGTGGTCCGCAAGGCCCCCGTTTATTTTTAACAGAAGCCCTGGGGAGGTGGTGGTCCCCAG
Organism: Calotriton arnoldi; assembly: GCA_963921515.1. Taxonomy (NCBI): domain Eukaryota; kingdom Metazoa; phylum Chordata; class Amphibia; order Caudata; family Salamandridae; genus Calotriton; species Calotriton arnoldi. Next base: position 8,509,254 of record CAWUFW010000015.1, read on the forward strand.
GGCATTAACAAGCACTTGGAGGAGGGCCCTGTGCACCCCGCTTGATTTTTCTATAAATACTGCATACCCCAGGACCTGGCCCACCTGGGGATTAATTAAAAACAAACACCGAAGACCACGCTTGTTTTTCTAAACTTCACAGCGTTATTCGCAAAGTTGTGCAAAAATCACTGTGAATTTCAAATAATTCTTGTTTGCCGTGATGGGGTCCCGTGACCAAGGCTTGGGGGGTCAGGGTATTCCTACCCTGCCCCCTTTTCTTTTTTTGCATTTTTTTGTGAGACTCGGCTGAAACCAAGTCCCAAGATGGCAGCCAACACTTCCTGGTTCTCTGCACAAGCTCTTCATTATTCGATAAGTCGTCGAAGCCACAGATATACAAATTTAGATTTCCTTTAATTTCTTGAAAACTACTGAAGGTATTTACACCAATTAACAAAAATCACGATCTGCGTACCAAAAGCTAGCTTTCTGTCAAATTTGGTGTAATCCCGTCCAGTGGGAATTAACATGGGAAACACACTTTTTTAACCACCGCTCCTTTATCTCGGCCTTGTCTTAACGGATCACCCCGAAACTTTCCATGCAGAACAAGAATCACCGGCACACGTTTTTTTTAATTTGGAGAAGATTTGTCAAACTGCGCCAAAGATACAGGCAAGTCCAAAAATGCTTTTCCTATGGAAACATGGTCCTAACTATAACTACCTACTGGTATATATATATATATATATATATATATATATATATATATATATATATATATATATATATATGTAAATGAGTCTGTTCTCGTTATCTATGACTGATAGAAATATATGCACTTGTCACTTTAACAAAGCAATGGAAAAAAAGACATAAAAAGATGGTAGCATTACTGTGGGCGCGTCATGTGATCAAGGCCCTCCGGGGCTGAAACGCGTTGTGGCCGGCAACTGCTGAAGGGAAACAATAAAGCACAATTTTGCACAGAAATCGGTGTCCGTGCTTCTATCTCGGCGAGGGAAACAAGCCAGTGAGGAGTGGAGGAGATTGGCGCATATATATATATATATATATATTCACTGAAAAAACCATAGGTTTTAGGGGCGTTATAGTTAGAAATTAGCATTTAAAAAACCTTTGAAATTCACTGAAAAAACCATAGGTTTCAGGCACGTTATAGTTAGAAATTAGCATTTAAAAAACCTTTGAAATTCACAGAAAAAACCATAGGTTTCAGACACGTTATAGTTAGAAATTAGCATTTAAAAATCCTTTGAAATTCACTGAAAAAACCATAGGTTTTAGGGACAGTTATAGTTAGTTGGACATTTCACTCGTACAAAACCCGTGAAATTCCCCCGTTATAGTTAGTTCAGCTAACTATAACTCGCGCCCCCGCAATGCACTGCTGATGACGTCACATATTACATCACTCATGACATGGTCAGTGACATCACTGATGACATCACTGATGACATCTCAAATGACATCACTGATGACATCATGCAGTGACTGTGTGTTTCTCTAAAGTTTAAATATTTTTAATATATATCAGAAAAGACATATTGAAGAATGAGTGGGTGTATAAGTGTCTGTATGGATGATTTAGTAGGTGTGTGACTGACTCTATAAGTGAGTGATTTAACGTATCTTACTGAATGCATGGGTTAGTGACTAAACTGGGTGAATGTCTGTATCCATCTGTCTGTTGCTGTGTAAGTGACTGCATGTGTTTGTGAATAGCTACATGAGTGTGTATATGAGTTATTGAATGGTTGTCTGAGTATCTGTATGGGTGCCTGAGTGTTTGTGTGGGAGGGGTGTGTGCGACTGTGTATAGATGTGTGAGTGGGTGATTCACTGGGTGGATGGTTTCAAGAGTGCATCTGTGATAGACTATATGGGTGGGTAAGTGTGTGTAAGAGTGTGTTAGTGAGTGAATGTATGTCCCAGTGGTACATGTGTGAGTAACTACATATGTGAAAGGCAGTATATATGTGTGTTGGAGTATATAAATAGCTATAAGCGAGAGTGAGTGATTGTGATAGTGGCTGTATGGATGAGTGTGTGCTTGTATCAGTGATTGTATAAGAGCATAACAATGTGCTAGTATTTGTATGATTAAGTGAGCTGGTGTGTGTATAACTGTATAGGTGAGTAAATGGCAGTGTGTTTAATTATTTGCATGACTGACTAGGTGTGTGAGTTCCTCTATGGATGAGTGGCGGTGTTTGAGTGTCTATATAGGAGTAAGAGTGCATATGATAGTCCTGTACTGAGTGACCATAAGTATGAGTGACTGTACGGGTGAGTGAGTGGATGTGTGTGTGTAGACCTAAGAATCAGTGAGTGGGTATGTAGTTATTGGTGTTGGAGTGTCTATGGTTTTGCGAATGGCAGTCTGTAATTTAAAGTGGGTGTATCAAAGGTTATATTAGGGTGTGAGGAGGTGCATCAGATTATCACGTGGATGATGTCATCAGTGATGTCATCAGTGATGTCATTTGAGATGTCATCAGTGATGTCATCAGTGATGTCACTGACCATGTCATGAGTGATGTAATATGTGACGTCATCAGCAGTGCATTGCGGGGCGCGAGTTATAGTTAGCTGAACTAACTATAACGGGGGAATTTCACGGGTTTTGTACGAGTGAAATGTCCAACTAACTATAACTGTCCCTAAAACCTATGGTTTTTTCAGTGAATTTCAAAGGTTTTTTAAATGCTAATTTCTAACTATAACGTGTCTGAAACCTATGGTTTTTTCTGTGAATTTCAAAGGTTTTTTAAATGCTAATTTCAAACTATAACGTGCCTGAAACCTATGGTTTTTTCAGTGAATTTCAAAGGTTTTTTAAATGCTAATTTCTAACTATAACGCCCTAAAACCTATGGTTTTTTCAGTGAATTTCAAAGGTTTTGTAAATGACAATTTTTAAATGTATTAATTGTTATATTTATTTTTTGGATACTGATTTACTACATTTTTTAAAACTATTTATTTTTAGATATTTTATTTATTAAATTACATTGTAATTACATTATACATTACATTACAAAATATACTTTCTCAGAATGAATTACTTTAGTTTAAATAGTTTGCAAATAGGCAATAGAGTTTTAAGTACAGTAGTTACAGTTGTTGCAATGGGCAACACAATTTCAAACACAATGCAACATTGACCTCAATGTGAATTTCTAGTTAAATGCAATTAGTTACTTTATGGATTACTTTTCTAACCACAGGACTGGATCCTAGATTCAGTCCTGGGACATCTCCTGTAAACAGTTGAGTAAAAGCGTTTTGGTTACAGTAGTGATTTTTAAGGAATATTATTGTATTTTAAAAGTTGACACTTAGAAACTTTTTCACATAGAATCACCAATGTTATCCTATGGGAGGAAATTCACTTAGCAGGTAAGTAGTGTTATCGTTACTTTTTCTTACTCAGTGTTGGATCCTGGATCCAGCACTGGTGCATCTCCTGTAAACAGTTGAAAGAATGCGTTTAAGTCATACAGGCGATTTGTAAGGAATATTTGTAATTTGTGAAAATCGACACTTTGAAACTTTTCTGCTGAAAACCAGACAATGGATTCCTATGGAAGGAAATATAAGTTACTGGTAAGTACGGTTAGAATTACTTTTCAGGGTCAGTGCTGGGCTAAAAGATGCAGCACTGGGTTCTCTCCTGATAACAGGTGAGTAAATCGGAATTCGTAGTTCGGTTGATTTTAGAGGAATATTATAAAGTTCCAAAACTCCACACTTAGAAGAATTTCCAAGTGAAACCAGTCAATGTTAGCCTATGGAAGGAAATTCAAGTTGCTGGTAAGTACGGTTAAAATTACTTTTCAGGATCAGTACTGGGCTGAAAGATGTAGCACTGAGGTCTCTCCTGATAACAGGTGAGTAAATCGGAATCCGTATTTCGGCTGATTTTAGAGGAATATTATAAAGTTTCAAATCTGCACACTTAGAAGAATTTCCAACTGAAACCAGTCAATGTTAGCCTATGGAAGGAAATTCAAGTTACTGGTAAGTACGGTTAGAATTACTTTTCAGGACCAGTACTGGGCTGAAAGATGCAGCACTGAGGTCTCTCCTGATAACAGGTGAGTAAATCGGAATTCGTATTTCGGCTGATTTTAGAGGAATATTTGCACAATGGTGAAGGGAGGGGGCGGGGCCTGAGGTGACATCTGTGCAAACGCGCCCCGTGGCGCGTTTTAAGTTGGGGGATTAAGTCCCCTTGAATCATGAGGGTCCCTGGGGGCCAACTAGCCCACCAGGAACCTCCAGTATGCGCCAGGGGCTGCGTTGCAGAGACGTGTACAGAGGCCACACCCCTTTTACACCTCTCTGCAACGCAGCTCTGTGGCGCTTTCTGGACGTACCTGTTGGGCTAGTTGGCCCCCAGGGACCCTCAGGATTGAAGGGGATTTAATTCCCCATCTTAAAACACGCCACGGGGCCTGTTTGCACACATGTCACCTGAAGCCCCGCCCCTCCCTTCACCACTGTGCAAACGCGCCCCGTGGCGTGTTTTAAGTTGGGGGATTAAGTCCCCTTGAATCCTGAGGGTCCCTGGAGTCCAACTAGCCCACCATGTACTTCCAAAAGCGCCACAGAGCTGCGTTGCAGAGAGGTGTAAAAGGGGCGTGGCCTCTGTACACCTCTCTGCAACGCAGCCCCTGGCACATACTGGAGGTTCCTGGTGGGCTAGTTTGCCCCAGGGACCCCCAGTATTCAAGGGGAATTACTTCCCTTCTCAAAACGCGCCAGGGGCGCGTTTGCAGACTGCTGCAGGGAGGGGGCGGGGCCTCCGGCACGATGCCGGTCTTTTTTTTTTTTTGATTGGGAGGGGGCTGCGTGGCCCCCTTCCCTCAGCCACTTTTTGTCCCGGGGACCCCATCCCCCGGGGCCTGAGGAGTTTTTTTAAAAATAAAATTTAAAAAAACGGGAAGGGGGCCGCGTGGCCCCCTTCCCTGGGCCTGTATTGGCCCCGGGGACCCCATCCCCCAAGGCAAGCCCTCTTTTTTTAATTAAAAATTTGGAGGGGGCTGCGTGGCCCCCCTCCTCAGGCCATTTAAGGCCCCGGGGACCCCATCCCCGGGGCCGGCCTTTAAATTTTTTTTTTTTTTAGGGAGGGGGGCTGCGTGGCCCCCCTCCCTGGCCACTTATGGCCCCGGGGACCCCATCCCCAGGGCCTGGCCTCTCGTTGGGGACTGTGGGGGTCCCCAAACCCCCACAGTCCCGCCGGCTCCCCGTGTCCTACGGGAGCCGGCATTGCTTTCCACATGGGGAGCAGCTAAGATGCTGCTCCCCATGTGGAAAGCAATTTGCTTTGGATATTGGAAGCGAGAGCAGGTTTCCTGCTCTCGCTCCAATATCCAAAGCAAGTTTGCAATGACAGGACAGGAGCCGCGAGGCTCCCGTCCTGTCATTACAAACAGCAGTGTCCCGGGGGTAGGCACCCCGGGACACTGCAGGAGCTGGCCCTGGGGGGTGGTGGTCCCTAGGGCCACCACAGGCTCCAAGAGGGGGGCCGCGCAGCCCCCCTCCCCACATCTAGAAAGCCCCGGGGAGGTGGTGGTCCCCGGGGCTTCGGGGGTCCAAAACGGACCCCCATTTTAAATTTCTTAGTGCCCCGGTGAGGTGGCGGTCCCCGGGGCGTGTGGGGGGGCTGGAGCCCCCCCACACAGGTTAAAACATTTAAAAAAAGAAGCCCCGGGGAGGTGGCGGTCCCCGGGGCAGCGGGAGGGCAAAGAGCCCTCCCGCACCATTATTTTTTTTAAGCCCCGGGGGGTGATGGTCCCCGGGGCTTTGGGGGGCCACATATTAAAAAGAAACCCCTGCATGCCCCCGGGACTTGGCCCACCCGGGGGCCAATTAACAACGAAGCGCGGGAGACCGCGCTTCGTTTTTTTTTTTTCTCGGCGGGATCCGCGCACCCTGAGCGCATCCCGCCGATTTAAAAAAAAAAAAATGCTTTTTTCTGCCCAGGGGGTCCTTGTGGGACCCCTGAGCAGACCTAGGGGTCAGGGTGTTTCTACCCTGCCCCCTTTGTGCATTTTGCGCACTTGTTTCTTCTGGGTTTTTTCTAATCGGCAGGATCTGCGCACCCTGAGCGCATCCTGCCGATTTTTTAAAAAAAATGCTTTTTCTGCCCAGGGGGTCCTTGTGGGACCCCCTGAGCAGACCTAGGGGTCAGGGTGTTTCTACCCTGCCCCATTTTTGCGCTTTGCGCACTTGTTTCTGTCCCTCGGTTCTACCGAGGGACAAAATGGCTGCCAACACTTCCTGATTTGGAGTGTTGACAGCCACTTGAAAGCCAATTAACATGCAGCTCGTGATCGGGACGGTGCGTGCAGGGTGCGCTCAGGGTGCGCGAATCCGACGCGGCCATAGATATATATTTGATTTTCACAGGAACTACTGAACGGATTTACACCATTTAACAAAAAGGGTTCTTTCTGAACCAAGAACTACCTCTTTGCCAAATTTGGTGTAATTCCGTTCAGCAGTTCGGGCTGTAGCCGTGTCTAAAGTTTCCTATGGGAAAATGAATGGGGAAAACACGTTTTGGGACCCCCCTTTTTTCTCGGTCCCCGCTTGACGAATCACCCTGAGACTTTCAGGGTAGGAGCGGACCGGAGCGGGCCATAAAGTTTGAAAATTTCGCGAAGATTCATCAACCGACGCAAGAGTTATTTCAAATAGAATGTCGCGGATTTCCTATGGAAAATAGGTCCTAACTATAACTATCTACTGGCGACCGCCAGTAGATAATATATATATATATATCAAAGACGCCAGCAGTCCAAGGCGATGGACAACGCACAATTGCCTTTCTCAAACTGATTGGCCTTAACAACTTGCAAAATAAATAGCAGTGGTTTGATAAACATAGAAGAAATGTGGAAGACAGTTTACAAAAGAAATACGTGTGTTACTTTCTCCATGCCACATTCAAAATTATAATGTTACAAAAATAGCCTTACAATTGAAAAATGACTAAAGTAAATAAGATATCCTATCATCATATTAATCAATTATTTGAAAAACATATTCAAATATATTTCAACAATGTAATGAAAGCCCAAGTGGGCTAAAGGTCCATAATATAGTTCAAAACAGTCAATGCATGAGACAATAAGCCACATAGTGCTGCCCAAGAGGGCAATTAACAGACCAAGTAATGCAGCAAGTCAAATACCATACTGAAAGAAGAAGGTATTAATGCCACCATTCACAACGTACAATCGTACCACAATCTAAGAGAAGCTAAATCTTGAAAACATCAATTTAAAGATTCAAAAATTTAAAGGAAAACGGATAACTCTTCATCCAAATTTATTTGCTGGATAGACCTGCTCTATAAAAACCTAGTCGCCAGAGTCAGGGTAAATGGAAAGCTGTCCACCGAATTACCCATTGAGAGGGGTACGAGGCCAGGGTGCCCTCTCTTGTTCGTCCTTGTGCTGGAGTCTCTAGCCTATATGATCAGAATACATCTGGACCTCTCAGGATTTAGAGAGAGAGAGGGAGGGAGAGACAGGAGACAAATGGATATCATTGTATGCCAACGATATCAGCTTGTATGTAACTCAGCTGACAGAGGCACTACCAGAAATTTTTTAGATATTCGAAAAATACAGAGCTCACGGGGGTTACTGAATCAATTGGGATAAGATGAGCCTATAACACGGCTGGAGGTCCTTTCAGCAAATAGAACTGCCCAGGGCAGTTGTGAATCGACAGGCAAGGATTTAAGTATCTGGGAGTATATGTGAACTCAAACAAAGAGGTCAGCCTAGATCACAACATTCGGAGGGTACTTGCGGATTTCCATGGGGACGTTGAAAGGTGGAGGATGCTGCCTCTGACGCTTCTAGGAAGGGCGGCCATGTACAAGATGATTACACTCCCAAAGCTCTTGTATATCCTTCAAAATACATACCATAAGATCCCAGATGACATTTTTGTTAAACTAGATGGTGAAGTCCTCTGGAATGGGGGTCACCCTATGGTGGCACTGGGCACACTGCAGAGGAATCAATATAATGGGGGCATCTCCCTCTCCAACCGCTGGGCATACTACTGGGCAGCGCACTTAATAGTGGTCAATGACTGGGGTTATATGCCAGGGGTTCACCCAACTTATGCGCCAGCGAGGGCCCAATTGCAAACCTGCTCATACCTACACTACCTATTTGGGGAAAAGGGGTTAAAGAACCTACTGACAGCGACCCAGATGAATATTGACGCCTGGAAAAGGGTAGAGAGACTGACAAAATGGGGCACAAGGATGACCTGGGAAATACCTCGTTGGGTATGAACACGTCTGAAGGAATTTGGGAAACTGAAGAGTTTTGGACAGTGGGACAAAATTGGAATCTCTAAGCTGTGCAAACTCATAGAGGAAGGCACACTGATCCCCTTTAGTTCCTTACAACAGGAATATCATCTACATAATACACAATATTTCAAATGCCTGCAACTACAACATGTCTGGTAGGCAGAAAAGATTGTAATAGAAGACGTCCCGGAATATGCGCCATTGGAAGGGAGGCTCCTACAAGGTGGGATAGCAGGGGAAACAGTCTCATGGACATATAAGACAATTCTTAACAATGTCTCAGATACCCTAAAGAAACTGAGGGCAACATGGATGGGAGAGGTGAGGAAACTGGACAACATGGACTGGGAGGCATCCCTGATGCACCCAAGAGAGGTTGCAATCAAATCCCACCTACGACTTATTCAGTTTAAGGTTCTCCACAGGATATATTATGATAGGGCCTGTTTTCGTAGATTTGGTAGGGCAGCAGCCTCTAACTGTCGAAGATGTGGGGACGAAGATGGGTCATTCATGCACACATTGTGGTCTTGCCCTTCGATATGCTCATACTAGAATGCCATAGAGGAGGAACTTAATAAGATACTGGGCGAGTGCCTGCCAATGGACCTCAAGTTCGTCATGTTGGTGATACCCACGGAAGTAGAAGCACCCACATCTAAAACTCTCTTTAGCAATCTGGGTCTCGTAGTAGCGAAGCGAGATTTGGCCAAACACTGGGGTGCCCCTGAGTCACCCACTCTCAGACCTCTATATGGTAGCGGAAAAAGTCAACTATAAGGCAGGACGCTGCCCGATAAAGTTCTATAAGGTGTGGGGTCCCTTGCTCAAGCACTATGATATAGATGTGGGGATTGATGGGAAGGGGTCCCCTCTATATGATATCCATGACGCACTATTAAAAAAGGTGGTCTTAAACCTACTGTGGTTAGATCGTGGTAGATACGCCGACACTGTACTGTATTTTTGTAGCTCTGTCCGATCGTACGTTCAATTCCAAGTAGCATTGTTGATGGATGTGATGCTTTGCATCATGTATTGTTGTTACACAGAAAACTCTAAAAAAAAATAGATCAAACAAAATAAGAAAGCGAGAACTTTACTCAGAAATCGTGCTTTTTGCGATTTGGTGTAAATCCCTTCATCTGTTTTAGAAAAATGTAACTTCCACGGTACCAAAAATTAAAAAAATATGGCCCTCTAATTGGCAGAGGGAGCATTTTTGTACCACAGGACTGATTAAATGATATGGCTCCCATTATCGGATTTAGGGACCTGGTCACCATGTCCTGAAAATACTATTAAAATAATGTATAAGGAGGCAGGGTAGGGACCTCCTAACTCTCGGCACTGGGCCAAAAGGGCCAAAAGGTAAATAAAAATGTTTTTTTTCATGCTTTGGGTACTGTGGTACTCCTGTGGGACCCAGAGCGGCCCTCCAGTGAGGTACCGTGGTACTCCTGCAGTACCCCCATCCAAGCTTCACCCCCATGGTAGCGTAGTACTGTGTAAGCTTTCTCAGGGAAGTTTGCATGGTACCTTCGTACCATAGGGGGTGAAGGTTGAACGGCAATCTCGCGGTACCTGTGAAAAATGAAAAAAAAGAGAAGTAAAAAAATGAAATGTGGGTGGGTGTCCGGGGGGATGGACATTCTTGGGGTTGGATTCCAGCCAGGCCCAGCGTCCAACCCTTGCTGCACATGGCCCAAAGCTGTGAACAGTGGGGTGTTGCCTCCTGCATTGGGATTGGGCGCAGGGCCTGGCAAGAGGCCACCACCCAGCAGCTGCCATCACCCTGCTGTGCACTGGCGAATGCCAGGACTGGGTTTTTGTCATCTGTCGGAGGTTGGGGCAGGCCCTGGAGGCAACCCCTGCTGTGCACTGGTGAAGGCCATGCATTGCAGAGAGGTGCGACCCCCACGGGAGGTTGGGCACAGGCCAGGCTCTGCAACCAACTGCCTGCTGCACATAGCGAAAGGCGGTGAGCAGCAGAGAAGTTGGCAGAATATGATCAAAAACCACAGAAATTTACAGAAAAAGTCAAAGGTTAAAATAACATTAATTTTAGGTATAGTTATAAGAACTTCCCTTGTGTTAAAAAAGCACAAAGTTCACTGAATAAAACAAAGAGTAAAGTAACGTTTTAGTTAGGTGCTGAAATAAGATAAAAACTAACATCTAAAATCTGACACAAGAATTTGCTCTTGGCAATTACTCTTAACAGCCAAGTGGCCTAGCATTCGGCTTACTTAATGCGATGTCTTTCGAATCAAAGGAGCACTTTCTGTTAATGTTCTCGTTGTATCTGGGCAACAGAAAATGTTATAACCACTTACCTAGAAATTTGTCAACATGCGCTAAAAGCAGCATTTTGAGAGGCACTCAAGGAACCATTCATTTTTCTTTGAATACATACATTAGATTGACCCTAAAGATCAGCGAAAGCAGTAAAAAAAAATGGTTAATGCACAACTTGGCCAGTTATTATTTGTTTGCCGTTGATTAATATCTAGACCACAAGATGCATTTGTACTTCTCAAGTATGTTGTAGATTCTCTGAACCGAACATTGACGACGTGTTCCATCCAGTTTAGATATATCAGAATGGCTCTGAAAATGTGTTCTACGATATACAGTTAAATACGCTATGCATTATATTTAATGATAGTCATTTGCTCTAACAACAGTTTAAATTAGATTGTACATTTAATCTTTGTAATTGACGGTGGCCTGCACACAATATAATTTATCTTTAAACATTTTGTATTGTTTTTACAATTCAATTAAATATTTTGTGTGGCTAACCGAAATAACTGTGTCAATATTAAACTCAATTACACTAGACAGGAGGAAAACATGCATATATGACTTAAAAATGAGGTAAATCCAAACCTCAGCCCCAGCCTCAAACACAGCATGGATCAAGGAAAGGGCATGCCAAACACCAGAACCGGCAAATTGCAGTGCTTTTTAGATTTCGTATTGTAACTAGGGGTGTGCACGAAATCCACGTAATTTGGTTTTGTGTATTTATGTTAAATTGTCACAAAATTACTCATAATTTCGCAGAATGCATTTATGGAAATTTGCCGCTATATTTTTGAGAGAAATGTGTCCTTATGCCGAATTTGGAGGCAAGGGCGCAGTTTGCACTAAAACATGGTGCCCAAAACACAAATACCTTGAATGACAGCTGCTCACATTACAGTTATTTGCATAATTCCTATTTAGCCACGATGTAACTAGCCTGGATGATAAGGGGTGATACCCCGAAACCGGTCCCAGGATGCTTTTTTCCAGTCCAGGGAAGACCTGGCTTGGCAGTTCGGGCTGGACTATACCCATGAGGAGCAGGGTCAAGACTGATTTGCATATAGCTGGGTCCAAACTGGGGTGGTGTAGTGAGCAAAAGAACGATGGATTTAACCCATATCTCTTGACTAGGGGTGAATATTTGATTTATTCAGCATTCAGACCATCATTAGTTGCCACTGCAATGTAACTACATGACATGGAATAAGGGCATAATTTCAGAAATTTCACGTAATGAGCATAATATGAAATTCCTAAAATTATGCAAATGACAGTGGTGTAGTTGACATTTTGACAGGGCTTAATTGTAACCATAATGCCCCTTCAGCTGTCATTTTTAAAAGAATGTGAGTGTTTTTTAGAATAAATGTTATTTAATTTTTTCAGTGATTTGGGCACTGGGACAAAGCAAGAAGCCATTATACGCGGTCTTCTAGGTATTTTGCAGTTTGAGATTATCTTAATGGTTGAGAACTGATGTTTTTGGCTAATAACCTGATTTCAAATGTTGCCTTAGCAATGTAGGGCAGCTTCCCCTTTTCTGAAATGTCCCCTGTTCCCCTTATCTCTTCTCGGACCTCCAAGGTTTGTTTTACATTAAGTGGGTTTAAGAGCAGGATGTCAGCCGCTCATACCAAGAAATGATAGCTGGTGCAAAATGTTCTGTCAGCAATAGCTAGGCTTTCCTGTTTTAGGTTTAACCTATATTAGAACATTGGAATGTTGGGAGCTCCATTGAAGACAATGGAGTTGCTCTGGGCTTATAATGGCTGGTATAAGCCCAGCGCTCCAACATTCCAATGTTTGTATTTTTGTTTCTCCATTTTTAATTTAGAACATTCTACCCTTAGTGGGTGGAATGTTCTAATAGCCTTATAGCCCTTCTGCCTCAGGCTATACCCGTTGTTAAAGGCCCTCTCCCTCGTTATAGGCCTCTCGCCTGTGGCTCGGGCCTATAACTCGGTATCAGGGCCTTTAACAGCCGGTATAGCCCTCGGCAGCGGGCTATAAGGCTATATTAGAACATTGAAATGTTGGGAGCTCCATTGAAGACAATGGAGTAGCTCTGGGCTTATAATGGCTGGTATATAAGCCCAGCGCTCCAACATTCCAATGTTTGTCTTTTTGTTTCTCCATTTTTAATTTAGAACATTCTACCCTTAGTGGGTGGAATGTTCTAATAGCCTTATAGCCCTTCTGCCTCAGGCTATACCAGTTGTTAAAGGCCCTCTCCCTCGTTATAGGCCCTCGCCTGCGGCTCAGGCCTATAACTTGGGATCAGGGCCTTTAACAGCCGGTATAGCCCTCGGCAGCGGGCTATAATAAGTAATAGGCGAATGTCCCCCCCCCCTGCCAACTGTGTACACGAATGTGTTTATTAAAAAAATATTTCACCTTAACCCTTTCTTACTTTTTTAATCCACTAATAGTCCAGTAACCCAGACAGAGCCCTGTGAGAGTGAGGATGGGATCTGATAGAGTCTGTGAGTATAATACACAGACTGCTATGCTTATCATGGTCAACTCTAAGTTCATTTGACACACTATCAGTCGGAAGACTCAGCGTACCATACAATACATTTCCTTTAAACTGAATATGTGTGTTCACTGAAAAAATGTGAAATGTTTTATAAACACGGGAAAGACACAGTTTTCTCTATTTTTATGGTGAGGCAGCTAAATAAATATTAATGAACACTGATTTAAAAAGTTGAAAAACACTGAGAAAGCATCACAAAAAAATAAACACTGAAAGCAGGAATGCCTAATGTTAGCTCATCAGATTGTGACAACTCTCTATCCACAACTATGAAACAGACAATGAGATTTGTTTGACAACTCAAAATCGATTATCAAAAAGTTCTCAAACACGTGTCAAAATAGATAAAACATTAAACCACCAAAGCGCACCTAACACCATTTTAAAACTCAGCATTTTCAGAAACCATTGAATGAATTCACACTTAAACACAAAATGGGCACATTTTGAGAAACAGTCTAACTACATGACAAGTTTGGTGCAATATTAATTTGTGTTTTTTCTGTAGTACAAAGCAGTGGACCACAGTGAAAATGTTTCCTTTCAGAGCATCTGAAAAACCATAGTTTTATCCTGACCGATAAGCACCTAATATGAAATGAAGAACATGAGCTATATGTTTCAAACATCTACCAAATTTCATACTAATGTAGAGTGTATTTGCAAATGTACCTGCCCGTACTCCTTGATACTGGGGTAAGTTATACAGTGGACCTAAGCAAAAATACCTGTGCAGAGTTTTGGGACTCCGCACTTTGCTTGGAGCGCAGAGTTCGGCAGGGCTCCGCCGGTCATCGGCAGAGCGGAGTTTAACAGCGCAGGTGCCGATTTCACCCCTAATTTTTAATTCCTCCCCGCTACACTCTCGCCCCAACATATCCAGGCCCACTTCCCCCACCCTTTACCCTGCTCCAGTTTGACATCACCTACCCAATCACCCTACTCGGCAGCCCCCGGCCATCAGCACTGTACCACCTGGGCCGGTTGTCAGGTTAGGCTGCACCCCGGTAACCGAGGCCAAGGTGAGCCGGTCAGCAGAACGTCTCACTGGGACTTGTAGTCTGCAGGAGCTCCACACCCTGCAGAATCCACGAACAATAGCGCAAGTGGGGCTACAGTTCCCAGCACCCCCGGCTCTGTGCCATGATGTCACAATTTCTGTGTGAACTACAACTCCCAGGAAACGAAGAGCGCAAGCTGCTGATGGAAGAGCTGTACGCACTGAACCTCCTTTTGCAGAAGGGGGTATCGAACCTGAAAAGAAGCACAGAGTCCGCAGGAGAGGGGTTTTGCCCTCCACAGTTGGTGTGATGGCTCTGCTGCACTTTGTTAGACGATGAATGTGTGTTCAATGCTCATCTCCTGGGAGACTCAGAGTTGTCTGTGTGCTGACTGCGGAGGTGAGGTAAGGCACTTTCTGTTTCTGGCCTGGGAAGGTGGGTGATGGGTGGGTGAGACTGCGCCCGAGAGAGACAGTACAAACATATACAGTGTCTCCAGGCAGAACCTGTGCCCTAGTCACCCCTTATTGAGCTGCGCCTACTGGCCGCGGTGAGCCTCAGGTGGCATTACCTTGCAGCAGCCCCACGCCCCTTATCGGGCTGGCTGCATTACGGGCTGGCCAGACAAAATAAAAAACTGCAGTGCAAACACAGCTACTGGCCCTAAGCAGAACCTTCTCTGTGGTCTGGTCGGGCCACCCAATTACCCTGCATGCACAGTTTGATTAATTCCGCCTGCACGCAGAACTCCGCAGAATTCCACTGAGTTTTTTAGTAACTCATTGAAACTCAGCGAGCTCTGCCCACCGCTAATGTTAAGTTTCTTGGGCACCTGCACACATCCTTTAGAGAAATTGTGATGTGGAGTGTGCATATGAGAAGAGAGTTGGCTGAAAGGCGCACTGTATATTCAAAGAACTGAACACAGTGTGCAGTAGACGCTGGCAAGTAATTATAATTGTAAATTGTAATTGTGGTTTTTACATCATGCGATTACCAAAAGGTATTCTGGCGTTATTAGTGCCTTTGACTGGTTAACCATTTATTTATACAGGTATTTTTTAAGTATTTTCCTAAAAATTCAAAGTTCCCTTATAGTTCGTAGCTGAGTAGGGAGTACATTCTACAGCCTGGTTGCCACATAGAAATAGGACTGACCTCCTTGCCAGACCCTTTGTATCTTAGGAAGTCTCAAGTGGCAGGCAAAGGACAAGTTCCTACTTGATATATGGAGCTCAATCAGGTCCTTTATAAGCTTAGAACATGAATAGCCTTACAGCATACTGTGAGCACTTTAAACAAAATCCTTTAATCCAGTGGTAGCCAGTGCAATTGTTC
Organism: Calotriton arnoldi; assembly: GCA_963921515.1. Taxonomy (NCBI): domain Eukaryota; kingdom Metazoa; phylum Chordata; class Amphibia; order Caudata; family Salamandridae; genus Calotriton; species Calotriton arnoldi. The sequence continues at coordinate 8,524,795 of CAWUFW010000015.1, forward strand.
TAAATACTAGGCCAGCAATGTTGTATGTGGTAGATTCAGCAGAACTATCACTGCCATATTTTAAATAATTGAAGTTTATTTCAAAAAGCAGATTTAGGAAGGGCCAGATAAAGAGAATTGCAATAATCAAGTCTATTATAGGTATAGTATATGTGCATGCTTGATTGTAATAGTTAGGAAAACTTTACTTATTCTTTCTTTACAAACCAAATTTAAACTATACAAACAATCAGAAATTCTAAAGTTATAGTTCTAACTTACATTTAAAATTTAAGCACCACCTTTAAAATACTATAAGTTGCGCACCTCCGTACACAGCCTTGTCGCCTCACTCGCCACACTACATTAACTATAACTTGCGACTCTACCATGCACTGTGTTCTGAAAAATCATCTCAATTGACATGTCCTAAGTGTTGTTATCAAAGCTATGATTTCAGATAGTATATGTGACGTAATATGCGAGGGTATAACTATAACTTCTCTATACACTAGTTATACCCTTACATGTTACATCACTTATACAATGTGAATGGTATGTTTTCACTGACATTTTCACCTGACTATAATGTTCCTTTAACCCTTGCTTTTTTCAGTATATATATATATATATATATATATATATATATATATATGCAAAAACAGAAGCAGAGAACTCTGGGTAGTTCTCACGTTTAGGTGGAAAGCAGCTCCAGTAAGAGCACTCTCAACACCAGCGACACTCTAAATTTGCTCACCTCAAATGTCTGCTTTTCTAACGAAGTCTTTAAGCATAGGATTAGTGCAGTGCTATCCACGCCGAGACAGAAAGGGACAAAGTCTTTTGCCATTCATACAGCAAAGTGTTTAAGCATAGGATTAGCACAGTGCTATCCCTGCCGAGCTGTAAAATGGCCAAAGCCTTTTACCACTCCAGGCACAGTATTACAGCTGTAAAATACCATCCAAGCCAACCTGAAATGAATAAAAGCAACCCTGGTCACATGACCAAGACTGCGGAAGCAGTTGAAACGCGTTGTGTAAATAAACACTTTGCAATTTACTGGAGTTTGGTACCTGGTCTTTCCTGAGAGCGCACGGATCTGGAGATTTGCATGGGAATTGTTTGCCGGTATGCTCTGCCGGCGTGTGCGCCACCTCCCACGGGTCCTGCAGATCTGGAAAGAGCAACGTGGTGAAATATATATATATATATATATATATATATATATATATATATATATATATATAACCTACTGGCGGTCGCCAGTAGGTAGTTATAGTGAGGACCTATTTTCCATAGGAAAAGCATTTTTTGTTTTCCCATTAACTTTAGCGTCGTTTGATGAATCTTCGCGAAATTTTCAAAACTAGTGGGACGCTCCGGTCAGCTCCTGTCTTGAAAGTTTCGGGGTGATTCGGCAAGCGGGGGCTGAGAAAAAAGGGGGGTCCCAAAACGTGCTTTCTCCATGTTAATTCCCATAGGAAACTTTAGCCACGGCTACAGCCCGAACTGCTGAACGGAATTACACCAAATTTGGCAAAAAGGTAGTGCTTGGTTCAGAAAGCGCCCTATTTTTTAAATGGTGTAAATCCGTTCAGTAATTCCAGAGAAATTCAAACAATAAGAGTCAAAAAATCAATTTCCCATAGGAAACTTTATGCAAGGCTACAGCCGAAACTACTGAACGGATTTACCCCAAATTTGGCAAAAAGGTACTGCTTGGCTCAGAAAGCGACCTTTTTAAAAATGGTGTAAATCCGTTCAGTAGTTGCTGAGAAAATCAAAAATAAATGTTTCGATATTTAGAGGCACGGAAGATCCGCGGACCCTCCCGACCACGAGCTTTATTCTAATTGGCTGTCAACACTCCAAACCAGGAAGTGTTGGCAGCCATCTTGTGACTTGGTAGAACACAAAAAAAAGAAAAGGGGGCAGGGTAGAAACACCCTGACCCCCTAGGCCTGCTCAGGGGGTCCCACAAGGACTCCCGTCCTGCCATAGCAAACTTGCTGAATGCCTTGAAACGCGTTGGCAGTGAGAAAAGAAACGCGAGGTTGGAAGCGAGGCTGGAAGACAGGCTGCACTTTCATGCTGGATTGCGGAACACCGTCGAGTGCCTTCCTAATGCTTCAGGGCACATTGTTGATGTTGGACTTGGCCCTTTTTGCAGGGTCATCCCTAAACTTTTTGCCTTACTCCTATATTTTTCTGACCTGTTGTTGGCTGTTTTATGACTCTGGGCACTTCACCACTGCTGATCAGTGCTAAAGTGCATATGCTCTCCCTATTGTAAATTGTGTTATGTATTAGTGACTCCATGATTGGATGATTGGTTTACTTGTCAGTCCCTAGTACAGTGCACTGAGTGTGCCCAGGGCTTGTAAATCCAATGCTGCTGGTGGGCTTGCAGCACTGGTTGTGCCACCCACAGAAGCAGCTTGTAAAATGTGTCTCAGGCCTGCCATTGCAGAGCCTGTGTGCAGCCTAGGGCTGCCATGTCGACTTGGTGAGTGCACCCACTTACCAGGCCCTAAACCTTCCCTTTACTGCATGTTGGTCACCCCTAAAGTAGGCCCTAGGGCAGGGTGCATTGTAAGTATAAGGTAGGACATGCCCTGGTGTGTGTGGCATGTCCTAATAGTGAATTACAGCCATTTTCGTTTTTCACTATTGCAAGGCTACCTGTTCCCCATAGGCCAGAATGGGCAGTTTGATTATTACACCTTATAATCCTAACTGACCCAGGGAACATGGTAGAGAAACGAATTTAGTATGCCTGAACTCAGAATGATAAAATATATCTTTTAGTGAAGTTGATTTTAACATTCTGTGTTTGAAAATACCACTTTTAGAAAGTAGGTATTTTCTTGCCTAACCTTCCAAGCCTGCCTCTGCTAGGTTGTGTATTCCTTGTCTGGAGTTTGAGTGACAGGGGCTGGGGGTGGCTCCAGGAGACAGGGTGAGTCAGCACAGGGCTGAATAGAGAGATCTGCGTCCAGAGTGGAGGGAGGAGTTGCACCTGGGTCTGAATAGGGCTGTGCCTGCCTTCCACAATGCTGGCTCCCCCTCCTGCTGGGCGGCTGAGGACTCTGCCCCACATTCTGAAAGGAAAGAAGGAGTCCTGTAAACAAAGTGCTCCAGGACTGACCAGAACTGGTTTTGGACTAGGCCTCTCTGCCTTCAGAGAACAAAGAGAAAAGGTGTATTAAAAGGGGACCCAGACCCCTAGGAAATTAGATCACTTTTGGGAAACAAGAAGAAACCTTTGCTGAGGAGCGGAACCAAGAAGAAACTGAGGAGAAGACTATCCCTAAGCTAGAGGGATCTGCCTGCAGTGGTTGCCTGACTGCCAAAGAAAGGAGAAGGGAACTTTGTGTGTACTTTCATCAACTTGTGAAGGATCTCCAAGGGCTTGATTTCAGAGCTTGCCTCCTGCTGAAGGCTCAGGGACAACAGACTTCACCCACCAGCTCTCCTGTATTCCCTTGTGGGGAATTTGGACCTTCTGACACACTTGCGTGTCGCTGGGAGCTGGAAGCGCGACTCATGAACGAGAAGCGGGTCCCCGAACTGCTGCTGCCGCTTCACAACACGAAGCGCCTCGTATCGCCGGAGAAGAGGATCGATGTTGCAGCAGACGCCGCCGCATCACCGGGAAGCGTGTCGCAGAAGAAACGTTGAGTAATCGCAGGGCCACCGAAGCGCCTCGCATCGCCAGCGGAGAGGATCGACGTTGCAGCAGACGCCGCTGCATCTCTGGGAAGCGTGTCGCAGGGCCTGTCGCGGCCCATTGCCGGAGAAGAGGATCGACGTCGCATCAGACGCCGCCGCATCTCCGGGAAGTGTGTCGCAGGGCCTGTCGCGGCTCATTGCCGGAGAAGAGGATCGACGTCGCAGCAGACGCCGCCGCATCACCGGGAAGAGTGTCGCAGGGCCTGTCGCGGTTCGCATCGTTGTGGAAGCAACTCGCATCACCAGGGGAGAGGACCGATGTCGCCGCAGATGCCGCCACATCACTGGGAAGCGTGTTGCAGGGCCAGTCGCGGCTCGCATCGTGGGAAGCATCCCGCATCGCCGGAGAAGGGGATCGACGTCGCAGCAGACGTCGCCGCATCACCGGGAAGCGGGTCGCATCAAGAAGAAAGCGCCATCTTTGTTTCTTTGCACCAGATCTTCAACGCATCACCGTCCTTGCGTGTAAGGGACTACCGCATCACCTTCCCTGCAACACTTTCATTGCCTTGCGTTACGTATCTTAAGGTACATTGAACTCAGAGTGTCACACTTACCATCTTGAGAGACTCAAGCTAATTCTACCATCTTTAAAGTACAGTATTGTGGATTATTTTTGTCGTTTATGGTCTTGTGGTAAATCTATATAAAAGATACTTATTTTTATAATACAACCTGTGTGGTGTCCATTTGTAGTGTTGTCACTGGATTACTGTATGTGTTCACAAATGCTTTACACACTGCCTCTGAACTAAGCCTGTCTGCTAGTGCCAAGCGGGTGAGCAGAGGTTATTTCCAGAGTGTACCCCCTTACCTTGACTAGAAGCAAGGGTCCCTATTTGGACAAAGGTACCTACCTCTGCCAACTAGAGACCCCCAGTTCTAACAGTTGATTAATAGTTTGCACACGGCAGCCTGGCCGTGGGGAAGTGCACCATCGCCAGCTGGGGGAGGACGACGCTCACCAGCTGGGAGAGGCTGTGGTCCTGAACTTTTCAAGACGGAAAACGGCACAGTGTTCTTTTTGCTTATAAAGCCTATCTTTAAGTCCCGCTACCTACTATAGGATTGAAAAAAAAAATGTAATTTCAAACGCACGCTCGAACTTACTTAAAGCCAATTAGTGCTCATATGAAGGACTCCATGCCCCACAATGCACCGAGGGACAAGGCACTTTGCGTACGCCCAGAGGGGTTGGGCTTGGGAAGGAATAAAGCCAGTAAAGCCAACCATGCGAGCTTACAGTGTGTTGTTTGTGCCCAAGAAGAAGAGGCTGAATGCCTTGAAACGCGTTGGCAGTGAGAAAAGAAACGCGAGGCTAGAAGACAGGCTGCACTTTCATGCTGGATTGCGGAACACCGTCGAGTGCCTTCCTAATGCTTCAGGGCACATTGTTGATTAGTATATATATATATATATATATATATATATATATATATATATATATATATATATATATATATATATATATATATATATTCCATCCAAGGTTTCCCAAGTTTTAGGACCGCACTCCAGATCAGGTAATTTTTGTCTCTTTCTTTTCCGAAGGCATACATCTTCCCATCCCTTCATGTCGTTCCTGGCCTGACGCGTTTCGATGCATTCGGCATCTCTTCAGGGGCCCGTATCTGCAGCCCTTTCAATCAGCTATCATTACCATCCCCTGCGTGTTTTCAAAATTGTTTGGCTTCCGGTGTGCCTCTTAATAAAACAACATTGCACGCTGGGATATGTAGTGCTCGCTTTATTTTAATTAGATACCCTCCATTGGGTTTGGCTGCTAGATACAAAATCTTGGAACAGTTTTATCGCCCTCCATTAGGCTTTAGGATAGGACTCTGTATGCCTGCAATGATGTACCTGAAATGCCCGCTTTCAAAAGCAAGGAATTTACTCTCGCGGGTCCGTTGTTAATCTACCGGCGGTGCGTCGTCCCACGCAGCCTGGAGATGCCGCTTATATGTTCCATCCAAGGTTTCCCAAGTTTTAGGACCGCACTCCAGATCAGGTAAGTTTTCCAACTTTCTTTTCCGAAGGCATACATCTTCCCATCCCTTCATGTCGTTCCTGGCCTGACGCGTTTCGATGCATTCGGCATCTCTTCAGAGGCCCGTATCTGCAGCCCTTTCAATCAGCTATAATTACCATCCCCTGCGTGTTTTCAAAATTGTTTGGCTTCCGGTGTGCCTCTTAATAAAACAACATTGCACGCTGGGATATGTAGTGCTCGCTTTAATTTAATTAGATACCCTCCATTGGGTTTGGCTGCTAGAGACAAAATCTTGGAACAGTTTTATCGCCCTCCATTAAGCTTTAGGATAGGACTCTGTATGCCTGCAATGATGTACCTGAAATGCCCGCTTTCAAAAGCAAGGAATTTACTCTCGCGGGTCCATTGTTAATCTACCGGCGGAGCGTCGTCCCACGCAGCCTGGAGATGCCGCTTATATGTTCCATCCAAGGTTTCCCAAGTTTTAGGACCGCACTCCAGATCAGGTAAGTTTTCCAACTTTCTTTTCCGAAGGCATACATCTTCCCATCCCTTCATGTCGTTCCTGGCCTGACGCATTTCGATGCATTCGGCATCTCTTCAGAGGCCCGTATCTGCAGCCCTTTCAATCTGCTATCATTACCATCCCCTGCGTGTTTTCAAAATTGTTTGGCTTCCGGTGTGCCTCTTAATAAAACAACATTGCACGCTGGGATATGTAGTGCTCGCTTTAATTTAATTAGATACCCTCCATTGGGTTTGGCTGCTAGATACAAAATCTTGGAACAGTTTTATCGCCCTCGATTAGGCTTTAGGATAGGACTCTGTATGCCTGCAATGATGTACCTGAAATGCCCGCTTTCAAAAGCAAGGAATTTACTCTTGCGGGTCCGTTGTTAATCTACCGGTGGTGCGTCATCCCACGCAGCCTGGAGATGCCGCTTATATGTTCCATCCAAGGTTTCCCAAGTTTTAGGACCGCACTCCAGATCAGGTAAGTTTTCCAACTTTCTTTTCCGAAGGCATACATCTTCCCATCCCTTCATGTCGTTCGTGGCCTGACGCGTTTTGATGCATTCGGCATCTCTTCAGAGGCCCGTATATGCAGCCCTTTCAATCAGCTATCATTACCATCCCCTGCGTGTTTTCAAAATTGTTTGGCTTCCGGTGTGCCGCTTAATAAAACAACATTGCATGCTGGGATATGTAGTGCTCGCTTTAATTTAATTAGATACCCTCTATTGGGTTTGGCTGCTAGATACAAAATCTTGGAACAGTTTTATCGCCCTCCATTAGGCTTTAGGATAGGACTCTGTATGCCTGCAATGATGAACCAGAAATGCCCGCTTTCAAAAACAAGGAATTTACTCTCGCGGGTCCGTTGTTAATCTACCGGCGGTGCGTCGTCCCACGCAGCCTGGAGATGCCGCTTATATGTTCCATCCAAGGTTTCCCAAGTTTTAGGACCGCACTCCAGATCAGGTAAGTTTTCCAACTTTCTTTTCCGAAGGCATACATCTTCCCATCCCTTCATGTCATTCCTGGCCTGACGCGTTTCGATGCATTCGGCATCTCTTCAGAGGCCCGTATCTGCAGCCCTTTCAATCAGCTATCATTACCATCCCCTGCGTGTTTTCAAAATTGTTTGGCTTCCGGTGTGCCTCTTAATAAAACAACATTGCACGCTGGGATATGTAGTGCTCGCTTTAATTTAATTAGATACCCTCCATTGGGTTTGGCTGCTAGATACAAACTCTTGGAACAGTTTTATCGCCCTCCATTAGGCTTTAGGATAGGACGCGTCAGGCCAGGAACGACATGAAGGGATGGGAAGATGTATGCCTTCGGAAAAGAAAGTTGCAAAACTTACCTGATCTGGAGTGCGGTCCTAAAACTTGGGAAACCTTGGATGGAACATATAAGCGGCATCTCCAGGCTGTGTGGGACGACGCACCGCCGGTAGATTAACAACGGACCCGCGAGAGTAAATTCCTTGCTTTTGAAAGCGGGCATTTCAGGTACATCATTGCAGGCATACAGAGTCCTATCCTAAAGCCTAATGGAGGGCGATAAAACTGTTCCAAGATTTTGTATCTAGCAGCCAAACCCAATGGAGGGTATCTAATTAAAATAAAGCGAGCACTACATATCCCAGCGTGCAATGTTGTTTTATTAAGAGGCACACCGGAAGCCAAACAATTTTGAAAACACGCAGGGATGGTAATGATAGCTGATTTAAAGGGCTGCAGATACGGGCCTCTGAAGAGATGCCGAATGCATCGAAACGCGTCAGGCCAGGAACGACATGAAGGGATGGGAAGATGTATGCCTTCGGAAAAGAAAGTTGGAAAACTTACCTGATCTGGAGTGCGGTCCTAAATCTTGGGAAACCTTGGATGGAACATTTAAGCGGCATTTCCAGGCTGCGTGGGACGACGCACCGCCGGTAGATTAACAACGGACCCGCGAGAGTAAATTCCTTGCTTTTGAAAGCAGGCATTTCAGGTATATCATTGCAGGCATACAGAGTCCTATCCTAAAGCCTAATGAAGGGCGATAAAACTGTTCCAAGATTTTGTATCTAGCAGCCAAACCCAATGGAGGGTATCTAATTAAATTAAAGCGAGCACTACATATCCCAGCGTGCAATGTTGTTTTATTAAGAGGCACACCGGAAGGCAAACAATTTTGAAAACACGCAGAGGATGGTAATGATAGCTGATTGAAAGGGCTGCAGATACGGGCCTCTGAAGAGATGCCGAATGCATCGAAACGCGTCAGGCCAGGAACGACATGAAGGGATGGGAAGATGTATGCCTTCGGAAAAGAAAGTTGGAAAACTTACCTGATCTGGAGTGCGGTCCTAAAACTTGGGAAACCTTGGATGGAACATATAAGCGGCATCTCCAGGCTGCGTGGGACGACGCACCACCGGTAGATTAACAACGGATCCGCTAGAGTAAATTCCTTGCTTTTGAAAGCGGGCATTTCAGGTACATCATTGCAGGCATACAGAGTCCTATCCTAAAGCCTAATGGAGGGCGATAAAACTGTTCCAAGATTTTGTATCTAGGAGCCAAACCCAATGGAGGGTATCTAATTAAATTAAAGCGCGCACTACATATCCCATCGTGCAATGTTGTTTTATTAAGAGGCACACCGGAAGCCAAACAATTTTGAAAACACGCAGGGGATGGTAATGATAGCTCATTGAAAGGGCTGCAGATACGGGCCTCTGAAGAGATGCCGAATGCATCGAAACGCGTCAGGCCAGGAACGACATGAAGGGATGGGAAGATGTATGCCTTCGGAAAAGAAAGTTGGAAAACTTACCTGATCTGGAGTGCGGTCCTAAAACTTGGAAACCTTGGATGGAACATATAAGCGGCATCTCCAGGCTGCGTGGGACGACGCACCGCCGGTAGATTAACAACGGACCCGCGAGAGTAAATTCCTTGCTTTTGAAAGCGGGCATTTCAGGTACATCATTGCAGGCATACAGAGTCCTATCCTAAAGCCTAATGGAGGGCGATAAAACTGTTCCAAGATTTTGTATCTAGCAGCCAAACCCAATGGAGGGTATCTAATTAAATTAAAGCGAGCACTACATATCCCAGCGTGCAAATTTGTTTTATTAAAAGGCACACCGGAAGCCAAACAATTTTGAAAACACGCAGGGGATGGTAATGATAGCTGATTGAAAGGGCTGCAGATACGGGCCTCTGAAGAGATGCCGAATGCATCGAAACGCGTCAGGCCAGGAACGACATGAAGGGATGGGAAGATGTATGCCTTCGGAAAAGAAAGTTGGAAAACTTACCTGATCTGGAGTGCGGTCCTAAAACTTGGGAAACCTTGGATGGAATATATATATAAGCATAGATATATATATATATATATATATATATATATTATCTACTGGCGGTCGCCAGTAGATAGTTATAGTTAAAACCTATTATCCATAGGAAATCCGCGACATTCTATTTGAAATAACGTTGGCGCCGGTTGACGAATCTTCGCGAAAGTTTCCAACTTGTTGGGGCGCTCCGGTCCGCTCCTATCCTGAAAGTCTCGGG